>CM024763.1:95648142-96123366 GCA_014218235.1 Colocasia esculenta | reverse complement strand
CGTCCAGCCTCCCCCCTTGTTCAGAGGGACCAAGGGGGAGTTATATAGACAGTGAGCTCGGGGGTTGAGAGCATTGGATGCTCAAGTGTGAGGAAACACACTTGCACATGTGGCACTCCATGTGTTTAAGCTCCAACCAATGGGGAAAGGCCAAATGGGATTTTTACTGGGTCAAAGGACTGCCAAGGTGGCCCATATACCCGTTGGGAACGGCCCCATGCGTTGCATGGCCGAGACAATGGCGCAAGTGGGCTATATTCTCGGGTTAGTTGCGCAGACCAGGTAAACGGCCTTGACGTCAAGCGATCTGGCCGCCAACCTCATGCAGACGTCCATCGAGGTAGACGCCAAGATGGGTCGGCGTCCAGGGGGCATGCCGTCAATAAGTAGTAGGCGGCAGTCGATGATGCCGTCTACATGGGATCCGAGGCTGGTCAACACATGGTCAAACGAGGCTTAATGGGCCAAATTGCCTTGCGGGAAGTGGGCCAAATCTCGCGTCTACAAATGCCCCTCCGAGACGTCTGGTCTTGCAAGGGAGCAGAGCGGACTGAAAGGTTGGCGTCTCGGAAAACAAAGGACGCGGAGATTTAATGGACGGGCCACTTCCGAGGATAGGAGTTCTAGCAAACCAAACGAAAGAGACAAGCTAGGAACAAATGACGAATCGTCTGAGAGACAAATAGGGGTAAGAAAGGGGTGATCTACCCGTGTAACTACAACCTCAACCCAATGGTAGGGTCCCTGGCATGGCCGTGTTGGACTTTGACTAGTTTCCGGCGTGTCTGAGTCAAAGGAGTTTGTAATATGACGGTTGAATCAGGAGGGTCTCGTAACCGGAGCCGTGAGCTCGCTGGCCTAATCAGGACGTCGGTCCCGAATTTAGGAGGTCACGAAGACAAAGAGTTGGTTGATCTCTCAAAGGATTATCAAAAGATTCTAACTGGAATCACATGCCTGGAAAGCCTGAAGTCCGGAATAAGTTCGCGACTGGCGAAGGCTCAAATGAACTCAATAAGGCTGGGATAATCATTTGTTGAAAGCACGGTGGGACAAGTAAAGAAGGGGGCAACAAAGACCCGATATCAACCTGGACAGACATGAAGGACGAACCCAGTAGGCTACCTGAGCTGGGGAAACCATGGAGCAATCATATATTCGAGGAAAATCACCATTTTTTTTTTTTTTTTTGAGTGTTAGTAGAGAATGTTAGCAGTGAAGATGCATGCTGGTGTGGGTTGCCTATCTAAAATGCAAGTTAGCACCAGAGGAAAATTCTAAAAGGCCATACGAATAACTGAGAGATCGCAAACCCGTCACGGTTTTTGGTGAAGGGGAACTCAGGGTTCACGGTCGCCAAGTTATTCGCCTCTGGTGGGGTCCTATGTTAGACATACCTGTGACGCTCAAGGTCGCATGAGCGTTCCGAATTGAAGCGCGGCTTGTGCTTAAAATATCTGCAAAACAACTCAAAGCACAAGGTAATGGATAATGGCCATATAAAGATAAGAATTTAAGCATTTCCGGTCAGTAAACGTCCACATCGATGGCCGCCAGTCATATGTTAACGTCCACATATGTGGCCGCCAACATTGAACTGACGTCCACCGATCTGGACGTCTATCTGACAGCGGATCAGACCGAAAATATAGGTGATGGGAGTCCATAGGGACTCTACCATCTCCTACCTCCGTCCCTCTCTGCTCCTGCTGCGAACCAGAGAGCAAGAGACAGAAAAAAACAGCAAGATGGCCTCTTCATCGACCGGACAATCCACAGGCGCGAATCCCGGAGTTCTGAGTGAAGTTCCGGGGCACCTGAGCGCACGTCTAGCCAACGGAGAGGTAAGTGATGACTACTTCTGCTATTTCCTGGGCTGAAAACGCCCCAAACAACTTTTCTTACAGAACTCCGCCTCCCATGCAGGAAGTCCCGCATTCCCAAGCCAAGGCCAGGTACGGGCCTTTTCCTGGCTCGCGAATCTGGTTAGCGCCATCACGTTGGACATGCGAGGCTTTATTGGACTATGGCACTTGAACTTCATGGTGGTCTTGGCCAAGAACATGAAAGAGATGTGGTGGGGGTTCGATGCCCTAGGGGCGCTGGTGGAGAGATGGCATCCGCACACGCACACCTTCGTGTTCCAGGGATTTGAGGCGAGTGCTGCTGGAAGAGGTGGAGCTGTTCTTGGGATGGCAGCGGTGTTGGAGTATGATGCAGCGACTCCTCTCCTTCCATGGGAGGAGATCCTCGCAGACATCGTGCGGGACAAGAAAGAGGTGCGGATGACAAACAAGGATGGGATCTTCCTGGACCGGCTGGCCTGGTGGTTGATCCAACATGTGAGGGAGATTGGCGGAGAGAGGGCAACCGGGGACTGACACTCTGCCTGGCTGGTGTTTCCTGTTCCCCACGAGCGGCGACTTCATCCTTTATGAGCATGTTGGGATTCTGTCTCTGCTGTGGCGCGGACAGTCACTTGCCCCTGCAGTGTTGGCTCACCTGTACAGTTCGCTCACCACCATGAGCCTAGGCGGACGCACCTGCGGGAGTTTGTTTCTGCTCCAGGTATGGATGGAAGCTCATTTAAAGTTTGATTTTACTGATGCACAGCCTACCCCCTCCAGAGTCTTCCTTCGGAGTTCAGTGCATTGCAGCAGGGCATGGTATGAGCCAGAGGATGAGATCAAGTGTTTGACGCACACTTGAAGGGCCAAGATGCTTGGAGAGATCACTTAGCATATCTGGGCATGGATGAGTTCATTGTGAGGCCACTGTTTATGAGGACTATCGAGTTCAGAGCGCGGACCAGGGAAGACAAAGATTTATGGCTGATCGGAGCAGATCGGATGGTGGTGTACCAGCCACACCGGTGCCACTGTCAGCTTGGGGTTCCACGGGGAATTCCCATTTCATTCAACGGCATCGATGTGATTGTTACTGGGAGAAATGAAAGGCTGATGAAGAAAGCGATGAAGGTTTGGGCGAGACATACAGTGAGCAGGAAGGTGGGTTTGGCTGTTCAGGAGAAACGGGAAGAGATCTTGAAGTATGAGGAATACAATTATAGCATTCTTCCCGTTGCTTGTGGTTATTTCATGGCCCGCAGGGCAAAGTGATGTACTTTTCAGATTTGAATAAGTGTAACACAATTAGATGAATAAAGATGTTTTTGCATTTGTGTTGAATTGACTTGCATTGATTGATGGATGTGTGGAATGTGGAATGTGGTGAAATGGGTGTGAAATGACCTCAAAGACAGTGTTGTGAGGACTGAGTGCGGAGTAGTTGGCGTCCACATCGATGGCCGCCAACCTATGGTTAACGTCCAACTTATGGTCGCCAACCACCGAGGCTGAGAATAGACGTCCACCTATGTAGCCGTCTAGTTTAAACTAGACGTCCACATCTAGCCGTCTACAAGTCTTCGAGGTCTGACATTGAGGGGATATTGACGTCAATACCATGGCCGCTGAAGGTACGTCGGCGGCCCGAGCTTGACGCCAGATAACGTTAGACGGCCAGGGGTTGACGTTAAATCAGAAAACGCCCTTTTTTTGAACCGACGCCTTCTCCCGGCGCCATTCCATCTTCCCAAGCGCCGGGAGAAGGAAAACCGAACCCTTAACCTTCTGATCACTTTGCTCGTGACAACGATGAGGACGAGACAGAAGCGGACCATCGCCCGGGGCCATCGCCAAGTGGAAGAGGAAGACGAGGAGTTGGTCATGGCGGAGGAGGAGGAAGAAATGGCGGTGGAGGACGTACCGGAGGGGGACGAGACCGAGGGAGGAGATGAGACGGAGGCGGAGGCACCTCGACGACCTCGGGTGAGTACCATAAACCCTCTGTGTGAGTGTGATTTGATTTGGTGAAAAGAAGGGGAAACAGGGGAAGCGCCGTCGGGTCAGGCAAGAATTTGACGGCAACATCGGTTGCCGTCTAGTTCTTGCTGACGTCCAACTCCCTGCCGTCAAGGGGAACTTGACGGCAATGGTCCGGACGTCGACACAGGAACTAAACGGCCACCTCAGGACGTCTACTTTAGTAAACGGCAGACCCTTGCCGCCAACCTTGAGTAAACGGCAATCGATACTGACGTTGATTTTCTGTGTTTTCTGCAGGGCAAAGGCAGAATGAGGAGCAGAGTGACATGGGATCTCTGCTGGGCGTGGTACCACGCTCTTCCAGAGGCCCAGCAGGCTCAGATCGCGAGGATGGGTTTCGGGCATCTACTCTCGGTACGCCCCTTTCACTTAGATGTACCGTACCTAGAGGCCCTGCGAGAGAGGTGGGAGGAGGACTGCAAGGCATTCATCATGCCTTGGGGTCACATGATACCCACATTGGAGGATGTGGCGTATCTGACGGGACTGCCGGTTCAGGGAGAGCCGGTGGTCGGATTGGAGAGGAGAGACTACTATGACGACATAGTAGAGCTACTGGGGCCAGAGTTCGTGGCCGGGAGGAGGAGACCGATCCGGAGCATCCTGCTCGGATCGCTGTCAGAGGCGGTTGGACTGAGGGGGAGGAGGAGAGGACCCCTAGAGTCACTGGATGAGTTCTATGCTGCGGTGCGGGGGGCCCTTGACTTAGGAGACCGGAGCGAGGAGCGCTCGGTGCGGATCTTCGTCAGTTACCTCTTCGGACGCCTGCTGTTCGCGACGCAGTCATCACAGATGAACTGCAAGTTCGTGCTGTTGCTGAGGGACCTGGCGCAGGCGGGGAGGTACGCTTGGGGGGCTGCGATGCTGGGGCACCTGTTCTCTCTCCTCCCCAGCAGCTCGCAGCGCTCTCAGAGCACTGGGGGCTTCACCCCCTTCCTTCAGGTACGCAATTTTTTTCCTGTAAAGCTCAACTTGAATTTCAATTGATCAAATTGCTTGACTGACTGACTTTCTCTTCTTGCAGATCTGGGGGTACACCCGCTTCCCGATGGGACGCGGGACACTTGTAGAGGGGCGCCAGATGATGGTGCCTCTCATGACGAGGTGGGAGGTGGCCCCGGACCCCAGGGTCACCGACAGGAGGGTAGGGGATGTGCGGGTCGCACTTGACCACTACCCGCACGATCAGGTATGAAACCCTCAACTAGCTTTGCATTCTTTATTACTGCTGCATTTGATGTTACTGATCAGTGCCTTCTTGTTCTTCTCAGGTGGTGTGGACCCCATATCGGGGTGAGGAGGACGCCTCGCACCCGGCGGTGGCGGCAGGCCGCCCTTTGTTCGACCGCCACCTCCTTTTACTGTGCCTCGGGACATGTGAGGTACTGTATCTGGAGTTGGTGGTTCGGACCCTGGGCTGGCACCAGCCGGCCATCGAGGTGCCCTCCCTCGGGAGAGAGGGGCACTCACGTCGGCGGTTCTTTGCGGAGGACCGCGACTGGGGAGCTGACCACGGGAGCACTGTCGCCTACTGGCGGGCGGGCGGTGAGCAGGTGCTCCGCCACGAGGGCCTCCAGGACAGTTCAGCGTACCTGGAGGACTACAGGACACGATATGCCGGGCGACTCCGGCTTGACCGACGAGCGGTAAGTAACCTTTGAACTTTTGTTATTTGAATTGCATGGTTCTAATCTTGAAGCATTTGGCAGATGCCGGAGTCACAGGCGGTCCGCCTCCTGGAGGGGAGGCTGGCCGAGCAGGAGGTGGAGCTGACCAGGCTCCGCACTGAGGTCAGGACCCTGGTGAGTACCATTAAACTTTGATTTGTTTTGATTTTGAACTGAATTGACCAAAGTTCTGTGAATGCAGAAGGAGGAGCTAGCGAGGGCCCGTGCTAGCCGCGATGCTGGGGCGAGCTCGTCCGCCCAGCCGGCGAGAGGGGATTTGGCCATCCGTCTGCAGGAGGCCCTAGATCGGGCGGAGGCCCGGATTCGAGAGCTCGAGACTGAGGTAAGACATTTGAACTAAACCCTTTGCATTTGATTTGATTTGATTTGCACTGACTTGGTTGCTTCTTTTGGATTGTTTGCAGCGAACAGATAGAGGGGTGGCGACCCTCCAGTCGCAGATGGAGAGCCTGCGGCTGGAGTTGGTGAGGGTGGAGGGTCGCCTGCTCGAGGCACGGGAGCGGGAGAGGGAGGCGAGAGACCGCGAGCGAGACGCGGACAGGGCTCGGGCGGATATCGCGAGGGATTACGAGATCTTGAAGGATCGGGTCCTTCGGAGGCGCCGGGAGCAGCAGAGGACAGCCCAGCAGGAGGCCCCGGCGAGGACTGCGTCGGCATTCGCCTCCCTAGATGACATCGTGTCACTAGGGGACCCCTCCGTAGTGCGAGGAGGGCTGCCGCGGCCGGAGGCTTCTACGGCTTCGAGACCCCCTCTCCCAGACCGGCGTCGGGAGAGGGAAGAGGAGGAGGTGAGCAGCTCCCGTAGGCAGAGGCCTACAGAGGGGGAGCAGAGAGAGAGAGAGGAGCGAGGCTCCTAGTTTGTACCACCAGGGGTATGCCCCTGTTTATGAGATGTACACAGACTTGATTATCATAGTGGAATTTGTGAATTTTTGTGAGCTTTTGTGCTTGAATGGTTTGCTTCCTGCTCTTTGGTTCCTGCACCCTGTATCCACAACACTTAAAGAAACAGATTAGTGTAGATCTGTTTTTAGCCCCTTGCCTACGATATACCTTTCTTGAGATCTGGTCAAGGGGCTAATTTCTAATCAAAGATAGGAACATAAAATAACCGAAAGGGAAATATGCACATGCATTTTTTGTGTTTGTTGTTTTGTTGTTTTTGTTTTTTGTTTTTTTTTGTTTTTGTTTTTTGATAAGAAAATAAGGAGAATGTTAACATATATACATGATACTACTATTTTTTTGGGTTTTTGATTTTCTCTATTTTTTTGGCTTTTGAAAATAAGGGAGAAAATTTGGGAGAAAATATGTACGATGCGAAATATATACATCAAAAGACTCTCTTTTTGTTGTTTTTGTTTTTTTTTTTTTTTTTTTTTTTTTTTTTTGGACTCTAAGACACATATTCATCACATGTTGTAGTGTAGGGTTTACACGATCTACTTAACCACAGAAGCCAAGAGTGAGGAAGGACGTGCATAAAATCCTTGATGTTGGACATTGCCCCTAGCCTTCTTGATATTTTCCACTACTGAGGATCTTATATAATCAAATTGCCCCTAGTGGGAGAAATCGGAAGAAATGTATAGGAAGTCATGTAGGAATTTGGTTCAAACTACTTTTGTTTCCAAACCGACATCTCATATCAAACGGACTTGGTCAACCATTGTTTTCAGGAGAATTTCTCATTTCTTATTTTATTTCTGGGGTGGAGGCACGTACTTTTTGCTACCTCCTTGAGTTGGTCAGCCTTTTTCTGGGTACGTACTTTTTGCTACCCTTTTTTGACCTTCTGGCTCTTCTTTTCCCCATTGAGGCTTGATTTTGATATTTTGCCCCTTGCTTTTATTAGTTGCCCCTGTTTCACGGTGACCTTGTCCTTTTAAAAGAGAGTGGGTGGTCCCTTACTCGTAGTTTGTTCCGCTTCCGGACATGACCGAATGGGAAGAGAATAGGGGAAATACATTGACCGGATGAGACCGCCTGAGTGTACTAGTGATTTTCTAGCCAAAGGGCAATATCTCAACATCGTGTGGTGTGTGGATAAGCCTTTCCTTACTAGTGGCCACATGGAGGAGTAAAGAAAGTAGACCCACACCTTAACAAGTGATGAATGACTGACTTGACGGACTGACCGACTGACTAAGGGTAGAACTTCTTGAGGTAAACTGCATTCCAGGGATGTGTTAGTTCAACTCCCTCGGCATCTACTAGCCTATAAGCGTTCCCTGAGTAAACCTCTTTGACAACGAATGGACCTTCCCAATTTTCTTGCAATTTGCTCCTAGGACCTGGTGCCTTTATGACTTTACGCTTAAGGACCATCTCACCCACTTCGAATTTTCTCTCAAGAACTCTTTTGGCATAAAAACGTGCAATTCTCTGACGATAGACTTGAGCATGGTCAGCCGCTATCATTCGTCTCTCATCTAAGAGTTCAAGTTGTGCCAATAAGGCTTCCCGACGTTGATTAGGATCAAGTTCGGAATCCAATTGAACTCTAAGTGAGGGGACGAAGATCTCGTATGGTAGTATCGCATCCGATCCGTATGTCAAAGCATAGGGGGTTTGCCCCGTAGGAGTTCGGACCGAGGTGCGATAAGCCCAAAGAGCTTCAACCAAGCGATCTGGCCAGTCAGCATTGTTATGAGACTTGCATGTTTTCTTTATGATTTTGATGAGAGTTTTATTAGTAGCTTCCGCTTGTCCATTACCTTGTGGATAGTATGGTGATGAATGATGCAAATTGATACCATATTTACCACACATGTCGCGAAGCTCCTGTGAAGTGAACTGTGGTCCGTTGTCGGTGACGATGTCCCGAGGCACGCCAAACCTTGCAAGGATGTTGCGCTTGATGAACTTGACAACCGTTGATGCTTTGACTTCTATGAACGCTTCTGCTTCAGCCCACTTTGTGAAGTACTCTGTGGCGGTCAGAATGAAGGATTTCTTCCGGACTTCTCCGGTTCTATCCGCGAGAGGACCGACCACATCGAATGCCCACATGGCGAAAGGCCATGGAGCAATAAGGGGATGAAGAGAGGAAGAAGGAGCATGAATTTTATCACCGTGTAATTGGCATTTAGCACAGTGACGGACGAAATGGGTGCAATCTTCTTCCATGGTAGGCCAGTAATAGTGTCTTAGCAACTTCTGGGCAATTGCTCTACCATTGACATGGCCACCACATTCACTAGAGTGAGCAGCTTCAACAATGCTTTCAGATTCGATTTCATCAAGGCAACGGAGATAGACCCCATTGAGGGATTTCTTGTAGAGAACGCCACCTATGATCTTGTACCGTTCGGAGACACGGCGAATAGCCCGTCTATCGGCAGAAGTGGCGTAATCCGGGAAGGATCCATCTTTGAGGTAGTTCTCGATGTCAAAATACCAGGGATGGCCATCATCGAGGTCGATTTCAGGCTCTTTTGAGAGTGCATTGATTCGATAGGAGGGAGATTGAAGTTGGACAAACCAGGGATCAGCATGAGAAGGGATTCTTAGCCTTTGAACAGAGACGGTTTCGGAGGACTTTCCCAAAGGAATGGGAATGGAAGAGGCCAGAGAGGCGAGGGAATCTGCTAGGATGTTTTGGGCCCTAGGAGTGTGGACAAGGGTGAGCTTCCTAAACTGCCGGATTACCTTTGCTACCAACTCTTGATATGGTTTCAACTTGGGGTCCCGGGTTTGGTACTTGCTGAGAGATTGCCGGAGTATCAACTGCGAATCTCCAATAATCCTTAATTCCTTGACTCCGAGCAACAATGCCATCTTCAACCCAACTAGGAGAGCCTCATACTCGGCCACATTGTTCGTGGCACGGAAGGCTAACTGGTAGGCGTGCGGAATGACTACCCTTCCGGAGAGAGGAGGACTGCCCCTATCCCACCCCTTTGGAATTGAGAGCCCCGTCGAAGTAAAGCACCCATGAAGGCTCACCATCGATGATGGCTCCTAACTCTTCATCGGGAAAGCTTTCGTCGACAGGAGAATACGAAGGTAAGGGGTGATGGGCTAGGTGCTCAGCTATGGCATGCCCCTTGATTGACTTTTGGTTGACGTAGGTGACGTCAAATTGATTAAGAAAGCTTTGCCACCTCATCAACCGCTCAGTCAGGACGGGCTTCTCAAGCAAGAACCGAATTGGGTCCATACGTGCCAAAAGTTTCACTTCATGAGCCAAGAAATAATGCTTTAACTTTTGGGCGACCCAGACGACGGCCGCGCATGTTCTTTCCATGGCGGTGTACTCTTTTCAGCTTCATTGAACAACTTGGATAAATAGTACACCGCTCTCTCCTTCTTCTCGTCGTCATATTGGGCCAAAACTGCTCCAGTTGAATCTTCAGTAGTTGATACATAGAGCAATAAAGGCCGACCCGGGACCGGAGGAGCGAGAACAGGGGGATTGAATAGGTAACTCTTCAACTCATCAAAGGCCTTTTGACACTTATCGTTCCAATCAAATTTTGCCTCTCCTTTTAGCATCTCGTAGAAGGGCTTACAACGGATTGAATGCTGGGAAATGAATCTCCTAATGAATTGAAGTCTGCCAATCAGCCCTCTAACTTCTCTGATGTTCCTAGGAGGAGGCATTTCGATTATTGCTTTGGCCTTGTTGGGATCAATCTCAATCCCCCTTTTGCTAACTATGAACCCAAGCAATTTCCCCGAAGAGACTCCAAAGACACACTTCTTGGGGTTCATTTTAAGCTTATGCTCTCTAGACCTTTGGAGAACCGCCCGGAGGACCTCAGCATGGCCATGTCGAGTCTTTGATTTTACCAAGACATCGTCTACATAGACCTCCATGTGCACATGCATCATGTCATGAAAAATTGCCATCATCGCCCTTTGATACGTTGCTCCTGCGTTCTTCAATCCGAAGGGCATGACGACGTAACAGTAAGTCCCCCAGGGTGTTGTGAAAGAAGTTTTCTCCTGGTCTTCCTCCGCCAGACGGATCTGGTTGTACCCCGAGAAACCATCCATGAAAGATAACATTTCAAACCCGGCAGTGTTGTCCACTAGGACATCTATGTGTGGGAGAGGGAAATCGTCCTTTGGGCAAGCACGATTAAGGTCTCGGAAATCTATACAGATCCTAACCTTACCGTCCTTCTTCATTACGGGGACGATATTAGCTACCCAATGTGGATATAGCACAACCCTGATGAATTTGGCTTTATGCAATTTGTCAATCTCCTCTTTGATCTTGAGTGCTAGCTTTGGATGTAGCCTCCTTAGCTTTTGTTTGACGGCGGTTGCATCGGCTTTTAGGACTAACCGGTGTTCGACCAAAGAGGTGTCGAGTCCCGGCATGTCCTCGTAGGACCAAGCAAAACCGTCGGAGAATTCTTTAAGGATAGCTACCAACGCATGCTCTTCTTCTTCACTCAAGTTGGCACTGACTAACACTGTCTTCGGGGATTCTTTGGTGCCAAGATTGACTTCTTTAGTAGGTTCGTCTGCAGCCGTGGTGGGCTCGTCGAACCTCTTCGTGCCATCCACATAGGAGCTCACTGGGTCTTCCTCTTCTTCTGACCCAGATTCTCCTAACCCATCTTTCTCACTGAAATCTAGCAGATAGACTCCTAAACCGTCATCTACAGAATCACCTTCTTCAAAGTCTGCCTCCACGAGGGCAGGCTCCTCAAGAAATTCCGGGACTTGACTCAATTTGGCACACCTCTCGGCCAAGGCCATGACATACCGGGCAGGAACTTGCCTACCTTTTTCTTTGCGAATGCATGGTTGAGAGGGACCAGACTCTCCTAATCCTGACTCTAGACTGGACCCTAAACCTGACTCTAAACCCAAATCTAAACTAGGATCTAGACTGCTATGTACAGGACAACTATGTACATGGGAAGAGGTCCCAGAGGGGGGGAAATCTAATGGGGAGAGCGTCGGCCCTTGGCCGAGCGGAAGAGATTCCAGAGAGGAAGGGTGCTCAATGGAGATCTCACATTTCCAACTTTGATAATTGGCGTTTTTTTTTGGGAATCAAGGCCCAAAACCATGAGTTGCTGACTCAGGATGGCCTCGACTGGATGGGTGAGAGATGGAGACGGTGATAGGAGTGGAATAGATGCGGATGGAAGATTAGAAGGAGAAGGAGATGAAGATGGTGGAGGAGAAGATGGGGGAGAAGGGAGATCAGAGCCAAAGAGGGAGAGGAGGCCAAAATCGTCAGAAATCTCTTTTATTTGGGCGTCCTCTTCCTCTTCATCCTCACTCTCAGAGCAAGGAATTTCTTCAATTACGGGCTCCCTAGTCCCCATCTGGGTCGGCCCCTGAACGAAATGCTCCCTTAAAGTCCAGGTAAGGGGTTGATATGGTATGAATGGGTCGGGATGGACCGGGTCTGGGTGAAAACCTAGACCGGCCTTAGGTAACATCCTCCTGATTGCCTGGACACTCTGGGTCTGCCCTTTTTCATCCGTACCCAACCCGCGGCCATGAACATAGCCAATGTTTGCCATCACTTCCCAACCTTTTCCCGGGAGACATGGGACACGAGGTTCTATGGTGGGCTTGGGAGGTTGGCTAAGCTCAGAGGGTGTGGGGAAGTCAAAGAGAGACATGACCGGCTTCTTCCCCTTATCCGGAACGAAAAGGTGTGGCATCTGCTCTGAAGTGATAGCATTAAGAGTCTCCAGAGTGGGAATGCTCTTGATCTTGATAATCCGCCCATTATACGGAAATTTGAAACATTGATGGGCGGTGGAAGGGACTCCTAGAGTCTGTTCTAGCCAGGGACGACCGAGGATGGCTTTGTAAGCCGGATCGACATCTAGAACTAGAAAGTCAGTGGACATGGTGACGGGTCCGACTTCCAGCTTAAGAGCAATTTTGCCTTTGGCAACCCTTTTGGAGTTGTCGTAGGCGGCAATGGTAGAGCAACTCTTCTCCAGATTTTCTTCCCCTAAACCCAATTGCTTAAGGGTCTTCATCGGACAGACATTGATAGAGGCCCCGGTGTCGATAAGAGTAGAGTCCACCGAAACCCCATTGAGGTTGATGGTGAGACAAAGAGGGAGAGAACGACACTCGGGGGTGGCGAGATCCTTGTCCGAAAAAGAGATTGAGGGACCTTGGGTGAGGGAGAGAATGGCGCCGGTGACCCCGCTAGGAGGGAGGTCATCATTAACCATGATTTTCTGGAGGAATTGGAGGAGAGTGGATTGATGCGACGGCGACCTCCGAATCAACTCTAAGATAGACACCCTCGCGGGCGTCTTATCAAGGTGTTGGAGAATATCATATTCGGTGCCAGCCGGGGGCGGAGGAACATTATCCTCCTCATCCTGGGAAGGCCGCGGAGGTGGAGGAACGATGCGGTTCCGGAGTGTGACGTGGACGGCCTCCTGAGACTGAGGGCGGATAAGCTGGAGGGGTCTAGTAAATGACTCGGAGGCAGAGGGGGTGAGGACAGTGGGGTAGGTGTCCTGAGGAGGTCGGATAAGCACTAAAGGTTTTTCCTCAAGGATGGCATCTACCGAGGTGGGAGGTTCCTGGGACTCTACAGTGGGACATGATACCACTCATCAAATCCCTCTACCCCCCATTGTTGTTCTCTCCTCACGACCCGGGGTTCCGAACAAGTCATGGTGTGGACATTTTCCTGGGATTTTGAGGAGGAGGGGTTGCTATTTTGGTGATTGGGGAGAGGGTTGCTAAAGATGCCGAGGTCCTTTTTGGTGTACCTAGACTTGGCTATGGCCACCTTGACATCCTCCCAATTAATTCTACCCTGGTCATTCATATCATAGACCCAGTCACGGAAGGTAAAGCAATTGGTGATGAAATGACCATGGGCTCTATGGTACGGACAATATTTGGAGGTGTCAATCCTCGGGTTGTTATTCTCCCTTTGTGGGGGGAGTTGGATGGCATCACATGACATGAGGGCGAAGAACACGTCCTCAAGAGTCTCTGGGAGGGGAGGATAGTGCGACCTTTTGGGGCCAGGTCGGGTGTAGCCGGAAGAAGGGGGAGGAACAGCAGAGTACGGCTTGGAAGGATGTGACGGGAATTGGTGAGGATTGGAGGGAGGGTTGGACGGAGGGATAGAGGATTTGTTGGGAGGCCTCAAAGGCTGGCTGCAAGCATTTACAGACTCATTGACGGTCACCCCTTCGGTGGTAGGTGCCGCGGGAGTCTTGCGAGCTTTCGGCTTTCCTTCAAAGAAGTGGGGGAGAGAGGAGTCTTTGATTTGATTTTCAACTACCCTGGCTCTGTTGTAGAGATGTGAGAAGGAGTGGAACTCACTTAGCATTAAGACGGAGCGGAGCACAGGAGTAGTGTTAGTAACCAAGAGGGTTATGGCTTGAGACTCCGGGATAGGAATGTCAGCTCTTGAGGCCATGGACCTCCATCGGTTGGCGTAGGTTACAAAGTCTTCGTTCGACTTCATCTTTTCTGCCATCAAGTCGGAAAGTGTGGGGACTTGAGTGGCCATGTATGAAAAGTGCGAGATGAATCGCTCGGAGACTATGTCAAAGTTAACAAGGTCAGATGCGGGTAGAGAGGTAAACCACCTCAAAGCTTCCCCTTCCAATGATTGTTGGAAAAGGTGAACTAAGAGGACCCGATCATATAACCACCGATGGGAATCCATGGTGAAGCCGGCGAGATGAAATTGGGGGTCGGAGGTCCCATCATACTTGCGGTATTTTGGGGCCTTGAAGTCGGGGGGAAAGTAAGCGTTGGGGAGCTTGCAGTAGTTTAATAGCGAATGAGGTTTAGAATGGGATAAGGAATCCGCTACAAGCTTCCTAACGAGACCTTCAACCTCCGAAAGGGGAACAGATTTAGATTGAATGAGGGGTGCGATTTGGGTAGGTGGCGAAAAGGCGGAAGGAGGAGTGGGAATTGGAGTATGCAAAGGAACGGGGGTGACAGGAGGAATGAAGGCGGAGACAGGAACTTGAGATGGGGTGACTGGTTTAGGAGTGGGTCTAGATGTGGAGGCATTGAATGGGGATAAAGATGGAGCGGAAGGGGAGGTAGCTGCCCGGACAGTATGCTTTGAAAGCATAGAAATGATATCGTCGGGCGAGTACCGGGACATGAGTTTAGCAAACTCGGGGTCTTCTTGACTGTTTTGATCATGAGTGGGATTGACCCTTAGACTCACTTCTTCATTATCAGCCTGAGAGGATGATTGGACTGACTCCTCAGGCTGGACATTGTTATTAATCATACCGACCATTTCATTGATATTATCATCATATTCAAAAGCCGGTTTGTTAGCCATGTCAATAGGATCCAACCAAGTGTCCATTAGCACACAACCTATGGATTTTAGAGTGGTTAAAGTTGATTAACTTTACTGTTTAGACAGAAATGTGGGTTTCTACCAAACAATGTTAGCAATCAACGTCCCCAAAATTTTAAAAATTACCAAAGTTGTGTGTTGAGTTAAGTTGATTGGTAGGACCGTTCTCTCAAAGCTCACTCAAATCCCGGTAAAGTAGGTGACTAGACAGGTGGGTAAAGGTCCTCCTGCCCCGTACCGTGAGGGAATCCACGGAATTTAGGGACTTATAGAGTTTTCTTCGGAGCCAACCCGATTTACCCGAGCGGGAATCCCCGAGTAAAAGGTTGTGAACCGAAGAAGGGTGATCCTAGAAATGTGAGGGGAGGCTAGAAAAGAGGAGAAGAAGAACCCCTGGAGACTGAGGACTGTCAGTGATAAACAGTAAGCAAACAAGAAATAAAACAAGGCAAAACAAAACAAAAACAGAGAAAAACAGGCTTCTGTGAAACTAAACGGCAGCAAGTTGACGCCAAGTTTAACAGAAATCCAGTAAACGGCAAGATCGACTGACGCTAACAGACAGTAACGACAAGTATGGACGCTAAGAGAACTAAACGGCAGAAGGATGGACGTTTACCTGGGTAGGCGGCAGATCGATGGCCGTTTACCTGGGTGAAGACTGAAACCGCAGCAGCACTGTTTGTCCCACCGTGATCGCCAGAAAAGAGCTGTGGACGATCCGTTTGCCGCGCACCCCGGATGCCGATGGATCCTCTGGACGCGTTGGCGATTTGCGGACGTCGTCGCTCCCTCGTTGGCGATGAAGGGGCACTGGTTGACTTCGTTGACCTTCCTTTTGACCAGGTTGACCCAAGGGAAAGAAGAAGAAAACCACGAATGGAAGGGAGATGTTGCGATCGCCAGGGCCTTACCTGTGCCCAAGGAGGTGTTGTGATCACGTCGGTGCAGTAGCCTCACGTAGCGGATGATCGTGGGACTCCAACTTCTTCTCCTTCGGCCGGCCAAAGGAAAGAGAGCTCCGCGGTCTCGTTTGATGTGTTCCTGCCACAAGAAAGACTCTATTAGACTAAAAGAAGTGCAGTGAGCGTCCAAAACAGAAGAGAATGGCCCAAAAGGAAAGTCCCGTACCGTTTGCGGACTTGAGAAGAGGGTGGCCAAGTGCTATGACCACCCTTCTTCCTCCGTTTTTGGTTGGGAAACCCTTTTTAGGTGTGTAGGAAGGTGCCCTACGTGCTTAGGGTATGTGTGTGTGTGTGTGACATGCAAAGATTGAGAGAGATAGTAGAAGAAGAGGAAGAGAGGAGGGAGATGATCCTCGTTTTTTGCAGCTTGCTCGGTTCCTTAGTGGGCTCCTTCAGCTCATGAAGCCCTCTGTCACTCATAGAGTTGGGAGAATGAGAGGGATGAAATAGAAGCTTAGGGACTTTTCTCTCTCTCTCTCAAGGCAACAAAGCTTGGGCGTCCAGCCTCTCCTCCCTTGTTCAGAGGGACCAAGGGGGAGTTATATAGACAGTGAGCTCGGGGGTTGAGAGCATTGGATGCTCAAGTGTGAGAAACACACTTGCACATGTGGCACTCCATGTGTTTAAGCTCCAACCAATGGGGAAAGGCCAAATGGGATTTTTACTGGGTCAAAGGACTGCCAAGGTGGCCCATATACCCGTTGGAACGGCCCATGCGTTGCATGCGGCCCGTTGGGAAGCGGCCCAATCGTGGTCATGGCCGAGACAAGGCGCAAGTGGGCTATATTCTGGGTTAGTTGCCAGACCAGGTAAACGGCCTTGACGTCAAGAGATCTGGCCGAAACCTCATGCAGAGTCCATCAGGTAGACGCCAAGATGGTCGGCGTCCAGGGCAGCCGTCAATAAGTAGAGGCGGCAGCGATGATGCCGTCTACATGGGATCGAGGCTGGTCACACAAGGTCAAACGCGGCTTAATGGGCCAAATTGCCTTGCGGAAGTGGGCCAAATCTCGCGTCTACAATATGGACTCTGTAACGACCTGGCCTCCCGGACCCCCGCCAGGGACCCCCGAAAGTCGTGCAGCCACCCACGGATCCGAAGACCTGGAAGGGTTAGAATGTAGTCCAGTGAGATAAGCAATGAATTCAAATAACATAACAAGAAAGTTCATACATTAATAAGAAATTATGTACAACAAGTCCCAAATAAAAGTACAGGTACAGAAAGAAAGGTGCAGTCCTTAAGGGGCATACCCCGAGGACTTGCAAAAAGGCCACTCTCAACTCACGCTACAAGAGCACTCATGCTCACAACTCACACTGCTGGCAACGCACGGCGCAACAAACCGCCACCACGACCATCTGGCAACGAACTCCTGCGACAACGAATCCCTACCTGAAGAGATTAGGGGGGTGAGCCTTGCGAACAAGGCTCAGTAGGATTAGTAGTCCCTTACCAGACAGAGCAGCAGGAACTCCAACAAAGCGGAAGCAAAACTACTCTACAAAGTAGTAATGCGAGAAACACCTACTTCAGAGTACTACAAAGTAGCGAAAATAGAGAAACGCCTCGACCACAACCCGGGTCAGGCCAAAGACAACTCCCGCAGAACCAGCAGAGTCAAACACAATGCGGAAGCAACACCTCGGCACACACCTGCCGAGACAAAGGAGCTCACGGAACACCGGAGCAACCACGTGAGACCAGAGTCTCACGACACAAGCACCCAACATCTCAGACCCCCACGAGGTCAGGAAGGAACAACCAGGTGTCACCACGAGAGACACCGAACAACCATGTGAGAAGCAACGTCTCACCACAGGCACGACCACCTCAGACCTCTGCAAGGTCGAGGGTCCACAAGCAGAACTAACCTGCACCTCGGACACTTCACGAGATCAGGGAACTACACCTACCAGTGCAACCACGAACGGCACCAAGGAATAGGTTACCGAAACAACAGTCGGGTGCCTACCCAAGGCACCCCGAGAGAACTCGTAGAGCGGAAACCACTAAACACGGCTCACGAGGCCAAACCAACCAAGCCCACAGAACTAGACACGGCTATGCTACAACTACCATGCAGGCTAGGGCGACGAGAAACCCAATCTCGGAACCATCGTGAAACACCGTCACAGCAATAGCAACCAAGCCACCGCCACAAGTGCCTTAGTCCAGGTCTCCCCTCTCGTCGGAGTGAGACGCGTGGACTAAGCAACCACAACCACAACCACCGCAGTCCGGCCGAACTGCGGCCCCACGCCTGACCTCCCTACGTGGCTCTAGAACCAACGTAGAGCGAGGCAGTGAGAAGGACTAGCTGGTCTGCATCGGACGAGTGCCTGAACCACCTCGGAGACCGAGACCAGCTAAGAGAGCTCTACAAACGACTCTACGCTGCTGCCCCCACCATTTTCCCCTTCTGCTCCAAGTCCGAGACTTGAGCACGCCCGCCCCACGGAGAACTCCCTCTAACAGACGTGCGGGGCTGGGGGTCCCAGGTAACGGTAACAACCTATCTCACGGACAAGCCCTCAAGTGCCTAGCACCGGGCGAAAAGAGAACTGGCGGGGCAACCACCACAGAAACGACACGGCTGGCTTGTAACCAAGACAAACCCAGCAGGCACAGGCACGCACGGTACCCCTTTTGGAAACCCCCAAAAGGGCCGTCGGCCAACGTCGGCACACACGACACGGCCCGACGAACACCTGAGAGAAGAACAGAACACTAGAAAGAACAGAAACCAAACAACCAAAACGCGACCACAGGTGCGTCGCCTTCTAAGCAAGAAGGCGACGGCCAACCTGTCGCCAACAGGTCGTGGCGAACAGGATGTCGGCTTCTGATCTGAACGCGACGTATCGACCTGTCACGTTCAACATCAAAAGGCTGAACCCCAGCAGGCCAGCAGAAACCAGTCAAACCACACCTAAGACAGAAGGCGACGAGGGCCCCGTTGCGACCCTAAGGAAGAACGCGACATGGATCCTGTCACAACAAGAAAGTGACACAACCGGTGTCGCCTTCAGATTCAGAATGCGACGTATCAAACCATCGCGTTCCTCATCTGAAGGCAAGGCCCTTGGGGCAGACCCACGCCAAGACCCACACCCCAAGAGGGCCACCAAGGCAAGGCCCCAAACTGAAGGAAAGACCTCGTGCCAAGTTGGTGAAACCTCACTCTAACCAACTTGGACAAAAACCATCCTCTGCCACGATCAGAAACTGGAAACAGAAGGCGGAGGGTAACGCGATGTAGCACCCCAGAAATTTTAATTGCAAATTTTTTTTCTCGAATAAATAGAAATAAATAATTTTCATAATATCGGAGTATTTAAAACATACGTATCATTATCGTATGTGCTAAAACACATCAAAAAATTCCATAAAAATTATAATCGACCCCACACATTATTCTTAAAGGTTCCAGAAAGAAATTTGTGCAACGAAAATTCGGATTAGCCAAGTTTAAAGTGTTTTGAGACTTATTATCGTAATTCATAGATAAGTCGAAAAATCATTATCACACGTACTTGGATGAGTTAGAAAATTAAATAAAAATCATATATGGACTTCAAATAATATCCTCTAATGACCCACCAAGAAATTTGGGTCAATAAAAATCATTTGGGCTAGGTTTAAGAACTATTGTGATCGATTATCCAAATTAGGAAACAAGTCGGAAAACCGTTAACACGGAAATACGACGCAATCAAAAATTAAATAAAAGTGTTGGAGAGACTTCCAACATTATATATTAATGACCCAATATCTTAATTGGGCCAAGGGACCACATATGACCCAAAAATCAAATGAAGTAAGAAAATGCATGGAAATTCGTAACCATAAATAAGCTGAAATTAGAAAGTGGTAATTAGGGTTTAAACGGGAGGCAACCATGCACTCTTGGCAACCCAAATTTGTGCCTACCCACCCATGGAGGTTGCTTGATGGCCAAGACTCTCTAATGGAGGGAGAGATCTTCAAATTATGGAAAGACACAAGCCAATCCCGCAACCCTTCTTTCCTAGTTACAATAGGACTCCTAAATACCTTGGTTGCTTAAATACTCTTCAACCAAACCCTAGGGACGAGTTTACAACTTGCTGGGGTCATGTGGAGGAGCTCTTGGTGGCTAGGGCGCTGTGGATCGACCACAAGAATGACATCTTCTTCCCCCGTTCATCTGCTGCGACCTGCATAAACCGTCCACTTGAAGTCGATCAAAGGTAGGCCAAACCTAAACCAAACCTTGCAAGGAATATCCCTGGAAAGAGGGTCAAGTCTACGTTCTAACCAAGTGGAATGCCCAAATTCCATGCAGTATACATGGAGTAATAGACGTTCTTCAAACAGTGGTCTGAACACAGGTTTTTCTGGAAAATGAGACTTCTTCAACCCAAAAGGTAGGTTTTCTCAGGCCAAACGCTAACATATCCTATACCAATGTGTAGTGCATCAAGTTAACTTCGTTTCCCCTGGTTTCATCGAATTCCAATGGGTAGATTTTAATTATAAGCGTTTTCCCCAAGTCGCGCACTGTTAGGGATTTTCCCGTTCTTTATATGTTGCATGCATTTTAAGACCGAATTAGAGAAAACCAAAAACATGAAAAATTTTCTACTAGTTGTCCTCGTCATGTCTTATGTTGAACATTGTGTCTAAATGTCATTAGTTAGAGAGTTATAAGCATGGCAAGAGGGTCGCTACATGATACTGTGTTTCGGGTTGCACTTGGCTTTACGTTTGTGTTTGACTTGATTAAAGCATATTGAAACCATCATTGTTTTCTAATTCCGATTTACTGGAAGCACCTTGCTCGTCGTTTCTAGTTTCGTTATTTTCATGCACTTACAATTTGTCTCTAAAGCACCCTGTGTCAATATAAGGCAGTTTGGACCGCAATCATGTCCTTTCTCTGTCGGATTCAGGCGCAGACCCTGTGAAGGCGATGGCCCGATAGGCCACATTCTGAGGTCTTGTCGCGACAGCACCCCCGTCGCGTTCTGAATGCGATGAGCGCGCCGTCGCTATCTCTCTGCCTGTTTTGACAGCCCTGTCGCCTTCTTCATATGAACCCGTCGTGAACTGCCTGCCTGACCAGACAAGCTTGTCGCGATCCTTACAAGGCACTGTCGCGTTCTGATCTGACCCCGTCGCGACCTTTACAAGTGTCTGTCGCGATCTCAGGATTTTTACATAAAACCACATGTTTTATTGCAAATCTTACCGCTATACCCGAGGTCTGTTTATATGCTATTTATTGTGTAATTCACATGTCTTGGGTCTGATCTTTACATGATGGTTATTTAATGGCTTAAAAGTGATTAACCTATTTAAAAGCTATAATTACACGAACATTATTCTAACTGTTCTCTTAATGACATGATCATTCATGTAACTTGTGATTTACTCTTCCTACTGTTCTACCATGTTTAAATGATAATTGTTACCTTAAAACCTTGCAATCCATGATCATTTAAATGCATAGTTCCATCTCATGTTATATTGTTAGTGCTTTCTGCGTGTTTGAGACCGATGGATTGTGAGTTGAGACCCGTACATCACTACACACTTGCACATCTAGGCAGCCCTTTCTTGGGAATTGGGAAGCTCTCTACCGATCATTCCGAATCGGTAGACTAGCAACCTTTTCTCCAAAGCCTCCGTAAATCTCCTCTGACCATGGATTCTCACATGGCCGATGAGTTGGTTGTACCATTGAAGTTCCCTGGAGATAGCGTGCACTTCCTTTCTCATCTTGTTCTCGTGAGTGTGACTTACAATCTAGACTAAAGTCATTAATGTAAAGATTGAACTAAAATATAAATCGTACCGTTATGCTGTCAAATTTATCTCTTGACCATTGTTATCATGAAATCATGTTCAATTCACTTATTGTTGGTTCTCATCATCATCATGAACATGACATTACACATGCTTACTTATTGAAACTCTCATTGGCCATTATTAATGACTATGGGTATCTACATTTAAAATTTTACATGAGATGCTGACCAGGCACGGCGAGTGTCCAAGGGCTCCAGTCTAGCCCCAATGACGGAGAGTCATAAATATACTATTAACCATGGGGTATAATGATTACTGGCGTTGCATCTGCACTGGGAGTCTTGCTTGCTTGTTGAATGATAGATACAATAGCCACATACACATGTCCTGGTGTACATTCTTGGTGGATCTTTCCTTGGTGTACATTTGTGTCTACGTGCCTGATTTGTGTTACTTGATCGTGCTTGTACATTATTGCTTGCTTGCTTGCGTGATATGGCCATTCTGCATTTATTGCAATTTACATGATATCTTGCGTGCTTGTTACATGCCTCACTCTTGACAACATATTGCTCATTATATTCTTGCTCTATCACGATTACTCTCTCTCTAGCTTGTTTAATGTATCATGTTTTAACGAGTTTTATTCGTACTTGCATATCATTCATCATACTTACCTAGTTCTAAATTACTAATCACTTATATCATTGCCCGCACATTGAGATATAAATCCTACTAGGCTAGTTTGCTCATCCCCTACTTTTACCCAATCTAGATGACTATGAAGTTCAAGAGGAAGAGCAAGTCAAGGACGGGAATGCGTCTGAGTGAAGAGCGTTCCAACTATGAGTCTAGAGTATAGTAATTTGCTTTGAGAGTTAGAACATGTAGTAGGAAGTGAGGAGTATTGTGTACTTTTCCTTTTTATTGAGTCTTAGTCCTGTAATAGTTTCCATTTGAAATACAATGAGTTGAGATTTGAATACAATCTACATTGAGTTCAACATTTGGGCCCTATTATGATGTATGTTGTTATATATTTAGTGCGTGTTAGCTAGAGGCTTATTTGCCGACTGTTCACGTCTCGGGATATCGTCTCAAATTATATTCCGCATTATTTATATCCGCTACGTAATTCTTAGGACGTGACAGTTTAGTGGTATCAGAGCCTAGGAATACCAAGTAGGATATGTCTCAGGAATAGGAGATACCTATGGAACCTAGGTCATGAAAATTAAATACAGTACCTGGTGAGAATGGGTAGAGACTGGGATATGTTAGAAAGAATTAAACACTCCTACCCATTGACTCTTATAATGTATCTAGAGACATTAATTGGTTTCCATCCTTTTCTCAAGAACCTCATAACTCTCTCACTCAACCGCAATGGCTCGCAACCAATGGCAAGCTATGCAAGAAACAATAGCTGGATTGACTCAGGCCCTGGAAAATGTGGTTCAGGTTGGAAATCAGGCTGCTGCAGTTAGAAACGGAGCCGGTGATCTGCACCGCAATTTTAGGAGTTTGAACCCTCCTCGTTTCTCTGGATCCCCTGATTCGGACGAAGTAGAGAACTGGAAGGAGGAGATAGAAAGGATCTTCCAAGTCATGCAATGCACTAACATGGAGAAGGTGGTACTGGCCACTTTTCAATTCACTAAGGATGCTCGAGCATGGTGGAAGGCCACATCGGCCCACCTGCCTAATGTTGGCGAACTGGAGTGGGCCGGATTCCTAGAGATATTCTGGGGAAAGTATTTCTCTGAGAAAGTCAAGGAGAAGAAGGCAACGGAGTTTGCCGCACTAAAATAGAAAGGAATGTCCGTGGCTGAGTATGAGGCTTAGTTCGCGCGTCTTGCTGTGTATGCCCCACACTTGGTGGGAACTGAAAGACTTAAGGAAAACCGGTTCATGGATGGGCTCAGGCCCATGTTCATTGAATGGCTCAGACCACACAATATTCAAACTTACACTGAGATGGTCCAAAGAGCTCAGCTGGTAGAAGACACCATGGCCAAAGTAGAGGGCATGAGGGGCAAGGACAACTCCAAGCCGGTCTTCGTCAAGAAGGGAGCACCTAATATTGCTCCAACTTTTCGTAACAACAACGTCAACAACAACAACAAGAGGCTGAATGTCGGAAGAGATGTTATTGGAGACAAGAGAGTCAAAGTGGAAGGTAGGCAGTTGGTTGAAAACTGCAAATTCTGTGATAAACCAGGGCACCGAGCTGAAGAAAGCTGGAAGAAGCTCGGGGCCTGCTTGAGATGTGGTGGTCGTGACCACCGTATTCCTGACTGTCCAATGATGAAGGACCAACCAGGCAAAGCCCCGAATGTACCATGACGTCAAGGACACCTTAATGATGTCGTAGAAGCTGACCTACCCGAGGAGGGGGGTATGGTGGAAGGTATCGTTTCCATACACTCTCAACCTGCATTTGTGCTTATTGATACTGGAGCTGCATATTCATTTATTTCCACCACATTTGCTGCAACTCTACCTGTCAAACCTGTACCCTTGAAATCCAAGATCACTGTAGCCTCTCCACTAGGCTCAGAATCTGAACTCACTCACTACTTGCCGAAATGTGAAACTATAATTGAAGGACACAATCTCCCTGCCGACCTTATTTGTTTAGACATGAAGGGTTATGATGCCATTTTGGGTGTCGATTGGCTAATTGAATATGATGCCGATGTAAACTGTCGCCATAGGAGGGTCACTTTTAAAAGACCAAACTTTCCAACTCTATCGCTACTTGGCACCCGTTACCACAAACACCCTATCTTGATATCCTCCTTAAAGGCATCTAAGTTGATCAACCAGGGTTGTGATGCTTTCCTAGTTTCCGTCTTGGCAACTGAAAAAAAGAAACCAACCCTAGAAGACATCCCAATAGCCAGGGACTATCCTGATATATTTCCAGAGGAATTACCTGGTATACCACATGAGCGGGAGGTAAACTTCACCATTGAGTTACTCCCTGGGGCAGCCCCTGTTTCAAAAGCTCCGTATCGCATGTCCCTTGTTGAATTGCAGGAGTTGAAAAGACAGATCCAAGAATTGCTAGATCAGGGTTTTATCAGGCCTAGCACATCCCCGTGGGGAGCACCAGTGCTATTTTTCAGAAAGAAGGATGGGACAATGAGGCTATGCATTGATTATCTTCAGTTAAACCAGTTGACAATAAAGAATAAGTATTCACTGCCCCTCATCGACGAGCTGTTTGACCAGATCTCCGATGCACAATATTTCTCCAAGATAGATCTAAGATCAGGCTACCAAAATGTATCAAGATTTGAAAAGAAGCTTTTGGTGGCCTAATATGAAGAGAGAGGTGGCGGAATATGTCGCCCGATGCTTAACATGTCAAAAGGTCAAGGCGGAACACTTGCGACCCGCAGGTAAACTCAAACCCCTAGAAATCCCAACATGGAAATGGGAAGGTATAGGGATGGACTTTATTTTCGGACTACCCAAATCCAGAGGTGGATTCGATGGTATCTGGGTTATTGTCGACCGCTTAACTAAGTCGGCTCACTTCTTGCCAGTGAAGAATAAGTGGTCAGTAGATGTTCTGGCCGCATTGTATGTGAAGGAAATAGTCAGATTACATGGAATACCGGTGTCTATCGTGTCTGATAGAGACCCTAGGTTTACATCCCACTTTTGGAAAGGACTGCACTACTCCTTGGGATCTAAACTAAACTTTAGCACGACTTTCCATCCACATACAGATGGTCAGACGGAGAGAACCAACCAGGTGATTGAAGATAGGCTTAGAGCATGTGTCCTAGATTTTGGAGGTAGCTGGCACGAACACTTACCTCTTGTGGAGTTCGCCTACAATAATAGCTATCATGCTAGCATTCAAATGGCACCATTTGAAGCACTCTACGAGAGGAGTTGCCGATCTCAAATATGCTGGTATGAAGTTTGCGAAAAACAAATGCTAGGACCAGAGATGATAAGGGAAACCACAGAGAAGGTAAAGCTTATTAAAGAAAGATTGGCAGTGACACAACAAAGACAAAAGGCATATGCAAATAATAGAAGAAGAGACCTGGAGTTTCAGGTTGGTGAACATGTATTCTTGAAAGTGTCTCCAGGCCGTGGGATTAGGCGTTTTGGCATTAAAGGCAAGTTGTCACAAAGGTTTGTCGGGCCTTTCGAAATCCTTGAACGGGTCGGCGAGGTGGCATATCGTCTCACTTTACCACCACAAATGGATGGAATACACAATGTGTTCCACATATCCATGTTGAAAAAGTATGTACGAGATTCGTGGCATGTCATAGAATATGAGCTCCTGGAATTCAACAAAGACAGAACATATCAAGAGAAGCCAATTAAGATCGTGGACCGGTAATGGCGCCAACTAAGGAACAAGGTTATCCCACTGGTAAAGGTTAGATGGAATCAACGCATGGATGAGGACGACACGTGGGAAACCGAGGAAGCAATGCGCAAAAGATACCCGGAGCTATTCACAAGTACACATCACTTGTACAATAACTTTCTATACATGAATTTGGGGACCAAATTCTATTAAGTGGGGGAGGGTGTAGCACCCCGAAAAGTTTAATTGCAATTTTTTTTCTCGAATAAATAGAAATAAATAATTTTCATAATATCGGAGTATTTAAAATATACGTATCATTATCGTATGTGCTAAAACACATCGGAAAGTTCCATAAAAATTATAAATCGACCCCACACATTATTCCTAAAGGTTCCACAAAGAAATTTATGCAACAAAAAATCGGATTAGCCAAGTTTAAAGTGTTTTGCGACTTATTATCGTAATTCATAGATAAGTCGAAAAATCATTATCACACGTACTTGGATGAGTTAGAAAATTAAATAAAAATCATATACGGACTTCAAATAATATCCTCTAATGACCCACCAAGAAATTTGGGTCAATAAAAATCATTTGGGCTAGGTTTAAGAGCTATTGTGACCGATTATCCAAATTAGGAAACAAGTCGGAAAATTGTTAACACGGAAATACGACGCAATCAAAAATTAAATAAAAGTGTTGGAGAGACTTCCAACATTATATATTAATGACCCAATATCTTAATTGGGCCAAGGGACCACATATGACCCAAAAATCAAATGAAGCAAGAAAATGCATGGAAATTCATAACCATAAATAAGCTGAAATTGGAAAGTGGTAATTAAGGTTTAAATGGGAGGCAATCATGTACTCTTGGAAACCCAAATTCGTGCCTACCCACCCATGGAGGTTGCTTGATGGCCAAGACTCTCTAATGGAGGGAGAGATCTTCAAATTATGGAAAGACACAAGCCAATCCCGCAACCCTTCTTTCCTAGTTACAATAGGACTCTTAAATACCTTGGTTGCTTAAATACTCTTCACCCAAACCCTAGGGACGAGTTTAAAACTTGCTGGGGTCGTGTGGAGGAGCTCTTGGTGGCCAGGGAGCTGTGGATCGACCACAAGAAGGACATCTTCTTCCCCCGTTCGTCTGCTACGACCTGCATAAACCGTCCACTTGAAGTCGATCAAAGGTAGGCCAAACCTAAACCAAACCTTGCAAGGCATATACCTCTGGAAAGAGGGTCAAGTCTACGTTCTAACCCAAGTGGAATGCCCAAATTCCATGCAGTATACACGGAGTAATAGACGTTCTTCAAACAGTGGTCTGAACACAGGTTTTATGGAAAAATGGGACTTCTTCAACCCAAAAGGTAGGTTTTCTCGAGCCAAACCCTAACATATCCTATACCAATGTGTAGAGCATCAAGTTAACTTTCGTTTCCCCCTGGTTTCATCGAATTCCAATGAGTAGATTTTTAATTATAAGCGTTTTCCCCAAGTCGCGCACTGTTAGGGCTTTTCCCGTTCTTTATATGTTGCATGCATTTTGAGACAGAATTAGAGCAAACCCAAAACATGAAAGTTTTTCTACTAATTATCCTCGTCATGTCTTATGTTGAACATTTTATCTAAATGTCATTAGTTAGAGAGTTATAAGCATGGCAAGAGGGTCACTGCATGATACTACGTTTTCGGGTTGCACTTGGCTTTACGTTTGTGTTTAACTTGATTAAAGCCTATTGAAACCATCATTGTTTTCTAATTCCGATTTACTGGAAGCACCCTTGGTCGTCTAGGTTAGTTTAAAACTAGTTTCGTTATTTTTCATGTACTGTACAATTTGTTCTCTATTTTTGAAGCACCCTGTGTCAATATAAGGTAGTTCTGGACCGCAATCCAAGAACATCTCCTTTCTCTGTCAGATTCAGGCGCAGACCCTGTGAACGCGACGACCCGATAGGCCGCGTTATGAGGTCTTGTCGCGACAGCACCCCCGTCGCGTTCTGAATGCGATGAGCGCGCCGTCACTATCTCTCTGCCTGTTCTGACAGCCCTATCGCATTCTTCATATGAACCCGTCGCGAACTGGCTGCCTGATCAGACAAGCTTGTCGCGATCCTTACAAGGCACTGTCGCGTTCTGATCTGACCCCGTCGCGACCTTTACAAGTGTCTATCGCGATCTCAGGATTTTTACATAAAACCACATGTTTTATTGCAAATCTTACCGCTATACCCGAGGTCTGTTTAATATGGTATTTAAAGTGTAATTCACATGTCTTAGGTCTGATCATTACATGATGGTTATTTAATGGCTTAAAAGTGATTAACCTATTTAAAAGCTATAATAACACAAACATTATTCTAACTGTTCTCTTAATGACATGATCTGTAGCACCCCGAAAATTTCAATTATATAAAAATTCAATTAAAATGGAAATAAATAATTTCCATAATAACAACTATGTAAAACATACGTATCATTATCGTATGTGCTAAAACACATCAGAAAATTCCGTAAAAATTATAAATCAACCCCAAACATTATTACTAAACGTTTCACAAAGAAATTTGTAACAAGAAAAATGGGATTAGCTAAATTTAAAGTGTTTCGCGACTTATTATCGTAATTCATGAATAAGTCGAAATATCATTATCACACATACTTGGACGAGTCAGGAAATTAAATAAAAATCATAAATGGATTTCAAATAATATCCTCTAAGGACCCATCAAGAAAATTGGGTCAATAAAAATCATGTGAGCTAGGTTTAAGAATTATTGTGACCGATTATCCAAATAAAGAAACGAGTCGGAAAACCGTTAACACGGAAATACGACGCAAACATAAATTAAATAAAAATGTTAGAAATGCTTCTAACAATATATAATAATGACGCAATATCATAAGTGGGCCAGTGGACCACATATGGCCCAAAAATCAAATGAAGCAAGAAATTACATAGAAATTCGTAACCATAAATAAGTTGAAATTAAAAAAAGTAATTAGAGTTGAATTGGGATACAAACATGCATTCATGGCAACCCAAATTCGTGCCTACCCATCCATGGAAGTTGCTTGATGGACAAGACTCTCTAATGGAGGAAGAAATCATCAAAAATAGGAAACCAACATGCCAATCCCGAAACCCTTCTTTCCTAGTTACAATAGGACTCCTAAACACCATAGATGCTTAAATATTCTTCACCCAAACCCTAGGGACGAATTTAGAACTTGATGGGGTCGTGTGGAGGAGCTCTTGGTGGCTGGAGAGTAAGGAGATCAAGCATACCAAGCTCATCTTTTTCCCCGTTCATCTACTACGATCTGCACAAACCACCCTCTTGAAGCTGATCAAAGGTAGGCCAAACCTAAATCCCATCGTGCAAGGCTTATACCCCTGGAAAGAGGGTCGAGTCTACTTCCTAACCCAAGTTCCATGCCCAAATTCCATGCAGTATACGCGGAGTATTAAGCGTTCTTCAAACAGTGGTCTGAACACGGGTTTTCTGAAGAACGAGACTTCATCAACCCAAGAGGTAGGTTTTCTCGGACCAAATCTTAACATCTCCTATACCAATGTGTAGAGCATCAAGTTAGCTTTCATTGCCCTCTGGGTTCATTGAATTTCATTGAGTAGATTTTGAATATAAGCGTTTCCTTAAAGTCGTGCACTTTAGGGTCTTTCCTGTTCTTCGTATGTTTCATGTGATTCAAGACCGAATTAGGGTAAACTCATAACATGAAAGTTATTCTATAGTTATCCTCTTCAGGTTTAGTGTTGAACATTTTGTCTAAATGTCATCCGTTAGAGAGTTATAAGCATGTTAATAGGATTGCTGCATGAAACTACGTCTTCAGGTTACTCTTGGTTTGACCTGGTATTCTACTTGATCAAAACCTATCGAAACCATCTTTATTTTCTAATTCCGATTTACTGGAAGTACCCTTGTATGTCTAGGTTGTTTTAAAACTAGTTTCGTTATTTTTCATGCCCTGTACATTTTGTTCTCTATTTTAGAACAACCTTGTGTCAAAGGAAGGAAGTCTGGTCCGCAATCCAAGGCACTGTCCTTGCTCTGTCAGAGCCAGGCACGGACCCTGTGAACGCGACGGCCCGATAGGTCGCTTTCAGGGTTCTTGTTGCGACACCCCTCCAGTCGCCTTCTGAATGCGATGTGCGCTCCGTCGCTATCTACCTGCCTGATCTGATTTCCCTGTCGCGATGCTCACACCCCTATGTCGCCTTCTGGGCCCGACCTGTCACCTTCCTTACATGAGCCTGTCGCGATCTGACCCAGGCCTGCCAACACCCATGTCGCCTTCCTCTTAGGTGCATGTCACGATCTGACCCTGGCCTGAAAGACCCTGTCGCCATCCTTATATGGCTATGTCGCCTTCTCAGGATCTTTACCTGAAACCACTTATTTTCTTGCAAAGTTTTCCGCATATACCCGAGGTCTGTTTAAATGTGATATTTACTGTGTAAGTTGCCTGTTTTGGGTCTGATCATTACATGATTGATATTTAATGGCTTAAAATTGATTAACCCAATTAAAATCTTTAAATGCATGAATGCTATTCTAAGTGCTCCTTAAATGTTATGATCCATTCATGCTCCTTGTGATTTAATCTTCCTACTGTTCTTCTACATTTAAATGATAATGGATATCATAAAATCTTGCGAACCATGATTAGTTAAAGTGCATAGTTTATTCCACGTTATATTGTTAAGTGCTTCCTGCGAGTTTGAGACCGATGGTTTGTGAATTGAGATACGCGTACCGCACTACACACTAGCACTATTAGGCAGCCTTTTCTTGGGAAATTGGAAACTCTCTACCGGTCATTCCGAATTGGTAGACTAGCGACCTTTTTCCAAGGCCTCCGTAAATCTCCTCTGACCATGGATTCCCACATGGCCGACGAGTTGGTTGTACCATTGAAGTTCCCTGAAGATAGCGTGCACTTCCTTTCTCCTCTTGTTCTCGTGAGTGTGATTGACAATCTAGACTAAAGCCATTAATGTAAAGATTTAACCAAAGTACAAATCGTACCGTTATGCTGCCGAATTTATCTCCTGATCATTGTTATCATGAAATCATGTTCAATTACTTATTACTTGTTCCCATCTTCATCATGAACATGACATTACACATGCTTACTTATTGAAACTCTCATTGGCCATTATTAATGACTGTGGGTATCTACAATTAAAAATTTACATGAGATGCTGACAGGACACGGCGTGTGTCCAAGGGCTCCAATCTAGCCCCAATGACGGCGAGTCATAGATATACTGTTAACCATGGGGTATAATAATTACTGGCGTTGCATCTGCGCTGGGTGTACTTTCTTGCTTGTTGAATGTTAGATACATAACCACATACACGTGGCCTGTGTGCACTCTTGGTGGATCTTTCCTTGGTGTACATTAGTGTTTACGTGCCTGATTAGTGTTACTTGATCGTGCTTGTGCAATCTTGCTTGCTTGCTTGCGTGATACGGCCATCCTGCATTTAATGCAATTATTGATATCTTGCGTTCTTGACATCAGTTGAAATCTCACGTGCTTGTACAAAGTGATCTATTGCTAGTTCTATCTTGTCATCTTGTTCACAAATCTTGTTCTATCATAATCTCTCTCTCTCTAGCTTGTTTTATATATCATGTTTTAATGAGTTTTATTCGTACTTGCATATCATTCATCGTACTTGCCTAGTTCTAAAATGCTAATCACTTATATCATTGCCCGCACATTGAGATATAAATCCTACTGGGCTAGTTTGCTCATCCCCTACTTTTACCCAATTTAGGTGACTATGAAGTTCAAGAGGAAGAGCAAGTCGAGGATGGGAATGCATCTGAGTGAAGAGCGTTCCAATCATGAGTCTATCTATAGTTAATTTATTTTGAGTGTTAGATTCATGTAGTAGGAAGTGATGAATAAATGTACTTTCCTTTTATTGAGTCTTAGTCCTGTACTAGTTTCCGTTTGAATACAAAGAGTTGAGATTTGAATACAATTTATATTGAGTTCAACATGTGGGCCCTATTATTGTTGTGTTGATACACATTTAGTGCGTGCTAGCTAGAGGCTTATTTACCGACTGTCCACGTCTCAAGATATCGACTCGAATTATTCAATTAACATCCGCTGCGTAATTCTCGGGACGTGACATGATCATTCATGTAACTTGTGATTTACTCTTCCTACTGTTCTACCATGTTTAAATGATAATTGTTACCTTAAAACCTTGCAATCCATGATCATTTAAATGCATAGTTCCATCTCATGTTATATTGTTAGTGCTTTCCGCGTGTTTGAGACCAATGGATTGTAAGTTGAGATGCGTACATCAATACACACTTGCACATCTAGGCAGCCCTTTCTTGGGAATTGGGAAACTCTCTACTGATCATTCTGAATCGGTAGACTAGCAACCTTTTCTCCAAGGCCTCCGTAAATCTCCTCTGACCATGGATTCCCACATGGCCGATGAGTTGGTAGTACCATTGAAGTTTCCTGGAGATAGCGTGCACTTCCTTTCTCTTCTTGTTCTCGTGAGTGTGACTTACAATCTAGACTAAAGTCATTAATGTAAAGATTGAACTAAAGTATAAATCGTACCGTTATGCTGTCAAATTTATCTCTTGACCATTGTTATCATGAAATCATGTTCAATTCACTTATTGTTGGTTCTCATCATCATCATGAACATGACATTACACATGCTTACTTATTGAAACTCTCATTGGCCATTATTAATGACTGTGGGTATCTACATTTAAAATTTTACATGAGATGCTGATCGGGCACGACGAGTGTCCAAGGGCTCCAGTCTAGCCCCAATGACGGAGAGTCATAAATATACTGTTAACCATGGGGTATAATGATTACTGGCGTTGCATCTGCGCTGGGAGTCTTGCTTGCTTGTTGAATGATAGATACAATAACCACATACACGTGTCCTGGTGTACATTCCTGGTTGATCTTTCCTTGGTGTACATTAGTGTCTACGTGCCTGATTAGTGTTACTTGATCGTGCTCGTACATTCTTGCTTGCTTGCTTGTGTGATATGGACATTCTGCATTTATTGCAATTTACATGATATCTTGCGTGCTTGTTACATGCCTCACTCTTGACAACATATTGCTTGTTATATTCTTGCTCTATCACGATCACTCTCTCTCTAGCATGTTTCATGTATCATGTTTTAACGAGTTTTATTCGTACATGCATATCATTCATCGTACCTACCTAGTTCTAAATTGCTAATCACTTATATCATTGCCCGCACATTGAGATATAAATCCTACTAGGCTAGTTTGCTCATCCCCTACTTTTACCCAATCTAGATGACTATAAAGTTCAAGAGGAAGAGCAAGTCGAGGACGGGAATGTGTCTGAGTGAAGAGCGTTCCAACTATGAGTCTAGAGTATAGTAATTTGCTTTGAGAGTTAGAACATGTAGTAGGAAGTGAGGAGTACTGTGTACTTTTCCTTTTTATTGAGTCCTAGTCCTGTAATAGTTTCCATTTGAAATACAATGAGTTGAGATTTGAATACAATCTATATTGAGTTCAACATTTGGGCCCTATTATGATATATGTTGTTATACATTTAGTGCGTGCTAGCTAGAGGCTTATTTGCCGACTGTTCATGTCTCGGGATAGCGTCTCGAATTATAGTCTGCATTATTTATATCCGCTGTGTAATTCTCGAGACGTGACACGTGACAACCAACCTATCACTATCAGAAAGTGATAGGTTACTCGTTGCCTTCTGCCTGGTGTCGCGACAGCCAACCTGTCGCGACCTCAAACAGAAGCCCGAACCAAGCATTTTGGGCATCCCATGGTCCCCCAAGCTACAATACTACCTCCAAACAAAAGGGAGAGGGGAGGATACCATGAAAGCAAGTAAAAGAGGGCTCGAGGGGCAACACACCACCTCTCCTCGCCCACACACAACATGCACGACACTTTAAACACATAAACGGAGCACCATCGGCAAGCGTCCATCCGTGCGAAACCACAAGGGAGATCACGAGCATGGAATGGACTACCCAAAACTAAGCTCCATCTACACTAACAGGTATGGGAACAAGAGATCCCTACAAATTTTACGAAGAACGAACCCACGAAGGGCCTTCACGACACATCAGCCACCTCCTCCTCGCTCCACGCTGCTCCGCCACGAGCTCACCGACGACTCCACCATGCCCAAGCCACCGGAGGAAGAAGGGGGAAGCCTCCCCACCTCATAGAGGAGGAGGGAAGAAGAAGGGAAAGAAAAGAGAAGAAAGAGGCGCCTGCCAGGTTTAAGTCCTCGGAACTAAGGTCGCGACAGGATGCCTGTCGCGTCCTCAACCAGAACGCGACGCCTACCTCGTCACCTTCTCAAAAGTTCCGACAGGTCTTCTGCCAGGCTGACAGCCTCCAGGCCACGTGTCACACATGCAGGCTACTCTGATTAAAAGTTTAATTTGTGCGTGTGTGAGTTTATTTTAGCTGATTACCCATGGTTCTACCCACATCTCTCATAGGTAGGATTACTGACTCTTAGTCGAGGCAGGTTAACCTAGATCACCCTATACTTAGAATAACCTAGGCTCTGATACCACAAAACTGTCACGCCCCAACGCGGAATATCGAAGCGCGAAGGCAGTTGCAAGAAAAGGGTTTAGAGCGAGTACTAGACATCAAACCATTGCACATCGAATAATACTAAAGCAAATCTTTCTCATTAATATTTTTTCCAATGTCTAGTTACAACCACTAATATCAGAGCCATTCTATAGGGCCCAATTACATTGCAATAAAAGGAAATAACTAACTACAACTCTAAGATAACATAATGACTCGAGGGTACTCCTGGCTTCACTCTTGGTCATTCCCTTCCTCGTGAGTGTATGTGTCATCCTCGGTTTCACCTGAGAACACAACATCAAATAACGGAGGGTGAGAGATAACGCCCAGTAGGACTTAAATCTCAGGCTCAAGCAGGCTTTAAATAATTAACACATTTAATGGCAGAGTATCTCAAGATAGCAGGTACAAGAGAGTCAAAATATAGCAAGAGATAGCACAACAGGTAACAGGATAGCACAATAGCACGAGATCGAGTATAGTTTCCAAAAGTAGCACAAGTATCGAGTATAGCAGGGTGGCCATAGCACAACTAGCACAAGTATAATAATAGCACGGTGAGTATAGCACTTGTTTGTCATTCTAGACATCGAGAGAGTATAGCACGTTTGTGTTTTGATTGTCATATAGATAGTCGAGATAGATAGCACTTGAGTGTAATGCCAAACACTTTGATCATTTAACTCCCATGGGCACTAGCACTTTCGGGCGCACATCCCAGGACCAGATTGGGCCCTTTATATATTGCCAGGCATTGGTTATATTGTTTATCTTTAGACAATCAGTCAATGGCCAATATAGAGTACCAAGAAGTATATGAGAACACTAGATGAATAGACGAGATAGTAGAGTGAACGTGAATAGACGAGCGAGTAGAGTACATATGACAGCTAGTGGTCATTGCACGTAATGCGACGAGTAAACAGGCGATAGTAACAGTTGCACAACACGCGCACATGGTGTTGGCAGTCAGGTGGAACTCACTATCCTACCACTGGACATGTTAAGCACAGGTCCAGAGGTCCGGTGTGATTCAAGATGAGAGCGAACTTCTAATAGCCGTTTGGATCATATCGATCCCTAAAGGTGTAATGGGTGTTAGGGTACAACCGGCTCGTCGATCATGTGGGAATCCATGATCAGAGGAGACTTACGGAGGCCTTGTGCAAGGGTTCACTAGTCCGGCGAAAGGAATATCCGATGGAGAGTTCACCACAAGCCAAGTAAAGTGTGTATATAAAAATAGGTGCTCGACGTTCTAGAGAAATTCTAGAACAGTGGAGCGTCGATATCGGTATATAAACAACGCAAGAAACGAATACAAGTCCTTTAAAATAGGGCAATTAATATACTTTATTGCAATAAATTACCAGATACATTATGAGATATTTTATGCCAGATTTCAGCCATATATGGATGGTTCATGTGTGTGCATGTGTAAGAGAAATCATAGATAGAAAAGAAGTCGTGAATATGTGTTTTAAATCATTCAATGTAGCTCCATTTTTTTAAAATAAGTTTTTACTGGGGGTAGGCAGATCGCGACAGAAATAATTTTTATGGATTTTCATCAAAAACTTGTGAACGCGACATGGGCCAATGAGGATTGCGACAGGGGTAGGCAGATCGCGACATGGGTACTGTCGCAACGGCCTTGTGAATGCGACAGAGGCGGGAAAGGGTCGCGACAGGACTTGCGATTCAGGTACTGGAAACGCGACGGCTTACCTGTCGCCTTCTTGGTCGCGACGGGTAGGCTGTCGCAATCGGACCCCAGAAGGCGACATATCGGGCAGTCGCGATCTGGTGGTCTGCGCCTGACTCTGACAGGAGTCAGACCAGACATTGGATTGCGGACCAGAACATTCAAATTTTGATACAGGGTTGTTTAGATAATCATAACTAATTATATACATGATGAAAAATCACGAAATCAGTGGCAAATGGAACTAGACATGCGAGAGTACTTCCAGAAATTAGGAATTAGAGAGAGAGCAGGTTTTGAACATGGTTTGAGCATGAACAATAACGAGTAACATAGAACATGACACAGAGAGCAAGATTGATTTAATTCGAGCAACATGCTCAACAAAAATTAGGGCTTTCATGGGCAAAAGATCCCTATCAATATGAAGTATTTACAGCAAAAATTTCGTAGCATGGGATCAAGTATGCATAGAGATTTGAATTAAACATGATGTCTCGGGGTTATCATGTTTGCAGATCTTCAAAAATCAAGAACAAAAGATTGGCTCGATGAAAAATTATGAAACAAGAGAGCTTTTGTTCCTGGTGATTGGAACTACCTATAGACAGATTTGATTTGGTTTTGCTTGTGAGAATGCCTACCTTTGACTCGATTTGTCTTCTAGGGCTTAGAACGCCAAGAACGAGGAAGAAGCTTCAAGAACTCCTCCTCCCCACGAGATCCTCTCCTCCTTGGCCTCTTCTCTACGTCCAACAACCTTTGGCAACGAGCTAGGGTCGGCCAAGAGGGTTTAAGAGGTGTATTATATAAATACAAGTTCCTATTCCTACTACTACTCAAATTCCTCTTAATTCCGAGATTTCCTAACTCCACCTTTCCTCTCTTGCTTTCCAATCTCTAATTGGGTTAGGATAGTATCTAAATTCATGCTAGACTATATGGGGTAGGTTTAGGATTCCTATTCCAACTCAAATTGCCACTTTTATTGCTTTAATAACCCCTTTCCAATTATGAGATAATTAAACTCCGAATTTAAGGTATTTTCTTATTATTCCCCTTTTTAAAATCTCTATTTTAGTCCATTAATTTTAATGGGTCAATATAGCAAAGCCCATTACTCCTTTTCTTTTAATGAGTTTTATTTAATTCTCTCTTATTTGATTTCCTACATATTCCTTTTATTTGATTTCCTAATTAAATAATATAAATATTTAAATTTTTATTTTCCCAGAAATTTTAGGGTTGCTATAGCCTCCAGACCACGTGTCACACATGCAGGCTACTCAGATGAAAGCGACAGCTGGCATGTCGCCTTCACACCTATGCTGCAGACATGTGGCACACCTATGCTGCAGACATGTGGCACACCAGCCAACAGACAACGGGAATGCGACACAAGGGCTGTCGCCTTCTCCTTCTCAACTAGAAGGCGACAGGGAACACATCGCGTTTAGAATACGACACCCCGATCCGTCGCGATCCCAAGGACAGAACCAAGGAAGCCAAAACTAGGAATGTTACAGACTCACCTTGCTCCATTTGGAACTTCTCATATTTTGTCACCAAGATATCGATCTTGGTTTCTTTGACTTTGTCAGTTCCATCATATGTAAGTTCAGTGTTTCCCACATATCTTTAGCTATTTTGCATGCAGAAATTCTGTTGAACTCTTGCTTGGTCAGCGCGCAACATATGAAGCTTTTTTCCTTGCTGTTTAAGGATAGCTTGTTCTTATCTTCAGTAGTCCATTCTTCCTTGGGCTTGGAGATTCGGAGATCACCATCTTCTATGATGCTCTAGATTTGATAGTCGTAGCCTTGTAGGAAGAACTCCATTCTAGTCTTCCAGTATGGGTAATCTTCTCCATCAAATAGTGGAGGCCAGAAAATGGATTGACCTTCTGCAAATCCCTGAGCTGCTATGCATCATTGCTCTCAGATCGTTGGATCTTCTTGATTATTCAGAGACCAAGTCTCTGATACCACTTGTTGGCCCTCTCTGATATGGTGGCAGCACACTAACCTGGAGGGGGGGTGAATAGCTAATCTGAAATCTGAAACAAAATCACCACTTGAAAACTTCGGTTAGTGAATGTAGTTGTGTGAGAAGATAAATAGTAGCAGTGCGTAGGCAAATAAACAATCACACAAATGGACACAAGAATTTATCTTGGTTTGGCCCTTCCCACATGGAAGTCCTACGTCCAATCCCCAAGCAAACTCTTCGGATTTCACTAACCAAGGGTACAGTCCCCCTTAAGGACATACAATACCCAGCCCCTGTTGGTCTTCTTCTCTTTCTCGGGCAAGAAGGCAACCTACTGTTTCACCTCAGTCAGGTGCTTCTTTTACGAGTTTAGAAGCAACTCACTGGTACACACCCCAGTAGGTCTTCCCTTCTAACCTAGGGGAACAATGTGTATCGTCCCTATAATGACCCGACCTCCCGGACCCCTGCCAGGGACCCGAAGTTCGTGTCGTCACCCACGGATCCGAAGATCCGGAAGGCTTAGAAAAATAGTCTAGTGAGATATGTACTTAATTTAAATAACTATAACAAGTTATAACAATTGTACAACGTGTCCCAAGTAAAAGCAAAGGTACAAGAAGAAAGGTGCAGTCCTTAAGTGGCATACCCCGAGAACTTGCGAAGCACAACTCTCAACTCACCTAGGTACAAGAGCTCACAATACTCACTCTCACTGCTGCTGACAACACACGGCGCCACATCTGTCTCCACAAACCCATTCGACACCGAGCTCCCGCGACGACGAGCCCCTAGCTGAAGGAAGTAGGGGGAGTGAGCCTCGCGAACAAGGCCCAATAGGGATTACTAGTCCCTCACCGGCCAGAGCAGCAGGAACTCCGAAAATAGGAAACTACACTAGAAAGCTGTAAAGAGAGGAACACCTACAGCAGGATACTACAAAGTAGCAGAACAAAACAATGCAACGCCACGACCACCAACTAAGGTCGTGACACACACACGACTCCCCCAGAAACCAACGGAGTTGGGCACCAAGCAAAAGCAACCTTTGGCACACCGACCGAGACCACGCAACAACCAGGTGAGAACGACGTCTCACAATAAGCACGGCCACCTCAGACCTCCACAATGATAATCAGTCCATCTTTATATAATTTCATTTATGCATATTTTGGTGATTAACAAAACCATAATAAGTATTGTCTAACAAGTTTCCTTGAAGCTAAGTCACAGGAAATAAATCGGGCAAAATCAAGCAAAAATCTGTAAGTTTCCTTATACTGTATCATTTAGGGTTCACAACATGTAATTCTTTTCAGTACACATCGATTTCCTAAGTGATATAACGATTTCATTAGAATCATAACAATTTGTTAAGTGAGAAACAACGATTTGGTTCTCACAACGATTTGTTAAGTGAGAAACAACGATTTGGTTCTCATAACGATTTGTTAAGTGAGAAACAATGATTTGGTTCTCACAACGATTTGTTAAGTGAGAAACAATGATTTGGTCTCACAACAATTTGATATGTTACATAACGACTTGGTCGCCGTAAAGATTCGATAAGTTACATAACGACTTGGTCGCCGTAACGATTCGATAAGTTACATAACGACTTGGTCGCCGTAATGATTCGATAAAGCAGACAACGATTTGGTCACTGCATCGGTTTGATATGTAGAACAACGATTTGTGTCCACAACGACTTGCTTATAACGATTTGCTTATAACGATTTGCTCACAACGATTTGTGTTCACAATGACTTACTTATAATGATTTGCTTATAACAATTTGCTCATAACGATTTGCTCAGAACGATTTGTGTTCACAACGACTTGCTTATAACGATTTGTGTTCACAACGACTTGCTTATAATGATTTGCTTATAACGATTTGCTCACAACGATTTGTGTTCACAACGACTTGCTTATAATGATTTGCTTATAACGATTTGCTCACAACGATTTGTGTCCACAACGACTTGCTTATAACAATTTGCTTATAACGATTTGCTCACAACGATTTGTGTTCACAACGACTTGCTTATATTTGTATAACGACTTGTGTTCACATCGATTTGCTTATGGATGAATAACAATTTTCTCAAACAACGATTTGCTTATGTTTGAACAACGATTTGTTTATGTTTGAACAACGATTTGTTTGTATCTGTACAACGATTTGCTTATATGTGTACAATGATTTGTATTCACAACGATTTGCTTCTACTATAAGAACTTGCTCTTGCAACAATTTCATTAGTGGAACAATGTCTCATGGACACATCGATTTCTCTATCATAAATTTAATGAATATATCTATTATTCTCATATATTTTCAAATAGTGTGAAAGTCAAAGTCTTCCAGCACACATCTCTAATATCCTTGCATTTATTATGACTGTTCACAACATCTACTTGTTGCCTTCTATTCTTATGTTTCTATAAGAAACACTTTTCAGAAAGTAGAATGACATTTCTATTTTGGTGAATAGTCTTACTGCATGAATTCTAACGTTGACTGACAGCAAGAGACAGCATAGTTGTCTATGCTTTAGCATTTAATGTGTGCAAGTCTCTGCCAGTACCATGTCATACAACGTTGGACAAAATAGAAGCTGAAGGATATCAAGATGGATCTTCTCCTTGCGTGCATGGGTCGTAAAGCATTAAATGACTGCAAGCACACCTGTCGTACTCGATGAACCATGCAGTCTAACGAGCATCCAACCTAGAGACAACGGACACTTCAACATATATATTTTTCAAAGAGAAGGATATATAGAAGACTGATGACTCTGTAAAGAACAACTTTTGAGCTTTCATCTTACAACTTATGAGCATCAGAAAGAAGAGCCCTGAGCTTCACTCCCGAGCTTGCTGTAGCTCTTCCTCTCCATTTTTTCATTGTTTTTAGCCTTTGGAGAGCTAGTGTGTTCTGAGAGATTTTGTTATTGTAGATCTTTCTCTCTCAGTCATTGCCTCAGATTGAGCACTTGTTGTAGGCTTGGTCTAGGGGCATTTTGCCTTTATTCACACTTGTGGTGAAGTTCCTCTTCGAGCTGTGAAGAGAAGACCTGTTGTGAATAGGTGGTTTGTATTCCCTTCGGTAAGGAAGGAAGACCTGTGTATCAGGGTGTTTGTACTCCTCTTCGGGGTTAAAAGAGAAGGCCAGCTATGGCTGGATGTGTAAGGGTCCTTAAGGGGGACAATACCCTTGGTAGTGAAAGCGCAAGTTGTTGCTTGGGGACTGGACGTAGGACTCCTTGGTATAGGAGGTCCGAACTAGGATAAAAATCTCCTGTTGCATGTGTGATTGCTTTTGTGAGTTTGTTTGTCTTCATTCATCTAACACTAACTATTCTCTTTATTGTTTTTTGTTAAGCATTTTTGTTAACAGGTTTTAATCGAAAAGAATTTTTAGAGTCCCATTCACCCCCCCCCTCTAGGCTTGCTAGCTGGGCAACAAGTGGTATCAGAGCCAAGTCTCTTCAACAAAGAAGATCTCACGATCTAGAGAGCAAAGATAAATGACAGCTTAAGGGTATGCAGAAGGCTAGTCAGTCAACAGACCACCTTTGTTCGATGGTGAAGATTATAACTATTGGAAGACCAGAATGGAGTTCTTCCTTCAAGGTCTCGATTTTCAAATCTGGTCAATCATAGAAGAAGGAGATTTAGTAGTTCTCAACAACAGAGAAAATTGGACAGAAGATGACAAGAATAAGATATCTTTAAACTGCAAAGCAAAGAGTATTTTGTGCTGTGCGCAGAGCAAGAAAGAATTTAATAGGATCTCAGCATGCAAGTTTGCAATGGAAATGTGGGAGAAGCTCAGAATTACTTATGAAGGCACAGACAAAGTTAAAGAAACAAGGATAGATATCTTAGCAGCATAGTATGAGAGATTTCAAATGCAAACTGGAGAATCAATTACTCAAATGTACAGTAGGTTCACAAACATTATAAATGGTCTGGCTGGTCTTGGAAAGTATTATGAAATGGGAGATATGGTGAGAAAAATCTTAAGATCCCTACCAGCCTCGTGGACACCAAAAGTGACAGCTATAGAAGAGGCGAATGATTTGAGAAGAATGTCGTTAGAAAAGCTTGTTGGGTCACTAATGGCCCACGAAATGAATATGGAACAACTTGGAGAGTTCTCCAGTAGGAAGAAACACACCAACGCTCTCAAGGCAACAGAAGATACATCTGGTGAAGAATCAGATGACAGTAAGAGCATGGAAAGCAGTGAAGATGAAGAAGCTTTTCTCTCCAGAAGACTGCAAAGGATACTTGCTAAGAAGAAATACCAGCCTGGAAGGAGATATTTCAAGAAAGGAAAGGACTTCAAGAAACTCGAAGTCAAGGATACAAAGAAAGCTGAACCAATATGCTACGAATGTAAAAGGCCAGGACACATCAATGCAGAATGTCCGAAGCTGAAAAAGACAGAGTTCAGAAAGAAGGACAACTCCAAGAAATTCAGAAAATACAAAAAGAAAGCCATGGCAGCAGCATGGAGCAATGACAATGACTCAGACAGTGAGTCAAGCTCAAGCGAGGAAGAAGAAGAAAAGGCCCACCTGACCTTCATGGAAAACACCGACGACAAGGTAACATCTGATTCCTCATTCACTTCTTGTAATGAGTCTGATTCTGATAGTTTAGAAGACGCGTTCAATGAGTTATATAGTAAATATAAATATGTGTGTAAATTATTAAAAAATACCAAGAAAAATCATGTCTGTCTAGAAATTACTAACTCAGACTTAAAGTCAGAAACCGAGCAATTAGAAAAACAAATCTGTGAATTAAAAAGGAGAAATAATTTATTATGTGAAGATCTAAAAGTTAAAAATGATCAGATAGCTAATCTGGAAAGTCAGGAAACTATAAGTAAACTTAAACAGAAAATTAACACATTAACAAAAGAAAATGAATATTTATCCAGTACAATTGGAAAATTTACAAATGGTAAATCATCTTTAATATTAAAAGGAGCTAGAAGATCAGGGAAAAAGAAACATGGTTTAGGATATACTCCACCTGATAATGAAGAAACTATAGTTCATCCTAAAGTGTATCCAACTCCAAAATTTGTAGCTGAAAAAGATACTGAATACAAAACTAACTTCAAGTATATCCCAACTAAAAAGGTAAGTAAAACATCATGTTGTAGTCATTGTAATAAACTGGGACATACCAAGATAACCTATCCAACTAAGCACCTAAAATGGATACTTAAGAGAAAAAGTGAGGAAACTAACCAGCAAGGACGCAAAAGAACTTGGGTACCTAAATCTTAATGTCTCTATTGCAGGGAAGCCGTAGAGCATCAAAATGGTACCTAGAAAGCGGGTGCTCAAGGCATATGATAGGTAACAAGAAGCTATTTTCATTCATTAAAGATGAAGAAGGTATAGTGACCTATGGGGATAATGGAAAAGGAACAGTAATAGGATGTCGCTCAATAGAAAGTCAAGGCAAAGTCCTTATGGAAGATGTCCTATGTGTGAAAGGACTTAAGCACAACCTAATCAACATCAGCCAGCTATGTGACAAAGGTCATCAAATAAAGTTTCAAGAATCTAAGTGCGTAATTATGAAAGATGGTGCAACAGTGTTCGAAGCCTGCAGAGAAAAGAACTTATATGTGCTTCATCTAGAAGAACTGAAAGATTAGGATATATGTCTTGCAGCAAACAAGGATCAAGCAGCTGAACTGTGGCACAAGAGATTGGGCCACTGCAGTCTGGATGGAATCAGAAAATTAGTTAAGAGAAATTTAGTAGAAGGTCTGCCCAAGATAAGTTCAAGGATAGAGGGTGTGTGCGAACCTTGTGCAAAAGGGAAGCATACAAAATCTTCCTTCAAGTCAAAAACAGTTGTAACTGAAACGCGCGACATTGTTGACTGTGCATTTCGTTGTCCAGAGTTCCTCGCACAAGTCAAAATGCGCACTTCCTCTAAACTGTCTCACGAATTTAAAATCATAAAGATGAACTAGCACAATGGTGAGAATAGGTCATATCCACGGAGAGGCTAAATAGAGCTTGAATTAAAACTACTTCGACTTGAAACATGAAAGATCCAACAGTAAATTCGACTTAAATCCACCTAGTTCACTAAAAGCTACAGTGTGATTTAGAATCCCACAATATCACATTCAATTGATCAATAACAAGATTAAATTCTCAAAATAGTAAAAATAAACTGAGAACTCTTACTAAGAGACCAAGCTAAACAATCATCCACTCACAACCCTCTCCAGAACAATCTCAGCAGAAAAGCAAAAATTCCCGTCTCCCAAATGTTGAGATCCTCATCACAGAAGAAAAGAAATTAACACATAAGAAATGGCAACAACAATTCGTAAGCTTCCTAAATGCTGAACAATTTAAAAAGACTGAATTACACAGATCTGATCAACAAGCAGAAGAATGGAAACAAAATTCAAATTTCCAAATGTCGAACTCTTCAGCAATCTTTATAGAAGATACTGAAGAACATCCGACCTCCCCAACCAACAGCTAGTAGCAGAGAAGAAGAAATCAAAAGCAAAAATTACAGAACTTCGGATCTGATCTCTCTCCCTGCAGCCACATCAACCAAATAAATTGCAGAAGAAATGGAACAAGAAATTCTAATAGATCACAGTTGCCTCCCCTCCCAACTCCGTTGAAAGAAAAAATATAGAAATTTGAAATGGCGAAGCACTAAAACTGAACTAAAAACAGTAGAAAACTTCAAAAAAAATCCAGTTGCCCATCGAATCCCTCACAAAATAGAGAAGAATTGAAGAACATATGCTGAAGAAAATTACAGAACCAAAAAGGCAGAAGAAAGAAATCCTCACAACTCTCACATCTGAACCCCTTGAACTGTGGAAGAAAACACAGTAGTGATGAAAGAAGCTCCCTGGATCGCTTGCATTGCACAGAGGAAAAGAACAAATGGATCCTCCACAGCAGCCAAACCATTCACAGATATGCAAAAATCTGAACTAAAAACTCAAAACAAAGAACAGAACCTCTGATCTCAACAACTCTCACAGCTCTCCTCCAATCGAACCAAGAACAGATGCACAGAAGGACATAAAGAACAGGAAACTATTCATATGGAAGAAAGGGAATTCAAACGAATTGAAATAAATCCACTGCATTGAGCATCTTGAACACAGCAAAAAAATGGGAACTAAACGCATAAGAAAATTCTGATCCTCCTCACAGCAGCAAAGAAAGGAGGAATACAAAAGAACTGAAAGATCAATTCCAAATCGTTGAACAAGCGAATCTTGAACATCTCAACCCCAAGAGCTCTGAAGAACAGGAGAAAACTTAAGAAATTTAGAAATATCTGAACTAATCAACTCGTCCAACCCTTTACAGGAAGAATAGAAGAACAATGAAGAAATCCTACAAATCGAACTAGCCCCTCCCCTGCTTCAACCAGCCGAACCAGAACCCTCACAATCTCACAGCTCTGCGGAAAGGGAAAAATACAGAAAATAAAACTAAAAAATCCCTACCACATTCTATCCAACGAACCCCCACTGGATGAGGACCTCGGGTCTTTTTATAGGCTTCTCTTCCCGCTGCACCAGGATCGCCACCTCAGCACACCATCTCTCACCTAGATCGCCACCTCAGCACACCATCTGCACAGCTAGCCAGCTTCCACTTCGCGCAGCGCCCCTGCATCCAGATCCGTGCACACACAGCCGCCCAGCTCACGGCCTTTGCATCTGCTAGCCTCCGTCGCGCACGGGGCTAACCGCCATGCTTCCATCGCACCGGGGCTCGCCCAGCAGCCGCTACGCACGGGCCTACGTCGCACCAGCCTCAGTGCCTCCAGCGCAGCTCGATCCGGCCGCGCCTCTTCTGCACATGCCACACCAGCCCGCCATCGCAAGGGAGCTCCGCGTGCACCATCGCCCAGCCCACCCGCTAGATTGCACACACGGCCCGCCTCGCACGGATCATCACAGCCTCACGCCCAGCCCAGCACACACGGGCCTGCCCAGCTTGGCCCAGCAGCAAGCCCGTCAGCCCAGCCTGCCTTGCTGGCCACACCTTGCACCGCCGCGCCTTGCACCATGGCGCCAGCTAGCGCAGCATCTGAAGAGTTATGCGGAAGTACACAATACGGTAATCTAGAAGGGGGGGGTTGAATAGATTACGGCAATTTTAAACTATTGATGGCTTCTTTTCGATGCTACAGCGATCTTAATGAAATTTGATTCAAATTCAATTAAGTGTGAGACCGCTTGAGTTGATTTAAGTGAGAGCAGAAAATCAAACGTGCGTATGAACACCGTGCCTACCAATCATCTATCGCAAAACGCGAACAAACCACAGAACACGATGATTTAAGGTGGTTCGGAGTACACAACTCGTGTATCCTACATCCACCGTCCACACACACACGCAGAAACGACTGCTTATGAGCGAGTTCAACACTACAACTCAACCACACACACGTTGTCTGATGAACCACGATCAGAACAACCACAAATACGTGAATCAAGCACAAGGGATGCTCGAAACACAACCACACACACACACGATGGAATGGAAATTATGAAATGGAGAAGAATTGGGAATTAGGGAACAAATCCGGTTGGAATTCTTCTCGTGGATCGTCCAAACGCTCTTCAAACTTCGATTGGATGTAGATTGATCGATGTAGAAGGTTGAATTGATGACGATCCGGCTTCAGCTCCGCATAGATGGTGATTCCACGTCGATCTGGGCGGAAAGTTGAAGCAGAGCAGCAATTTGGGGCTTTTCCTCTTGGTCCCTTGGAGGCTCTTGGATGGGAGGCTGCTCTCTGCGAATTTGGCTCCAAAAGGATGCTTATATAGTGTTAGGTAAAGGTGGGGGTCGTGGAGGAAGGAAACACCCAAGTGGGGCCGGATTTGGAAACCCAAAATCTGAAGTTTCCGTCGGCTGTCGACAGGTGCACTTGCATCTGTCGACAGGCAGACTCAGGCTGAGAACTGGGTTTCAGGAAAATGAGTTTCTGAGTGTATCTGTCGACAGGCAGTTTGCATCTGTCGACAGATGCACTCAGGAATTGAAAACCTGAGCTCTGTCCTGGGTTGTCTGTGTGTATCTGTCGACAGGTACATTGCATCTGTCGACAGATACACTCAGAGATGCAAACCTGAGTTCTGTCTTGGAATGACTGTATGAATCTGTCGACAGGTAGAGTTCATCTGTCGACAGATACACCTCTTTGACAGATTTTTGTGCTTTTTGCTCATCTCTTCAATGCCTCTTCAAAGTTCCATCTTTCATGCTTGTACACCTACATGCAAATACATTGTTAGTGATGTACATTGTATGATTTAGCAATGTTTAACTCAATCACTTTCATGGTGTTTTTCATGTTAGTTAACACATCAATTTTGCATTAAATCAATGTTCAAGGATGTTAATGTGATCATCAAAAACATGATATATGATATATGGAAAACCCAACAATCTCCCCCTTTTTGATGATGACAAAAACATTCAATTGATGCATATATTGATGTTCTCCCCCTTTTTGACAACATGCAAAAGGTCAAGTCATGCACATTTAGAGACAAATAAACATGAACTGAGTTTTCATTGATTGATCATTGAAATTTCACAGTACATTTGATAATCATTACATGACTCAATAAAAAAAGGGGAAATAACATGAACAAGCAAAAGATGATAAGACAAGTGAGACTAATTCCCATCTAAGACTCTTAGTGACCTCTAATGACCCTGAGACCCTCTATTCATCGTCATGTCCAGCAGGAGGAGGGTGACGGGATCCATCTCTCTCGGAGTAGAGGTGGTCAAGACGGTCATCTAAAGTGTTGAGGCGAGCGTCCACTTGATCAAATCTTGACGTCATCCGAGCAAATCCTGAAATCATTTCTTGATGGATTTGTGCCAAGTAATCATGAACGGATTGTTGTGGAGGCACAGGTACATCATCAAACTCTTGAGCTTGGTCAGGCATTTGCTCATCTTGAGGGTCTTCATCACTGCCCTCATTTGCTTCATCATCTTCATTGTCTTCTTCACCGGTTGACACTTCAGCTCCTTGTGGTTCCTTTCCCTTGAGAGTCCTTGTGACGACGCCGTCTACAATTTGTAGCCCATGCGGTTGGCGGCGGTGAGGTCAAAGGCACTTCGGGATTTTAGTGAGATGAGCTCACTTGGAGGGATAGGAATGCCAAGGAAAATAAGAAGAGAAGTGATGGGGCAAGCATATGGCATTGATCTTTTGGTGTTAGAGAAACACCGACGGATGAGGCTTATCATGAGTTCAGGAGATTGATTTCTTGACACTTGAGGAAAAAGATGAATAGGGATTTATGGACCTCGGTGACTAACTCTCGACTTCCATCCTTCGGGACGATCAAGGTAGTGAAGATGTGATGGATCATCCGGATCAAAGGAGGAAAAGAGTTGGCGTTGAGACGAGCAATCTCCTTGGTAGTGTCATAGGGTTCCAATGTCAGAAGCTCATAGTACTCAGAAGCAGAGGGAGTGTAGTTGAAGATTTCAACTCCTGAGTTTGGGATTTCAAGGGCTGTGGAGAGAAGATTGGCGGTGAGGCGAAAACGAGTGCCTCTCACCGAAGAGTAGAGATCTCCCTGATCGGAAAGCCCTAGGTTATTGTAGAACTCGGAGACGGCAGTGGAGAGTATTGAGGTGGGAGTATAAGAAGGATGTCCACCCTTGAGTGTCAAAATAAGGTAGGAGTGAGGGGAACATCGGTGCTAAGGACTCGAAGTCCACATACCGGGATTGGACAATCTTCTTGAAGGTGCCGTTGGGTCGGATAAGACGGAGACCTTGAGGAACGATGAGTTCCGGCAACCGATCCTCACGATGCTTGCTGCGGCGTTCAGAAGGAGCCCTGGAGCTTTCTCCGGCGTCCGTCGGAGCGCGACGACGGCGAGCGAGAAGCTTCGATTTGGGTGCCATCGCAGGAGGAAGGATGAGAATGGTGTGAAGGCAGAGTGGAGGATCCCAGACGAGGAGCAGGATCGTCGGAGACGGAGCCCTGAAGGGGGAAAGAGAGGGGGTTTGGAGAGGAGGAGGAGGGAACAAGAGAGGAGGGGTGAAATGGGTCGTGGGTGGCCTTAGAATGGGTTTGGAGGGTTTTAAAAGGAAGGCCCCACAAAAAGGAGGTGAACCGGCGCGAGGGTTTTCAAAAAAACGGATCTGGGCCGTCGTCTGTCGACAGATGCAAGTCTATCTGTCGACAGATAACTCCTTTTTGGTGAAAACTTGATTTTTGACAAAATTTTCAAGGGACAAGTGTTCATTTGTTGTTTTAAGGCAAAGTGGGTGTATGTGCAAGACAAAAATTCATATCCATTAAGATGAAGACATGACACAAATCTAAAATGATTTTGAATTAAAAATGATAAGTTCTTTAATTAGATCATGAGGAACACATTTCACAAAACCAGTGAAAATTAAATAACTCTTTTGATTAATGCCGTTGAAGAGAAACATGCATTTAAATAGAGATGATAGTCAGATGACAATTGAATTAAATGGCCACAAGAACGTCTTACCGAAGAAACACATTGGACTTGACACAAAAATTTTCGGAGGCTTCACTCTATTTCTGGTATGATTTTAGAATCTTTAAACAACGAAGATGGAAAAGAGTGGCAATGAGGAGCACTTTCACTTTTTCATGTGAAGGTAGACATTTGTGATGCCAATACCCCCAGTTACTCAATGTGAGTGTCCATCAAGCCATTGTATAGAGATAATGAAACAACCTTTTGACGCGAAGACCGACAGTTGTGATGCCCATGTCCCCGGTTACTTAGTCATTTTCATCATTGCTCTACCTCCATCCCATAAAGAAATATAACTTTGATTGAACCGAAGAAATAGGTAGCTTTTCTCCCTTTTTTTTTTTTTTTTTTTTTTTGCTTTTTGTCAAGTACATGAGATTTCTTTAGGCAAGTTGTAATGTAGAACATTAAATTCAAGAGCTTTCTGATTTTTCAAATCATTTTAGATTCATGTTTAACGACAAGGGAGTTATTCAAAAGATGTTTAAAAATCATTTGGTTTGATCATTGTGTTCAAAATGATCTAAAAAGACCTTAATCAGGTTATGCATCAAAAAACATTTAGACTTGGTTCATGACTTTGACATGAAGTGGATATGAAGGTTATATTGCACACAAACAAACCAAGGTTTACCTTTAAATCAAGTAAGGAACACTTTTCTTGAAAAGTATGAAGAAGGATTGAAAAATAAGGAAGAATGTGTGTATCTGTCGACAGAAGAATCTGTCTGTCGACAGATGCACACAGACTGAGGAATTGAAGTTTCTGCCAGAACAAGACTGATTGTATCTGTCGACAGATGGAATGTGTCTGTCGACAGATATGAACAGAGTGGATTTTTCTGGTTTCAGATTGATTGCACATTGAGTTCAAGGAAGTGAGAATTCAACAAGTAGATGTAGGAAGAGTTTCCTCAAGAAAATACTCAACAATCCTTAACTTACTCCCCCATAGTGTGTGCACGTGTTGACACAACATCTAAGCAAGGATTCACACAAGCATTTGATACAAAACAAACATGATCATTTAAAGAAAGTAACACACAAGCACATGATCACAGAAAAAACATTGTTTCATGGAGTTAACATGATAAAATGTAAGGAAACTAAAAATCCTATGTGAAGTACAGGACCTTTATATGTAATGGGACTATGGATACTTGGCGGAGAATATTTCCTCACGCATGATGATAGTTTCCAAACAAGCCGAACTTGTTCTTCCACAGTTCACCATTTGATATACCACATAGTCATTCACACATAAAGAGCATGTACTCCAATATGGAGAGTTAGTTTCATTGCATTTTACACAAACCCAATTCTCTTCTTAAGGATGTGAATCTATCTTCAGACAAGGGTTTGGTGAAAATATCAGCCAATTGTTTTTCTGTGGGAATGAAAATGAGTTCCAAGGTTTTATTGGCAACTTCATCTCTCAAGAAATGATGACGGATTTCTATGTGTTTAGTCCGTGAGTGTTGGACAGGGTTTTTTGAAAGATTGATAGCACTTGTGTTGTCACATAGGATAGGTGTGCATCCAATTTGAACATTATAGTCAGCTAACTGACTTTTGATCCACAACACTTGAGCTGCACAACTTCCTGCAGCGACATATTCTGCCTCTGCAGTGGAGAGTGCAACCGAGTGTTGTTTCTTGGATGCCCACGAAACCATGCAACCGCCAAGGAATTGGCAATATCCACTAGTGCTTTTTCTATCGATTTTACATCCAGCATAGTCAGCATCAGAATATGAAATCAAATCAAAGCTACTGCCTGCTGGGTACCAAAAACCCAAATTGCATGTTCCGGAGAGATATCGGAAAATTCTCTTGACTGCAATTAAATGGCTTTCCTTTGGACTAGATTGATATCTAGCACAAAGGCAAACACTAAATTGAATATCCGGTCTACTTGCAGTAAGATAAAGGAGTGAGCCAATCATACCTCGGAAGTGCTTTGCATCTACCGGTTTACCTTTCTCATCATTTTCCAATTTGATGCTTGTGCTCATTGGGGTGGAGGCCGGTTTAGCTTGCTCAAATTGAAATCGTTTGAGAAGCTCTTTGACATACTTTTCTTGATTTATGAAGAATCCGTCTTTATGTTGTTTCACCTGCAAACCAAGAAAGAATTGAAGCTCCCCCATTAGACTCATCTCAAATTCACTGTGCATGTGTTTAGAAAATTCTTCACACAGTGAAGGGTTAGTAGAACCAAATATGATATCGTCCACATAAACTTGAACAACAATTATGTGATTGCGAACTTTCTTAGTGAAGAGTGTTTGGTCTACTTTACCTCTTGAGTAGTTCTTGCTTACCAGAAAATTGCTTAGTCTATCATACCAAGCTCGAGGTGCCTGTTTCAAACCATAAAGAGCTTTGTGCAATTTATACACATGGTTAGGCATTTCAGAATTTTCAAAACCTGGTGGTTGAGAGACATAGACTTCTTCTTTGATATAGCCATTTAAGAAAGCAGTTTTAACATCCATTTGATAGAGTTTAAACTTATGGGAGCATGCATATGCCAATAAAATTCTGACTGCTTCTAACCTGGCTACAGGAGCAAAGGACTCTTCAAAGTCTACACCAAATTCTTGACTATATCCTTTTGCTACGAGTCTTGCTTTATTTCTGATCACTTTTCCTTCTTCATTAAGTTTATTCCTAAACACCCATCTAGTTCCTATGATAGAGATTTCAGGGGTTTTAGGAACTAAACTCCATACATTATTTCTTTGAAATTGACCAAGTTCCTCATGCATAGCATCAATCCATGAGTTGTCTTTTAAGGCTTCTTCAACATTTTTGGGTTCCACTTGAGAGACAAAAGCAAAAAGATCATGTTCAATTATTTTTCTTACTTGAGACCTCGTTTGAACAGAATCATTTAAACTACCTATCACATCATCAAGTGGGTGATCTTTGGAATACCTCACATTTGTGATTGTTGAAGGGCCGGGAGTATCTTGTCCTTGAGGAATTTGATCTTGTGAATGTTGTTCTTCAGGAGGATCACTTTCTGGTGGATTCTCTTCAAGTGTTTCATCTTGTTTTCTGAATGCTATTTCATCATCTTCATCGTAGTCCCGGTGAAGATATCCACCTTTGGTCTTGGAGTCTACTTCAGATTTGTCTTTTGCTTTGACTTGTAGATCCTTAAGCGATGTTCCTTCATCCTCTTCTTCAATCCTGTTAACATTCAATCTGTTAGATTTGGCATAAGTCTCATCAAAAATGACATGTGGAGTTTCTTCCACAGTTCGTGTTTTATTGTTAAACACCCTATATGCCCTAGAGTGTTCTGAGTAGCCTAGAAAAACACCTTGATCACTTTTGGCTTCAAATTTATCTAAATCAGATTTATCATTGTTGTGAATAAATACCTTTGAGCCAAAAACTCGGAAGTACCCAAGGTTGGGTTTCTTACCTTTCAATAACTGGTAGGGGGTTTTCTTTATCACAGGTCTTACCATGGCTCTGTTTAGAATGTAGCACGAAGTGTTCACTGCTTCTGCCCAAAACCTTTTGGAGAGTTGGCCTTCAACCAGAAGAGTGCGAGCCATTTCCACCAATGTTCTGTTTTTCCTCTCCACTACTCCATTTTGTTCTGGAGTCCTTGGGGAAGAGAACAGATGTTCAATTCCTTGGTGCCTGCAAAAATCAGAAAATGCATTGTTATCAAATTCTCCCCCGTGATCGGTGCGTATTGAACATATTTTATTCACATTGCCATGCTCAATCTTGTTAAAGAATTCTTGGAAGATTGTGAGTGTTTCACTTTTGTGTGCCAAGAATTTGACCCATGTGAACCTAGAGAAATCATCTACAATGACAAAACCAAAACGTTTGCCATTGAGACTTAAAGTTCTAGTTGGTCCAAACAAGTCCATGTGCAACAGTTCAAATGGTTTAGATGTGCTTACCGGTGCTTTAGATTTGAAAGACTTCCGGGTTTGTTTTCCCTGTGCACATGCATCACAAAAACTTTCGTTGTTGCTAAAAGAGATGTCAGGAAGTCCACTTACCAATTTGAGCTTCATGATCTTGTGCAACACGTTGTAGCTCGCATGGCCAAGCCTACGATGCCACAAGGTCAATTCATCCTGTCTATTTGCAACAAGACACAAGTTGTCATTTTCTGGATCATCTAAATCAACTAAGTAAATGTTATTCACTCTTTTTCCAGAAAATTTTACACTTCCTGTTTCTTTATCAACAATTTGACATGAATTTGATTCAAAAATGACGTTGTGACCTCTATCACATAATTGACTTATGCTAAGCAAATTGTGATTAAGGCCATCAACCAACAGTACATTTTCAATTGAATTGGAGGAACACTTACCAACATTACCTGTGCCAATGATTTGGCCTTTGTTGTTACCTCCAAAAATGACTTGTCCTCCGTCTTTCTCCACTAGGAAACAGAATTTACCTTTGTCGCCCGTCATGTGCCTCGAACAGCCGCTATCCAAGTACCATTTGTTTTGATGTTGGGCTGCTAGGCATTCCTGCATATGTGGATCAGACAAGAGGTTTTGGTACCCAAATTACTTTGGGTCCCAAAATTTCATTCATGCAACAAAGTAATGCTTAGGAATCCAAACTTGTTTGAATTTTTGTTTCTTTGGATTATTCCAACATTGTTTTTCATCATGACCAATCTTTTTACACACATTGCATGAAGGAATTTTCTTTTCAATTTTCTGTTGCTTGATAGACTGTTTATTCATTGAAACTGTTCTTGTCTGTCGACAGGCACCATTGTATCTGTCGACAGGTGGCTTTTTCTTCTGTTTGTTGGGAGCATTTTGTTTGAGTGGCATTGGCTTGGTCTGAGACTTTCTTGAATTATGCTTTGTGGGAGCATGCTTGCTTGTGTTTGGGCTAGGATCAACAAAGGAGGTGATCAATGATTCTCCTATTTTCTTTTGTTTACAGGTTGATATCCTAACCCATGCTTGGTTACATGTATTTTGGTGCCCAAAACCGCATCTAGATTTTGCTTCCCTTTTACAAATTTCATTAAGTCCTCAGATTTTTCTTTCAACTCCTTTTCAGTTTGTTCCAACTTTTTCTTTGTTTCCAATTGTTCTTCTTGAAGGAATTCAATAGAATGGCTTAAACAGTCTTTTTCTTTTTGTGTTTCTTGCAATTTCATTTTCAAGCAATCCATTTCTTCATTATGAGTCTTTTCATCAACTTTCATCATTTCTAATTCTTTTGTCAGGAATGCAATTCGTTCATCATTGTTCCTATCATGCACAAGGGAGTTGCATTTCTTTTTTAATGCTCTATTCTCAGATTTATATTCACGAAATTTTTCAAATAAAGTAGTGTATGCTTCCTCCCATTCACTTGCAGTGAAATCATTAAATGAGAAATTTACCTCGCTGGAGTCATCACTCCTGGCCATCAAGCATTTCACTTCTTCATCATCGGATGTTTCTTGTGCATCTTCATCTTCATCTTCATCACTCCAGGTGGCCAACATTGCTTTGGCCTTTTTGGAGGTGAATTTGTCTTTCTTCAGCTTCTTCTTGAGTTCCGGGCATTCTCCTCTCATATGCCCCTGTTTCTTGCATTCATAACAAACAATGTCAGATTTTTTGTTTGACTCATATTTCTGTGAAAAATTTTCTTAGGAAAGGGTTTGGAATTACCTGTGTCTCTCCTCTTGAACTTCAAAAATTTCTTGAATTGTCTAGTGAGCATTGCCATTTCACCATCATCACTCTCACTAGATGTTTCTTGCTCATCACTATTTGTTGAATAGATTTCTTGGAGCTTGTTGATGTTTTATTGGATGCTTTTAGAGCAATTGACTTTCTAGGATTTTCTTCTAATTCTTTTCTTTTGATGTTGATTTCATATGTCATTAGAGAGCCAATTAGTTCATCCAATTTCATTTTGGAAAGGTCTTTGGAATCCTCAATGACAGTGGCCTTAGTATTCCAAGATGAAGTAAGAGATCGAAGGATCTTTCTCACTAAGTCACTTTCAGAGTATTCCTTCTTAAGACCTTTTAGCCCGTTAACTATTAGCATGAATCTTGCAAACATGTCTGATATGGTTTCATCAGTTTTCATCTTGAACATTTCATATTCAGACACTAACATGCTAACTTTAGTTTCCCTTACCTCGGACGTACCTTCGTAGATAAGTTCAAGCTTGTCCCACATCTCTTTTGCTGTTGAGCATGTGGAGACTCTTGAGAACTCCTTTGGATGCACCGCACATTGCATCATGTTTAGTGCACTCCAGTTGAGAGTTCCCTTGGCTATTTGGTCTTTCGTCCAGGTGTCTTCGTCCTCGGGCAATACATATGGTCCTTTGCTGACTATCTTCCACAGCTCGTAGTTTTGAGCTCTCAAAAATACCTGCATACGATTTTTCCAATAGGAATAGTCAGTGCCATCAAAATAGGGTGGCCTGGTTACTGAATGTCCCTCGGCCATATACCCTTTGCTAGAATCCATAAGATCGAAAATCTCCTGATCGCTAGATCAAATTACGAAAAGCTGTAAATCGGAGAAACCCGCTCTGATACCAATTGAAGAGTTATGCGGAAGTACACAATACGGTAATCTAGAAGGGGGGGGTTGAATAGATTACGGCAATTTTAAACTATTGATGGCTTCTTTTCGATGCTACAGCGATCTTAATGAAATTTGATTCAAATTCAATTAAGTGTGAGACCGCTTGAGTTGATTTAAGTGAGAACAGAAAATCAAACGTGCGTATGAACACCGTGCCTACCAATCATCTATCGCAAAACGCGAACAAACCACAGAACACGATGATTTAAGGTGGTTCGGAGTACACAACTCGTGTATCCTACATCCACCGTCCACACACACACGCAGAAACGACTGCTTATGAGCGAGTTCAACACTACAACTCAACCACACACACGTTGTCTGATGAACCACGATCAGAACAACCACAAATACGTGAATCAAGCACAAGGGATGCTCGAAACACAACCACACACACACACGATGGAATGGAAATTATGAAATGGAGAAGAATTGGGAATTAGGGAACAAATCCGGTTGGAATTCTTCTCGTGGATCGTCCAAACGCTCTTCAAACTTCGATTGGATGTAGATTGATCGATGTAGAAGGTTGAATTGATGACGATCCGGCTTCAGCTCCGCATAGATGGTGATTCCACGTCGATCTGGGCGGAAAGTTGAAGCAGAGCAGCAATTTGGGGCTTTTCCTCTTGGTCCCTTGGAGGCTCTTGGATGGGAGGCTGCTCTCTGCGAATTTGGCTCCAAAAGGATGCTTATATAGTGTTAGGTAAAGGTGGGGGTCGTGGAGGAAGGAAACACCCAAGTGGGGCCGGATTTGGAAACCCAAAATCTGAAGTTTCCGTCGGCTGTCGACAGGTGCACTTGCATCTGTCGACAGGCAGACTCAGGCTGAGAACTGGGTTTCAGGAAAATGAGTTTCTGAGTGTATCTGTCGACAGGCAGTTTGCATCTGTCGACAGATGCACTCAGGAATTGAAAACCTGAGCTCTGTCCTGGGTTGTCTGTGTGTATCTGTCGACAGGTACATTGCATCTGTCGACAGATACACTCAGAGATGCAAACCTGAGTTCTGTCTTGGAATGACTGTATGAATCTGTCGACAGGTAGAGTTCATCTGTCGACAGATACACCTCTTTGACAGATTTTTGTGCTTTTTGCTCATCTCTTCAATGCCTCTTCAAAGTTCCATCTTTCATGCTTGTACACCTACATGCAAATACATTGTTAGTGATGTACATTGTATGATTTAGCAATGTTTAACTCAATCACTTTCATGGTGTTTTTCATGTTAGTTAACACATCAATTTTGCATTAAATCAATGTTCAAGGATGTTAATGTGATCATCAAAAACATGATATATGGAAAACCCAACAGCATCTCCCATCGAACCAGCCACCCTGGCCTCTTGCGCACACCAGCGCCCACCGCACGGCGCCCACATAGCCGCAGCCGCTTCACACCAGGGTGCCTCCATCTGCGTAGGTCCAGCACCCGCGCTCCAGCCGCATGCAGCCTGGCCGCAGATCCGGCCCAGCACAGCCGCGCACACACCGGGGCGCCTCCATCTGCACACCCGAGCCAGCATCGCCTGCACAGCACCAGAGCTCCACCATCCGGCTGCTTCCAGCAGCTTCCACACCGCCTCCCAAAGATGACCTGTTAAGAAGAAAGCACTGGTTAAAAAAAATATGCGTGGCCTATTCTATTTAAATGAGAAAAAGGTAAATGGATCCATGGGGTGAAAAAAATGGATGTCGGTGCAATGGGCCCATGAGGAGGAGGTATGTGGCATGCTAGAATTGGGTATGGTGGGGTATTTTTGAAAAGTTTTTATTTATTTATTTATTGGGATTGGGTGGGGTTTGTTTTATCCAATTAAAACTGATTTATTTACAGATGAAAATTTACAAGGAGTTTTAGAAAATATTTACGAAAATGATAAGAAGACCAATTATTTGTGTACAATGTATTTTACAAAAAGAGAAAACACTTTATTAATCAAACTATTCTAAAGGCACTGACTTTATTAGATGAGCATCTAACTAAGTGTTCTACCCAAAAATTTAACTAAATGTTCACAAATTTGTTTCTGAATGAAATAGAAATTAAAATCAAATTGCACCATATTTACAGATAAAAGATGTCTAAAATTACTATATGTATGACATTTAACGCAAAAAATTCATGTAGTTATCACTCCCCCCTACTTAAACATTGCTAGTCCCTTAGTAATAAAAATTACTCAAAATATAGGACTAGAAGATGTAATATCTCATGCTAACCAGCCATCATGTAAAAGATTCATGTAAATACATATCTTTCCTAATTGAAAGGACTTATGGCAAGAAATTAGTGCACAAATGGTAGCTCACTTAAGAGTTCACATCAGCCCTTCTGAAGCTCCTCTGCCTCAGCTAGTAATTGAGATTAGATTAATTCGAGGGAGAAGAAAAGAATTGTGGAATAAGATCCTTGCTCAGTCAGATCGGGTTGTTTCTCTCAGTTCCATTCTGCCCAACTTCCTTGAGGATTATTTCTCTGAGTTGAGGACTTTTGTCCCTTTATTTGCACTTTGTGCACTCAGATTTTTTTCTTTTCATCCATAATGCTGCACAACCCATCACTTTTCAAGAGTAGCAAGTCCAACTTTACTCAGATCTGGGACATTTTTCATGGATATATTTTTCTTTTGCTTTTGCCTTTTCTTTTCTTTTCCTCTTTACGGAAGGATGAATAGTCAGGTTCCTTGATCACATGCCTTCACTTCCTTCGCAATTCACTTAAGGGGAAGGGAGAAAACCAATCACCTCTCTCCTACTAGCTTTAACAAATTTGCTACATTCGGGTTCAGCTAATCTAAGTGGCTGTGTAGTGTGTGTATGAAAACTTCTTGCCATAAATCCTTACATAAGGTAGACAAGAGATACATGTAATCATTTACTAGATGCTATCTAACATGGATGTTTGCAAAGGAGTGTGACAACCACAAAATTTTAATGGTTAAAGATCAGACACATAGTCTGTGAAATGACAAGCATTTTTATTCAAAGATTTATTTAAAGATGAAACATTGTGAAATTTTTACTTTTCTATGTACAAGCTAAGAAAATGAAATGAAGCAATGGTTGGGACGAGGACTATGAATGCATGCTTATTCTACCTCTCCCCCCTACTTATTTACAGGAAAGGAAAGTAAGACAAAGAATTACCTGATGAAGGAAATCTGTACACTTGGGTTGCCTCCCAAGAAGCGCTAAGTTTATCGTCTTCAGCCAGACGCAATTAGGCTTCATTTGGCTCAGCTAGCTTGGTAGAATCAATTTTTACAGAAGATGGGCTTTCAAAGAAATGCTTTAACCTTTGCCCATTGACAGTGAATGAATATCCAGTTTTTTGGTCAAGAATAATGACAGCACCATTATCACAAGCTTTGACAACAGTGTAAGGACCATCCCATCGGGACTTCAAATTTCCACGAAGCCTAGAATTAAATAGCCAGACCTTATCATGCACTTGAAAATTTTTTCTATGAATGTGTTTGTCATGGAATGCTTTGTCTTTGGCTTTATAGATTTTTGGCTTTGGCTTTGGATTATTCTCTTCCTTAAACCCTAGAGCACAGGATTGGTCTACTGCTTCTTTCTCACAAGCTTCCTCCAAGGAGTCTACCACTAGACAACTCTCTCCTTCATCCTGATGCCCAGATGCCTTAAAAATGTTGATACTAACCCGCTCATCCCCAAATGATATATCCATCATCCCGGTAGCACAATTAATGTTGGCTCTAGCTGTGGCCAAAAAGGGTCTACCCAAGATGACTGTGGACTGAGTTAAATCTTGAGGAGTGTTCATGTCCAGAATGATGAAATCGGCAGGGAAGTAACACTCATTGATTTTTATGATAACGTCCTCAACTAAGCCTTTAGGAGTGGTGACAGAACGATTGGCTAGTTGAAGGATAACAGAAGTGGGTTTCAATTCTCCTAACTTGAATTTCTCAAAAATGGCATAAGGTAGGAGATTGACACTGGCTCCCAGATCCACAAGACTGCTCTCAAAAGTGACTCCACCGATGGTGCAAGGAATTAGTGGAGTGCCTGGATCCTTGAGCTTTTTAGGGAGTTTGTTCAAGATAATGGCACTCACAGTTTCTGGAAGAATGATTGTTTCAGTTTTATTTCTCATTTCACGTTTTGGAGTGCACATTTCTTTTAAGAATTTGGCATAAGCAGGCACATGCTTAATGGCATCAAGGAGAGGAATGTTGACATGAACTTGCTTAAACAATTCCAAGAGTTCTTCATTACCAGTTTGTTTGTTTTTGGATTTTGGCTTTAATGCTTCAGGAAAAGGAACTCTTGGAATGTAGCAGCTTGGATCCTCATTGGCTTTGATTTTGTCTAGAGGTTCTTCAATCATTTTCTCTTTTCCCTTGGATTTTTCTTTTTCAATATTTTCTTCACTCTCTTCCTCAATCTCAATTTCATTTTCTTTATCCTCATTCAATGTTGACATGTGAGGGTGAGGATTTGTTCTGATTTTCCCACTTCTTAAGGTTAGTACAGCTTTCACATTTTCTACTTGGGAGCCCCCAGCTTGGGTAGGAGGATGGTCCTCTTGTATAGGTTGATTTTGAAATTGTGGTGCTGGAATATTCTGGACAAAAGCTTGTTGTTGGTTTTGTGGTGGAGGTATATTTGGTCTAGCAGGTGGTGGTCTATACCCCTGAGCTTGATGGTATTGCTGGTTCTGATAGAATCCAGGAGGGTTGTTTCTTGGGTTTGCTACGGTTTGACTTGGTAACTGACCAGTCTCCCTCCTTTGACATACATCAGCAATTTGGGACTCTAACCTTGCAAAATTTTGTTGAAAATTTTGATTTTGAGTTTGATATTGAGTTTGTTGTTCTTGCACAGTTTGGCATAGAGTCACCATCATGTTCTGGAGTTGATTCATTTTATCATCCCAATTGGGTTGGGGAGGTGGTGGTTGATTCAATGAAGGTTGTTGGAAATTTGTGTGAGCAAATTGATTGGAATTTTGATTTCCTTGGTATTGTGGAGGTTTTGAGTTAGAAGATTGGCCAAATCCCGAATTTTGATTGGGATAGGATTGACCGTACATGGATTGCTTGAAGGCAGGTTGGGAAACTTGTTCAGATTGATTTTTCCATGAAAATTTGGGTGATTTCTCCAACCAGGATTGTATGAGTTAGAGTATGGATCGTAGGAGGGTTTTTGAAAACCTTGTTCAGCTTGCACTTGTTCTTGAATGAAAGGAGGTAATTGGGCAGTAGTGGGACATGCATTGGTGGAGTGAGCTGGGCTAGCACACATAGCACAAGTTTCAGGTTGTTGAGAAAAATTGGGTGTGGCTTGCCCAGTCAAAGATAATAATTGATCAAATTTCTGTTCCAACTTCTGCTCCAATCTTTGGTCAAGTCTAGCTATCAGATCTTCTACCCTAGAGTCTGGTTCCCCTCTTCCTCTTACTTCATACATCTCTGCCTTCTTCACAGGTCCTAACGCTCTCTCATAAGAGTAGAGTGAGGCATGATTGATAGAGTTCTCACTCAATGTTTCAAAAAGATTATATGCCTCATCCTCACTCTTAGTCATGAATGCTCCCCCACACGAAGCATCAACCATTTGCCTATTCGATTCTGTCAGACCTTCATAAAAAGCTTGAACTATCTGCCACCTCGACAAACCATGGTGGGGGCATTTCCTAAGCAACTCCTTTAGTCTTTCCCATGATTCATGCATTAATTCTCCCGGGTGTTGGGAGAATCCAGTTATAGCTCTCCTCATTGTGTTTGTTCGGCCAATCGGGTAAAATTTCTTTAAAAATTCCTGCTGCATTTCTGGCCATGTTGTGATAGTTCTCCCTATGGTTCCCAACCAATGTTTAGCCTTGTCTTTTAAGGAGAATGGAAATAGGGTCAACCTTAAGGCATTTTCTGTGAAATTTTGGATCCTTACAGTGGAACAGATCTCTAGGAACTCATCTATATGCCTATAAGGATCTTCATTGAGATTGCCATAAAAGGATGGTAACATTTGAATGGTTCCAGGTTTGATCTCAAAATGATTTGCCGGAATTTCAGGCCTAATGCAAGTAGCCGGTTGATAGTCAGAAGGAATGAAGTATTCCTTCATTTGTCTGGGTGTAGCCTCTTCTAAATTTCTAGCAACTTGGTTCTGGTTTTGGTTGGCCATCCTATGGAAAAATCTTTCAATCTCGTCTATAGGTTGGGCCAAATCTAAATCCTGGGAGCGTCTACCAAGCATGCACAGATGAAAAGCCTTCTATTTATAATTTTTGATTTTTTTTTAAATTTTTATTGATTTTTGATGAATGTTTAAACAAACACAAACAAACAAACACTTTCAAATCAAATTAACCTACCACTAAGTGTTACTTGGACTTATGTTATTTTTCTCAAAACCAGATTTATGCTTGCTTAAGTCCAATCCTACTCTTCTTGTACCGGCCAGGTAAGAGGTGGAGTAGAGGGAGGCCCCCCTTGCTTTCGCAAGGACCCAATTAAGTAACCTCTAGCTCGCTTAAGCGTAAGCTTTTTAACCTCTAATCCTAGACACCAGACTTAAAGAGAAGTTTTGAATTCAAGAAAGGATAAATCTAATGATGAACCCTAGGGCCAAGTTTACTGATTTTTATTGAAAGCTGAGGTAAATGCAAAATTGTGGAATTTTTTGTGATTTTTGGGCAAAGGAAAGGGTGATGAAATCCCTCACCTTATCTTTTTATCTAATGTGTTAAGCCCTTAAGCAGTCCCAATTACAATTATGAAATGCAATAGATCAAGTTTGAAACAATGATTTTCTAATGCTAAGTCTAATGCATGAAACAAGTGGTGGAAGTCTTACCTTTCCCCCGCTCTCTTCAATGCAAGAAAAAAAAATGAAATGACAATTAAAATGATGAATGTCCTAAAACATGTGTTTCTAATCTTGAGAGGATGGAAATTTTTATTTACAAACAAACGGCTAACATGAAAGAGCGATTTGGAAAATTTTTAGATTTTAGAATTTTTTAATTTTTATTTGGTTTTTAAACTGAATAAAATGAAATTTAACTAAGAAAATATGAAGTGGTACTATAGACTAATGCCAAACCAATCAAACCACAAAGAGAGGCCAATTATTACATGTCAACGTGAAAGAAATCTCTGTACATGCACAGAGAATACATCAAAGCCTCACTACAAAGTTCACTCACACTCTTTCTATCTAAAATTCAGAATTAAAAGCAATTAAAAAAAATTTCAGCAAGCTCTCCTCCTCCAATGGGCCTCAAATGCCAAGCCCAAATCTCCAAGTCCCTCTTTTTGCAAATCTGAAATGAAAACCCACTCACAAGTCAATGAAAGGCCCAATGTAAATGAAATCAAATTAAAGCAAATCTAAATCAAACTCTAATGCCTCCCCGGCAACGGCGCCAAGATGAAACGCGCGACATTGTTGACTGTGCATTTCGTTGTCCAGAGTTCCTCGCACAAGTCAAAATGCGCACTTCCTCTAAACTGTCTCACGAATTTAAAATCATAAAGATGAACTAGCACAATGGTGAGAACATGTCATATCCACGGAGAGGCTAAATAGAGCTTGAATTAAAACTACTTCGACTTGAAACATGAAAGATCCAACAGTAAAATTCGACTTAAATCCACCTAGTTCACTAAAAGCTACAGTGTGATTTAGAATCCCACAATATCACATTCAATTGATCAATAACAAGATTAAATTCTCAAAATAGTAAAATTAAACTGAGAACTCTTACTAAGAGACCAAGCTAAACAAGCATCCACTCACAACCCTCTCCAGAACAAGCTCAGCAGAAAAGCAAAAATTCCCGTCTCCCAAATGTTGAGATCCTCATCACAGAAGAAAAGAAATTAACACATAAGAAATGGCAGCAACAATTCGTAAGCTTCCTAAATGCTGAACAATTTAAAAAGACTGAATTACACAGATCTGATCAACAAGCAGAAGAATGGAAACAAAATTCAAATTTCCAAATGTCGAACTCTTCAGCAATCTTTATAGAAGATACTGAAGAACATCTGACCTCCCCAACCAACAGCTAGTAGCAGAGAAGAAGAAATCAAAAGCAAAAATTACAGAACATCGGATCTGATCTCTCTCCCCGCAGCCACATCAACCAAATAAATTGTAGAAGAAATGGAACAAGAAATTCTAATAGATCACAATTGCCTCCCCTCCCAACTCTGTTGAAAGAAAAAATACAGAAATTTGAAATGGCGAAGCACTAAAAATTGAACTAAGAACAGTAGAAAACTTAAAAAAAAAATCAAGTTGCCCATCGAATCCCTCACAAAATAGAGAAGAATTGAAGAACATAAGCTAAAGAAAATTACAGAACCAAAATGGCAGAAGAAAGAAATCCTCACAACTCTCACATCTGAACCCCTCGAACTGTGGAAGAAAACACAGTAGTGATGAAAGAAGCTCCCTGGATCGCTTGCATTGCACAGAGGAAAAGAACAAATGGATCCTCCACAGCAGCCAAACCATTCACAGATATGCAAAAATCTGAACTAAAAACTCAAAACAAAGAATAGAACCCCTGATCTCAACAACTCTCACAGCTCTCCTCCAATCGAACCAAGAATAGATGCACAGAAGGACATAAAGAACAAGAAACTATTCATATGGAAGAAAGGGAATTCAAACGAATTGAAATAAATCCACTGCATTGAGCATCTTGAACACAACAAAAAAATGGGAACTAAACGCATAAGAAAATTCTGATCCTCCTCACAGCAGCAAAAGAAAGGAGGAATACAAAAGAACTGAAAGATCAATTCCAAATCGTTGAACTAGCGAATCTTGAACATCTCAACCCCAAGAGCTCTTGAAGAACAGGAGAAAACTTAAGAAAATTTAGAAATATCTGAACTAATCAACTCGTCCAACCCTTTACAGGAAGAACAGAAGAACAAATGAAGAAATCCTACAAATCGAACTAGCCCCTCCCCTGCTTCAACCAGCCGAACCAGAACCCTCACAATCTCACAGCTCTGCGGAAAGGGAAAAATACAGAAAATAAAACTAAAAAAATCCCTACCAAATTCTATCTAACGAACCCCCACTGGATGAGGACCTCGGGTCTTTTTATAGGCTTCTCTTCCAGCTGCACCAGGATCGCCACCTCAGCACACCATCTCTCACCTAGATCGCCACCTCTGCACAGCTAGCCAGCTTCCACTTCGCGCAGCGCCCCTACATCCGGATCCATGCACACACAGCCGCCCAGCTCACGACCTTTGCATCTGCTAGCCTCCGTCGCGCACGAGGCTAACCGCCATGCTTCCATCGCACCGGGGCTCGCCCAGCAGCCGCTATGCACGGGCCTGCGTCGCACCAGCCTCAGTGCCTCCAACGCAGCTCGATCCGGCCGTGCCTCTTCTGCACATGCCACACCAGCCCGCCATCGCAAGGGAGCTCCGCATGCACCATCGCCCAGCCACCCGCCAGATCTGCACACACGGCCCCGCCTCGCACCGGATCTTCACAGCCTCACGCCCAGCCCAGCACACACGGGCCTGCCCAGCTTGGCCCAGCAGCAAGCCCGTCAGCCCAGCCTGCCTTGCTGGCCACACCTTGCACCGCCGCGCCTTGCACCATGGCGCCAACCAGCGCAGCAGCTCCCATCGAACCAGCCACCCTGGCCTCTTGCGCACACCAGCGCCCACCGCACGGCGCCCACATAGCCGCAGCCGCTTCACATCAGGGCACCTCCATCTGCGTAGGTCCAGCACCCGCGCTCCAGCCGCATGCAGCCTGGCCGCAGATCCGGCCCAGCACAGCCGCGCACACACCGGGGCTCCTCCATCTGCACACCCGAGCCAGCATCGCCTGCACAGCACCAGAGCTCCACCATCCGGCTGCTTCCAGCAGCTTCCACACCGCCTCCCAAAGATGACCTGTTAAGAAGAAAGCACTAGTTAAAAAAAATATGCGTGGCCTATTCTATTTAAATGAGAAAAGGTAAAATGGATCCATGGGGTGAAAAAAAATGGATGTCGGTGCAATGGGCCCATGAGGAGGAGGTATTTGGCATGCTAGAATTGGGTATGGTGGGGTATTTTTGAAAAGTTTTTATTTATTTATTTATTGGGATTGGGTGGGGTTTGTTTTATCCAATTAAAACTTATTTATTTACAGATGAAAATTTACAAGGATTTTTAGAAAATATTTACGAAAATGATAAGAAGACCAATTATTTATGTACAATGTATTTTACAAAAAGAGAAAACACTTTATTAATCAAACTATTCTAAAGGCACTGACTTTATTAGATGAGCATCTAACTAAGTGTTCTACCCAAAAATTTAACTAAATGTTCATAAATTTGTTTCTGACTGAAATAGAAATTAAAATCAAATTGCACCATATTTACAGATAAAAGATGTCTAAAATTACTATATGTATGACATTTAATGCAAGAAATTCATGTAGTTATCAGTAACCTCTTCAAAACCTTTGGAACTGTTACACAGGGATCTATTTGGGCCGATGAGAACAACCAGTTTAGGAGGAAAGAACTTTGGATTTGTGATTGTAGATGATTACTCCAGATTTACTTGGGTATCATTTTTGGAACATAAGGATGATACCTTCGACAATTTTGTTAAGTTCAGTAAGAAAGTTCAGAAAGACAAGAAGTTCAGTATAATAAGCATTCGATCAGATCATGGAGGAGAACTTCAAAATGAAAGATTTGCAGAATTCTGTGATGATTAAGGAATTGAGCATAACTTCTCAGCACCAAGGACACCCCAGCAAAATGGAGTAGCTAAGAGGAAAAATAGGACTTTGTTGGATATGGCAAGAACAATGTTGTTAGAATATAATCTTCCAAGATATTTCTGGGCTGAAGCAATCAACACTGCATGTTATATAATTAATAGAGTGATGATCAGGTCAATCCTGAAGAAGACTGCATACGAGCTTTACAAGCAAAAGAAACCAAAGATCAGTCATTTCAGAACCTTCGGTTGTCCTTGCTTCATCCACAATAATGGCAAGAGAGATATTGGTAACCTAAACTCAAAGTCTGATGAAGGTATATTTATGGGGCATGCTTCTAAACCTAAAGGCTATAAAGTATTTAATTAACAAAGTTTATTAATTGAGCAAACCGTATATGTTATCTTTGATGAATCTAACCCTTCATTGAGAAAGGAAGTAGATAATGATAATGATGATGCAGATAATTTGTCCAAGAAACTAAAGGATACATCTATCAAGGACAATGAAAATCTACCCTTGGAAGAACTACAACAAAAAGATCTATCACATGATGATCTTCCAAAGGAATGGAGATACAAGAAGGATCACCCATTGGGTAACATCATTGGAGATCCATCAGTTGGGGTAAGAACTAGAGGTAATGTAATTCTTTGTGATTATTTAGCTTTTGTATCTCAAATTGAGCCCAAGACAGTCAATGAAGCACTATTTGATGAATCTTGGATACTAGCCATGCAAGATGAACTTAATCAGTTCAAGAGAAACCAAGTTTGGTCCCTTGTTCCAAGACCATCAGATCATCCTGTGATTGGCACCAAATGGGTGTTCAGAAACAAAATGGATGAAGCTGGTGTTATCACTAGAAACAAGGCTAGACTGGTTGCTCAAGGCTATTCCCAAGAGAAAGACATAGATTTTGATGAAACCTATGCACTAGTGGCTAGACTAGAGGCAATTCGGATTTTACTTGCATATGCATCTACATTAGATTTAAAGCTTTTTCAAATGGATGTAAAATCTACATTTTTAAATGGTTATATAAAGGAGGAAGTCTATGTAGAACAACCTCCTGGTTTTGATGATGTGGATTTTTCAAATCATGTTTTTAAATTGCATAAAGCATTGTATGGTTTAAAGCAAGCACCAAGAGCATGGTATGAAAGGCTCAGTGCATTTTTATTAAAATATGGTTTTATCAGAGGACATGTAGATAGCACATTATTTATTAAATCAAAAGTCAAAAATATATTACTTGTACAAATATATGTAGATGATATAATTTTTGGATCTACTGATGAATCTCTTTGCAAGTATTTTGAAAAGCTTATGCAGGGAGAATTTGAAATGAGTATGATGGGGGAGCTAAATTTTTTCTTTGGATTGCAAATCAAGCAAGGAAAAGAAGGCACACACATCTGCCAAGCTAAGTACACCAAGGAGTTATTGAAGAAATTTGGATTCGACAATGCAAAGCCACTGTCAACACTAATGAGCACATCTACAAGATTAGACAGTGATAAAGATGGTAAGAATGTAGTCCAGAAGCTCTATAGAGGTATGATAGGTTCACTACTTTATTTAACTGCCAGTAGACCTGATATTCTATTTAGTATATGCATGTGTGCAAGGTATTAGGTTGATCCTAAAGAATCTCACTTAATCTCTGTCAAAAGGATATTTAGATATTTAGCTAAGTCTCATGATCTAGGCTTATGGTATCCTAAATTATGCGAAGTAAATTTAGTAGGATATTCTGATGCTGACTATGCTGGATGCAAGGTAGATATAAAAAGCACCAGTGGTTGTTGTTAATTTCTTGCAGGGTGTCTAATTTCATGGTCCTTAAAGAAATAAAATTCAGTACCTCTATCGATAGCTGAAGCTGTGTACGTGGCTGCTGGAAGCTGTTGCACACAACTCCTATGGATAAAATAGCAACTTGAGGACTATGGATTACACATCAAAACCATTCCACTACTGTGTGATAATACAAGCGCAATAAATCTCACCAAGAATCCAGTTCAGCATTCGAGAACCAAGCATATAGAGGTTAGATATCATTTCATTAGAGATCATGTAGCAAATGGCAATATAAATATTTCTTTTATAGATACTCAAAATCAGTTAGAAGATATCTTCACAAAGGCCTTACCTGAAGAGAGATTTACGTCTCTTAGAAGAGAATTAGGTATGTGTAATTTGTGATAGATTTATCTATATATAGCTGAAATAATAATTATTTCAGAATAACAATTATTCTCTCTCCTGAAATTAAGCAAATTCTTTAAATTGTGTACGTTATAAATTGCTTTGACGATTCGATATTTTATAAATCTTTATTCTTTGCGAAATCGTCTCCTAGTTTGTCATTTTATGCATTTATTGTCGCGTCCTTTCAAAAGCAACTTTACCTTCTGCCTTATTTCTCGTAATCTATGCCATAACGATTCACCTCCCTCTCTCATCTCTTCCGACTCGCCTGGAACGATAAGTCCTATCGATTCCGGCTCTCCTTCTTCGAGAGATTTCAAAGAATCCCTCTCCTCCCGCCAAAAATCTCTTGAGGGTTTCTATTCTACTCCTTCCTATGATCCTCCAGAACTTCCCCTTGTTCAATCCCATGGTGGTTTCTGGGGTTTCCGGCACCGTTGGGGGTTACAGCGCTGTTTTCCTTACGACTGAGCAGCAGGAGAGGTTTGCAGCAGTGAAGACGAAGCTGTGCGGCAACAAGTGCGTGGATGTAGCAGACTTGGAGAAGAACGGCATGCATAGTATAGTAGCAGCGATGCAGAGGATGAAGTGGTCACAGATGGCAACATTCTCTAAGGCAAGTTATCCAGATTTGGTAAAAGCATTCTATGTTTGTTTGAGATCAGAGGCGGATGGGTCCTTGACCTCCACAGTCAAAGGAACCCAGATTCATATCACCTATGATTTGTTGGAGTCCCTATTTGGAGTCTCTACCACCGGTCACAACGGGGTAGACAGTGTGGATGTTCAGGCCAAGGGTTTGGGGATTATCGGCTCAGAATACAAGTTGAAAGATGGCAAAATTGACATCAATCAATTGAATGCCTTCAATAGAATTCTTCACTTTATAGTTTTCCAGATTTTGGTGCCTAGAAGCACAAATTTCTCCACCTGTACAAAAGCAGACTCTGATATGATGTTTTGGGCCATCTAGAACCAAGGTATTAACATGGCAGAAGTTATGATCGAAAGGATGAAGTTTGCATTAGCTATGATCTGGGACAGGAAGAATAGATTGAATGTATCCCTTCCCTATGTCCATCTGCTGACGAAGATCTTCCAGCATCATCACATCAGCTTGACTGGAGAAGTTTCAGAGAAGATGGGTCAGGCTATCAGAGGCAGAAATTTGAAGAAGAGCGGTTTTTCTCTTGTCACTGGGGTTTGGACCAAGACCTCAGTCGCTGAAGGTGAAGCTATTATTGGAGAAGCCCATGATGCTCAGATTGCAGAGGCAGAAGAAGATGTAGCAATAAGGGTTGAAGCTCCTGTAGCTGAAGCCCCTGCAGTTCCAGTGATTCCTAAAGTGCCAGCAGTTCCTGATGTCCAAGTTCAATAAGAAGTGCAAGCAGCTGTATTTCCAGAGGTTCAAATGGAAGAGAACAGGCACATGGATCCATCACTCCAAGAATCAGCAGCAGAGGTCAGAATTGAAGTTCCTGTGCCCAGTCCAAGAAGGATTGAAGAGATACCTCCAGAGCATATTGAGCCCGTTGGGCAAGTATCAGAGGCAAATACCCCCACCTCAATTGTAGCATCTGTGCTTAGAGATGTGTTGAACTCAATCTCCAGCACTCAGGGGGAGCAAGAGGAAGTTGTGGCACCAGGCCACTATATAGATGTTTAGATGGAAGATGCTCCTGTTGAGGGGGAGCATGCAGTTGAGAAGGAAGCAGAGCTTCAGGGGGAGCACGTTGTTAGTCCCCTTGTTGATCAGTTTCAAGAAGGTGTTGTGGAGAGCACCTCCGATGAAGAAGAAGTTCATGTTGAAAATGTGAGGGCCGCTGTTGGCGCCAGTAATAAAGGTAAAGGTGTGGCCACTACAGTTCCACTTCTTTCTAATAAGGCACACCGAAGATCAAAGAAGAAGCAGCTAAAAGTCAACATGAAGCCAGTGATAGAAAGACTAGATGCTCAGGGGGAAATCTTATGCTCACTTCAAAATGAGGTTTCTTCTATTTTTGTGAGCCAAAGCACTGGAGCTAAGCTAGTTGGAGCAATGAAAGCTGAGCTCCAAAGTTTGAAGGGTGAGTTGGGTAGCATTAAGCAATTAGTTCAAGATTTATCTATTTTTGTGAGGGCACATTTACCCATTCCTGCCCTTCCTGCTCCCACTCCAGCTGGTAGTTCAGGGCCATCAGGGCCATCTGTTGAAGATGTTAGGCCATCAGGGCCTATTGATGTTGAGCAGTCAGGGCCACCAGGGCCAATTTCTGATGAGTCAGGGCCATCAGGGCTAGTTGATGTTGAGCAGTCAGGGCCATCAGGGCCAGTGGAATCAGTAGTTGAGCCTACAAGAGTTGAAGACCAAGCTGTAGCCCCAGAGCCCCTTTCTTCCCCTCTTCAAACTTCAACCCCTCCTTCTCCACCTTCATCCACCACTGCTCCTCCAGCACCTGCCACCTTCAAACAGCCCCTTCCTAAACACATATCATCACCCACTCCATTTCCTATCGCCTCTTCCTTATCTCCTGCTTCCTCCACATCCAACCCTCCTCCTATTGTTGAGGTTCCTCCAGCATCATCTTCAGCTAGAGCCTCTTCTTCTGGTCCATCTTCTGGACCATCCATACCCCCTCCATCTACTTCTCATTCTTTTCTTCATCCTCCTACTCCTCCCTCTTTTGTCACCATAATTCCTGAGGGTGCCCAACTTGAACATCATATGATCCAGGACATTAAATATGAGTTTGAAGTAGCAATGCTTCGCTCAGTCCTGTCAGTTGGGACTCACCTCCATAGGATAGGCTCCTCTAGCCCTGCTCCTAAGAAAAGGAAAATTTCTTCCAACCGTGCCATCTCTTCAGAACCTCATTTTCCACCTCTTTGGTTTTCTCTCTCAGTTGAAAATTGAAGAAGGTCCATTTATTGTGAATATCTCCATAAATGCACCTTTGCCACTATTTTTGGACTTCCTTACCTCAACCTCACCGACCATCTAAACGTCATTCTTCCTTTTTCCTCTTTATCCAAGGCTGAACAGTCAAAATATTTTTCCATGACTGAAGCCAAAACTAAAGAACAGTGGGCTCGGGGCCACAAGTCCCTCTACAACCAATTCCTTCATGCTCAAGCAGCCAGATTCCCACCTAGGGATCATCCCTTGGCCCTCTTTGAGTGGTTCCAGATCCATCACAAGGATACCTAGGGGCCATTCATTCAAAAGGAGATCAAGCTTATCCGTTATTTCCAGATGTTCACTGACTACTGCTATCTTAATAATCTACCTGAAGTTCAGCTTGGTCAATTTCGACAAGATCTTTCTACTCTTGGTTCAGGTAATGCTCATACCTCCTCCATCCAGGTAGATTTTGCCACTTCGGAAATTCTAGATGTTGTGTTTCTGCCTCCACTCCACTCCCTAGTCATGGAATCTGCTATTGGTACTATGATTTTTGAAAGATTTGCAAGGGTAATGGGCATAATTTTAGTGCAGAAAGGCGGTTCTTTCTCCTTTCACAAATTTATCTTCAGAGAATATCATCAGGGCCACATCAAATATGATGTTCTTGCCCCTCTCTTGTCTGAATGTGAGCACTTATCTCCATCAGAATGGGAACAACTTTACCCCCTCACTGCTCAGCAGCTCACTGTTCTCAATGCCTCTCAGGCCAGATCAGGTCAACCTCCTCTGTCTACTGCAGAATTCTTAGACCTGAACTCTATTCATCTTGTTCGAGACCCCTATGAAACCTGGGTTGAGAGATACAAGGTGTATATGATTATGAAAAAGGAACTGAAGCAGCACAAGATATTCTACCCCAAAACCATAGATAAGTTCCTTCAGCATGCTAGTTTTGGTACCTCTACCTTTTACAAATCTTCTCTTGGCAGCAATGAATATGGCACTTTCATAGAAGCTCAGAGGTAGTTGCACATCCAGAGGATGACTCCTGTTATGGGACCTTCCTACTCCATTGTTTATGGTGCATTTCAAAGTAATTTTGAAGAGCAGGAGCGCAAGGCTTGGCCAATCATTACTCGCCATGCCTCTCTTTTGTCCCCTGTGTTCTACATTCTTGTACCTCCTCAGTGATTTAATGACAAACTGTCTCTTCCTGGCTCCCATTTATCTTTCTTATGTTCTCTCTTTGTATCTTTTTGCTTAATGACAAAAGAGGGAGAAAATAAAACATTCTGAAATACATATCAACATACCTTCTTTCTTATTTTAGAAAAATTACTCAAGTTTATTTCAGAAAAATATATGTTATGTTTTGTTATAATTTTGTCATCACCAAAAAGGGGGAGATTGATGATCAGTCCATCCCTATATAATTTCATTTATGCCTATTTTGGTGATTAAAAAAACCATAATAAGTATTGTCTAACAAGTTTCCTTGAAGCTAAGTCACAGGAAATAAATCGGGTAAAATCAAGCAAAAATATGTAAGTTTTCTTATACTGTATCATTTAGGGTTCACAGCATGTAATTCTTCTAAGTACACATCGATTTTCTAAGTGATATAATGATTTCATTAGAATCATAACGATTTGTTAAGTGAGAAACAACGATTTGTTCTCACAACGATTTATTAAGTGAGAAACAACGATTTGGTCTCACAACGATTTGATATGTTACATAACGACTTGGTCGCCGTAACGATTCGATAAGTTACATAACGACTTGGTCGCCGTAACGATTCGATAAGTTACATAACGACTTGGTCGCCGTAATGATTCGATAAAGCAAACAATGATTTGGTCAATGCATCGATTTGATAAGTAGAACAATGATTTGTGTCCACAACGACTTTCTTATAACGATTTGCTTATAACGATTTGCTCACAACGATTTGTGTTCACAATGACTTGCTTATAACGATTTGCTCACAACGATTTATGTTCACAACGACTTGCTTATAACGATTTGCTCACAACGATTTGTGTCCACAACGACTTGCTTATAACGATTTGCTCACAATGATTTGTGTTCACAACGACTTGCTTATAACGATTTGCTTATAATGATTTGCTCACAACGATTTGTGTCCACAACGACTTGCTTATAACGATTTGCTTATAACAATTTGCTCACAACGATTTGTGTTCACAACGACTTGCTTATATTTGTATAACGACTTGTGTTCACATCGATTTGCTTATGGATGAATAACAATTTTCTCAAACAACGATTTACTTATGTTTGAACAACGATTTGTTCAAACAACGATTTATTTATGTTTGAACAATGATTTGTTTGTATCTATACAACGATTTGTATTCACAACGATTTGCTTATACTATAAGAATGATTCGCTTGCTCTTGCAGCGATTTCATTAGTGGAACAATGTCTCATGAACACATCGATTTCTCTATCATAAATTTAATGAATATATTTATTATTCTCATATATTTTCAAATATTGTGAAATTCAAAGTCTTCCCGCGCACATCTCTAATATCCTTGCATTTATTATGACTGTTCACATCATCTGCTCGTTGCCTTCTATTCTTATGCTTCTATAAGAAACACTTTTCAGAAAGCAGAATGACATTTCTATTTTGATGAATAGTCTTACTGCATGAATTCTATCGTTGGCTGACAGCAAGAGACATCATAGCTATCTATGCTTTTAGCATTTAATGTGTGTAGGTATCTGCCAGTACCATGTCATACAACGTTGGATAAAATAGAAGCTGAAGGATATCAAGATGGATCTTCTCCTTGCGTGCATGGGTCGTAAAGCATTAAATGACTGTAAGCACACCTGTCATACTCGACGAACCATGCAGTCTAATAAGCAACCAACCTAGAGACAACAGACACTTCAACAGATATATTTTTCAAAGAGAAGGATATATAGAAGACTGATGACTCTGTAAAGAACAACTTTTGAGCTTTCATCTTACAACCTGCGAGCATCAGAAAGAAGAGCCCTGAGCTTCACTCCCGAGCTTGCTGTAGCTCTTGCTCTCCGTTTTTTCATTGTTTTTAGCCTTTGGAGAGCTAGTGTGTTCTAAGAGATTTTCTTATTGTAGATCTTTCTCTCTCAGTCACTGCCTCAGATCGAGCACTTGTTGTAGGCTTGGTCTAGGGGCATTTTGCCTTTATTCACACTTGTGGTGAAGTTCCGCTTCGGGCTATGAAGAGAAGTCCTATTGTGAACAGGTGGTTTGTATTCCCTTCGGTAAGGAAGGAAGACATGTGTATCAGGGTACTTGTACTCCTCTTCGGAGTTAGAAGAGAAGGCCAGCTGCAGCTGGATGTGTAAGGGTCCTTAAGGGGGACAGTACCCTTGGTAGTGAAAGTCCAAGTTGTTGCTTGGGGACTGGACGTAGGACTCTTTGGTATAGGAGGGCCGAACCAGGATAAAAATCTCCTGTTGCATGTGTGATTCCTTTTGTGAGTTTGTTTGTCTTCATTCATCTAACACTAACTATTCTCTTTAGTGTTTTCTGTTAAGCATTTTTGTTAACAGGTTTTAATCGAAAAGAATTTTTAGAATCCCATTCACCCCCCTCTGGGATTGCTAGCTGGGCAACACACAAGGTCGAGGGTGATGGTCAATCCATCTCCATATAATTTATTATTAATTATATATCTATTTTTTGTGATTAACAAAACTTATCTAACAACTATTTCTAAAGTTTATTCACAGGCAGTAATTCAAACAAAATCTATAAGTTATCTTCACTTACTGTCATTCGAAGCTTATTGCATATATTTTGTCTAAGTATACATCGACTTCCATATAATAGCTCACATCGATTTCCTTACAAGAACATCGATTTCGGTTCTACATCGGTTTCACTAAAACAATGACTTCCGAAGTAAAACAACGATTTCAATCTTACAATGGCTTCTTAGTTAAACATCGATTTGGTCGCTACATCAACTTTTTTTACTTAAACATCGATTTTGTTGCTACAACGATTTGGTTGTTCGCATCGACTTCGCTTTACTTAAACATCAATTTGGTTGCTACATCGATTTCGTTTCATTCAGACATCGATTTTGTTGTTACATCGACTTCATTTCACTTAAACATCGATTTCGGTAGAACAACGACTTCATATGAAACAATGACTTCATGTCTAGAACGATTTCGTTGCTACATCAACTTCATTTCACTTAAACATCGATTTCAGTAGAACATCGACTTCATGTGAAACAACGATTTCGCCTCTACAACAACTTCACTTAAACATCGATTTCAGTAGAACATCGAATTCATGTGAAACAACGATTTCGTCTCTACATCGACTTCATGTGAAACAACGATTTCGTCTCCACAACGACTTCACTTAAACAACGACTTTACCTGAACAACGACTTCATTTCAAACAACAATTTAATTTGCACATCAATTTCAGTACAACGACTTTTGTTAAACGACGACTTTGTACAAAACTTCAATTTCATTCATGGATTATGTTCACATCGACTTGGTTTCAACATGGATTACATTTTCACATGTTTTATGATTATATCATCGATTTGATGTCAACATCGATTCTCTACACAGACTGTCATCATACATCTACTCCTTATTAAAGATTATGTTTTAGATAGTTGTTGAATATTCTTATTTAAATTCCTTTTCAAATATTCATTCCACATGACAATCAAATACATTTTCAAATCTCTGTGGATTTCAAATCTTCCCGCATATCATGCTGTATCCTTTAGTCTTCGACATTTATTATGATGGAACAAATCTCTGCATGATATATCCTTGCTTATCTCTTTTGTGTTACACAAAGTCACAGTTTATCTGATGACAGAATGGTATTACCTTTTTGGTGTTTCCTCATATAGCACGACTACTTATGTTGATTGACAGTTTAGACAAAGATAAGGTGTCTATTTGTCAACATTTATTGTGTGCAGGGTTTCCGGTAGAAACGTACGTTACAAAGATGGACCTGTCAACCTCACATAAGCTAGAAGATTCAGACAATCTTCCTTAGTGTGTGAATGTCTTCCCAGCATTAATGGCTACAGGTCTTTGTGGTCCACACTTTAGACCATTCACTCCAACGTGCATGAAGATGTGAGACAACAGATACTTCAACGGTCAAATTAATTCAACGAAGATAAATAGAAGACCGGTGACTCCATGCAAGACATCCTTTTTCTGGAGAACTTTTCAAGCTTGCATTTGGAAGATCTCAGTAGAACATAAGAGCTTGCTCATTTATTCAACTCCCTGTAGCTCTTAGCTCTCCACTGCAAAATTGCCTAGCCTTTGAGGGCTTGAAAAGATCTGAGAGAGAGTCTATTGTTGATAATCTTTGTCTCTCAGTCTTTTCCTCAGATCAAGCGGTGTGTACAAGCTTGGTCTTGGGGCCTTCCACCTTTTACTCATTTTCTTTGAGTGTTCCTCTTCGGGTGTGAAGAGAAGACCTGCTTGAGTGGGTGGTTGTTCCCTTCAGTAAGAAGGAAGACATGTTGCATCAGGTGCTATAGTTCCTCTTCGGGTTGAGAAGAGAAGGCCAGCTGTTACTGGATGTGTAAGTGTCCTTAAGGGGGACTGTACCCTTGCTTAGTGAAATCCTAAGGTGTTGCTTGGGGACTGGACATAGGACTCTTTGTGATAGGAGATCCGAACGAGGATAAAATTTTCCTGTTGTCTGTGTGTTTGCTTTCTTTGTCTTTATTTAACACTAACTCTAACTATCGAACTTAGTGTTTATCTGTCAAGCATTTTATTTACAGAATTTATTCTAAAAGAAATTTCAGCAATCCATTCACCCCCCTCTGGGCTTGCTATCTGGGCAACAAGTGGTATCAAAACCAAGTCTCTTCGAGTAAGTAGATCTCATGATCTGAAGAGCAAAGATAAATGGCAGCTCAAGGTCATGGAGAAGGTCAATCCGTCAACAGACCTCCTCTATTCGATGGTTAAGATTACAACTACTGAAGACACGGATGAAATTCTTCCTTCAATGTCTCGGCTTCCAGCTTTGGTCAATTATCGAAGAAGGAGACCTCGTGGTAACCAACAATAAAAATAAATGGACAGACGAAGATAGGAAGAAACTATCTCAAAACAACAAAGCTAAAAGTATACTGTGTTATTTGCTAAGTAAGAAAGAATTCAACAGGATATCAGCCTGCAAGTCAGCTATGGAGATGTGAGAAAAGCTGAGGCTCACATATGAAGGAACTGACAAGGTAAAGGAAACAAGAATAGATATTTTGGTAGCTCAAGATGAAAGATTTCAAATGCAGTCTGGAGAGTCCATCTCTCAAATGTACAATCGATTCACAGACATCACCAATGGTCTGGTTGGGCTTGGAAAGACTTATGAAATCGGGGACATGGAAAAGAAAATACTAAGATCCCTACCAACTTCTTGGACTCCAAAGGTAACAGCAATAGAAGAAGCTAACGATCTTAGGAGAATGTTGTAGACACCCGATTCTGGCCTAGAAGTTGAACTACATTTCTTGCTATCTAAGTGAGCCCCAAGTTGGTCACTTACCTTGAGCCCATTAACAACCCATTAACAACCTATTTTCCGTAAAATCCCGCCCATTATCCATTTAGAAGAGTCCTTGAGCCTTAATGACCATTATTCTCCCATTTGGTTGGCCGATAATTCGAAGATAATTCATTTTCTTAACGCGACGGGTCGTGGCATCGCGTTTCCTTGTCATGCCCTCCTTGGCCGTTGCGACAGCCCATGCATATCCATGCACGTGCCCTTTCTATCGCGCCCCGTCTGGCCGTCGCGTTAGCCCTTATCGCCCCCCTACGATCTGTCGCGACAACAGCTGAATGCACAAGCCTCCGTAACCACCTCCTATTTATCCTCCTATGGCCTTATCCTCATCCCTTGTAACCTCCCAACCCATCTGAGCGCACCTAGAGGTTGAGGGATAATTATCATGAAAGCTCTCTTAGACTCTCCATGCGAATTTCCATGGGATTTATTAGTTTATTTGGATAATTATCATGAAAAATGGGATTTTATCTCTCCTCGGTCTATAAAAGAAAGCCATCTCCTTCAGAGCGGGGGGAGCCCCATTTTTACCCAGAAGGGCTGCCGAATTTTTTCGGTGATCTGGACTTAGCCCGCAACCCTTCATTTTCTCTCATTTCCTCACCTATTCCACATCAAGTCATGCCATTTTGCTCATCCACAAGGCTTGGAACATGAGGAGGGCGATTCCCACTCCTTCTGGAGGCTTTTGCACGAGCCAACGACGCATACCACGCCAGGGAGTCGCCCCACATGGGGCTCTTTCTCTCTTCCCCTCTTCTTCTCCTTTCTTTATGCATTTTTCTATTCCATTTTTAGATAGGTTGCATTTCCTTCCTTTCCCACATTTTTCCATCATCCTAGGCATTTAAAAACCACCCCCAGGTTCGTTCCCCCCATGCTCCCTCTTTCTCTTCATTTTTGAATGGATATTATGCTTAACTCGTTCTAACAGGGTTTCTTTCTTTGTTTTCGTTGTTTTGGTAGGCACCCAAGCGAAGTTTCACGAGAAGCTCTTGTCCTCTGGCCAGATGGAGGGCAGGAAGAAGGTCCCCTCACTTTTCTCCCGCATTATAGAGGACGCGATGGACGGGAGCGATGCGACAGTAAGACGCACCCTGCTCGGGCGTCGCGACATCAGCTCCATCGCGGCGGGGTCCCCCGTCGTGATATCAGTAAGTCCTTCTGTCCTCTTTCCTTTTCCTAGCTTAGTTAGCATGTTTAGTCCTTATCATTAGGCAACTAGTTAGGTGGCGATCACATCCTCTTTTCCATGCCCTTATATTGAATACATGTTTGTGTGTTTTGGGGGGGGGGGGACAATCCCCGTGATTACAAATGTCACTTAAAAAACTCATCGGGTCATTAATGGCTCATGAGATAAATATGGAAAGGCTGGGAGAATCCTCCAGTAAGAAGAAGCATAGCAATGCTCTCAAGGCCACAGAAGACACTTTTGATGGCGAAACTGAAAGTGATAAAAGTAATGAGAGCAGTGAAGATGAAGAAGCCTTCCTCTCCAAAAGACTACAGTGCATACTGGCTAAAAAGAAATACCAGTCAGGAAGAAGGTACTTCAATAAAGGTAGACACTTCAAAAGATCTGAAGGCAAAGAAGCCAAGAGATCTGAACCAATATGCTACGAGTGTAAGAAGCCTGAACACATCAAGGTTGAGTGTCCAAAACTAAAAAGACAGAGTTCAAGAAGAAAGATAACATGAAAAATTCAAGAGATACAAGAAGAAAGCCATGGCTGCTATATGGAACAACAAAGTGACTCAGACAGTGAGTTAAACTCTAGTGAAGAAGAAGAAGAAAAGGCCAACCTGGCCTTCATGGCAAATATTGATGATAAGGTAACTCCTGACTCATCCTTTACATTGTGCAATGAATCAGATTCAGATAGTTTAGAAGATGCGTTTAATGAATTATACAGTAAATATAAAGATGTTCGTAAACTTTTAAAAACAGCTAAGAAAAATTATGCATGTCTTGAAATAACAAACTCAGATCTAAAATCTGAAACTGAACAATTAGAAAAATAAATTTTTGAACTGAAAAGAAGAAATGAACTACTATGCGAAGATATAAAGGCTAAAAATGAAAAGATATCAAACTTAGAAAATTAGGAAATTACAAGCAAACTTACAAATGAAATTAACACACTAACAAAAGATAATGAATATTTAACAGTCACAATTGAAAAATTCACAAATGAAAAATCTTCCTTAATATTAAAAGGAGCAAAAGATCAGGTGAGAAAAAGCATGGCTTAGGATATACTCCACTAATAATGAAGAAACTGTCATTCATCCTAAAATTTATCCAACGCCAAAATTCATAGCTAAACAAAATCCTAACTATAAATCAAACAACAAGAAGAACCATAAACCAAACAGGATAATAAAAAATATCCCTTGCTGTACCCATTATAATAAATTAGGTCACACTAAAGTAACCTGTACAACCAAACACTTAAAATGGATTCCGAAAAGAAATAGTGAAGAAACTAACCAACCAGGACCCAAAAGAACTTGGGTACCTAAATCTCATTGATTTATTGTAGGGAAGCCTTAGAGCATCAAAGTGGTACCTGGACAGTAGGTGCTCAAGGCATATGACAAGTAACAAAAAACTATTCTCACATATCAAAAATGAAGAAGGTACAGTAACCTATGGTGATAATGGAAAAGGGTCAGTAATTGGTTGCGGATCCATTGGAAGCCAAGGTAGAATCCTGATAGAAGATGTTATATGCGTCAAAGAACTCAAGCACAATCTAATCAGCATCAGTCAGCTATGAGACAAGGGTCACCAGATCAAGTTTTAGGAATCTAAGTGTTTGATCATCAAGGATGGTGCAACTATCTTTGAAGCTAGCAGAGAAAAGAATTTATATGTACTACATCTAGAAGAATTGAAGGAACAAGACATTTGCCTAGCAGCAAGTAAAGAGCAGAATGCTGAACTATGGCATAGAAGATTAGGTCACTGCAGCTTGGATGGAATAAGAAAACTCATCAAACATGATCTAGTGGAAGGTCTACCGAAGATAAACTCAAGACTAGACAGCATTTGTGAACCGTATGCAAAAGGAAAACATGCAAGATCCTCCTTCAAATCCAAGACAATAGTCACTACCATTAAACCTTTAGAACTGCTTCATATGGACTTGTTTGGACCAATGAGAACTACTAGCTTGGGAGGAAAGAACTTTGGATTTGTTATAGTTGATGATTATTCAAGATTTACATGTGTATCATTTCTTGAGCATAAAGATGACACATTTGAGAGTTTTGTGAAGTTTAGTAAACTTGTTCAGAAAGATAAGAAGTACAACATCATCAGTATCCGTTCAGATCATGGAAGAGAGTTTCAAAATGACAGATTTGCAGAATTTTGTGATGATCTGGGAATTGAACATAATTTCTCAGCACCAAGAACACCACAGCAAAATGGAGTAGCTGAGAGGAAAAATAGAACTTTGTTGGATATGGCCAGGACTATGCTATCTGAGTACAATCTTCCAAGATATTTTTGGGCAAAAGCCATAAATACAACCTGTTACATTATAAATAGAGTCATGATTAGGCCAATTCTGAAGAAGACTGCATATGAGCTGTACAAGCAAAAGAAGCCCAAGATCAGCCATCTCAAAACATTTGGATGCCCATGCTTCATTCACAACAATGGTAAGAGAGACATAGGTAAGTTGGATCCAAAATCTGATGAAGGCATCTTTATGGGGTACACTTCTAAACCTAAAGGCTATAGAGTTTTTAATAAAAAAAGTTTATTAATTGAACAAACTGTGCATATTATATTTGATAAATCTAACCCTTCCTTGAGAAAGGATAGTAGTAGTGATGATGAAGATGTAGATAATCTTACCAATAAGCTGAAAGAAACAACCATCAAAGATAATGAAGATCCACCCTTAGAAGAACTGCAACCGAAGGATACCATTCATGATGATCTTCCAAAGGAATGAAGGTACAAAAAGGATCACCCAATTGACAACATCATTGGAGATCCATCAGTTGGGGTAAGAACTAGAGGTAATATCATTCCCTGTGATTATTTAGCATTTGTATCTCAAATATAGTTGAAGACAGTCAATGAAGCACTGTCTGATGAATCTTGGATTCTAGCCATGCAAGATGAACTTAATCTGTTCAAGAGAAATCAAGTTTGGTCCCTTGTTCCGAGACCATCAGATCATCCTGTGATAGACACCAAATGGGTGTTCAGGAACAAAATGGATGAAGCTGGTGTTATCACTAGAAACGAGGCTAGATTGGTTGCTCAAGGCTATTCCCGAGAGGAAGGTATAGATTTTGATGAAACCTATGCACCAGTAGCTAGACTAGAGGCTATTCAAATATTACTTGCTTATGCATCTGTATTAGATTTAAAACTTTTTCAAATAGATGTTAAATTAGTATTTTTGAATGGCTATATAAAGGAGGAAGTCTATGTGGAACAGCCTCCTGGCTTTGATGACTTAGATTTTCAAATCATGTTTTCAAATTGCATAAAACATTATATGGTTTAAAACAAGCACCTATAGCATGGTATGAAAGACTTAGTGCATTCTTACTAATCAGGGTTTATTAGAGGACAGGTAGATAGCACATTATTTATTAAATTAAATGTCAAAAATATACTACTTGTGCAAATTTATGTGGATAATATTATATTTGGATCTACTGATGAATCTTTGTGCAAGTATTTTGAGAAGCTCATACAGGGAGAATTTGAGATGAGCATGATGGGAGAACTCAACTACTTTCTTGGACTACAAATCAAGTAAAGCAATGAAGATACACACATTTGTCAAGCAAAATACACCAAGGAACTATTAAAGAAATTTAAATTTGATAATGCTAAACCACTGTCCACTCCAATGAGCACATCCACAAGGTTAGACAGTGATAAGGAAGGTAAGAAAGTTGATCAAAAACTTTACAGAGGTATGATTGGATCATTGTTCTATTTAACAGCTAGTAGACCTGATATTTTATTAGTGTATGCATGTGTGCAAGGTATCAGTCTGATCCTAAGGAATCTCATTTAATATCTGTTAAAATGATCTTTATATACTTAGCTAAGACTCATAACTTAGGACTATGGTATCCTAAATCTTGTGAAACTAGTTTAATTGGTTATTCAGATGTTGACTATGCTGGATGCAAAGTAGTTAGCAAAAGCACCAGTGGTGGTTGTCAATTTCTTGCAGGATGCTTGATTTCCTGGTCTTCAAAGAAGCAAAATTCAGTAGCACTATCAACAGCTGAAGCTGAATATGTAGCTGCTGGGAGCTGTTGCACTCAACTCTTATGGATTAAACAACAGCTTGAGGACTATGGATTGCACATCAAGACCATCCCGTTGCTGTGTGACAACACAAATGCAATAAATCTGACGAAAAATCCAGTACAACACTCCAAGACGAAACATATAGAGGTCAGATATCATTTTATTAGAGATCATATAGCTAATGGTAATATTAATATTTCATTTGTAGATACTCAAAATCAGTTAGCAGATATCTTTACAAAAGCCTTACCTGAAGAGAGATTTACGTCTCTTAGAAGAGAACTAGGCATGTGCAATTTGTAACAGATATATCTGTACGTAACTGAAAAACAATAATAATTTTCAGAATAAGAAATTATCCTTCCCCGCTAGATTTAAGTAAATCCATTATTTTTACGATATCCTCTCTTATATTGTCGTTATTCGCATTTATTGCTCCGCCTTTTCAAAAAGTGCCTTTATGTTCCTCCGTTACGTCTGTAATCCTTCCCTCACCGATTCGCTTTCTCTCTCTCTTATCTCTTTCGACTCGAAAGCCTGTGAAACCCTCATCGACTCCGGCATCCCTCTCTGTGCTTTCAAAGAAAACCTTACTTCCCGCTCAAATTTCTTAAGGGGTTCTATTCCTCCTCCTCCCACGATCCTCCAGAACCCTACCTTGCTCAATTCCATGGCCACTTTTGGGAGCTCCGGCAACGTAGGTGGCTACAACGTCGATTTCCTTACGGAAGATCAACATGAAAGATTTTCTGTGGTAAAGATCAAGCTCTGTGGGAACAAAGCAGTGGACATAGATGATCTAGAGAAGCATGGTATGCGCAGTGTGGTTGAAGCTCTTCAGAGGTTGAAGTGGACAGGCATTTGCACAGTTTTAGAACCTAGCTTTCCACACCTAGGGAAGGCTTTCTATACCTTTGAAGACAGAGGAAGATGTGTCTCTTACCTCCACAGTCAAAGGTACATCCATTCACATCACTCATGATCTGTTGGAGAGATTGTTTGGAGTCTCTACAGTCGGGCACAGTTTGGTAGAGTCAGTGGATATTCATGCCAAGGGGCTAGGGATTATTGGAATAGAATATAAATTGAAGGATGGGAAAATCGACATTAACCAGTTCAATACTTTCAACAGAATTCTGCACTTTATAGTTTGTCAATCTTAGTGCCTAGAAGTGCTACTTTTTCATCATGCACTAAAGGAGATGCAGATATGATGTTCTGGGCAGTTCAGAAACAAGATATCAATGTGGCTCAGATTATTATAGAAAGGATGAAGTCTGTTGCAGAAACTATTTGGGATAGGAAGAACAAATTGGCAGTATCCCTTCCCTATGGCCATTTACTTACAAGGATTTTCAGTCACTTTGAGATAGATTTGAAGGGAGAATTGATGGAGAAAATGGGTCAGCCCATTCGGTCTAGAAATTTGAAGAAAAATGGATTTTCTCTTGTTGGAGATGTGTGGACCAAGACCTCAGTGACGAAGGTGAAGCCATTATTGGACAAGCTCCTGAAGATCCACAAGTTCAAGAAGAAGAAGCTGCTATCAGAGAAGAAGAGCCTTCTGTACTGAAAGGAGGATTGAAGATATTGCACCAAACATATTGAGCCTACTGGGCAATCAGCTGCAGAAGTTATTCCTCCTGCAGTCCCTGCACCGGCTATTATTGAAGAATCAGTTGCTGAAGGTGCTGCTCATATTGAGGGGGAGCATGAAGACATTCATATTGAAGAAACCCCATTGTTCCTGAAGTAGAGGTTGCTATGAAGGAGAGCCATGATGAGTTAATTTTAGAGATTGTGGCACCAGGCCACATTGCAGATGTCCAGATGGAAGATGCTCCAGCTTAGGGGGAGCTAGAGATTCAGGGGGAGCCTCTTGCTAGTGCCCCTGCAGATCCGTTTCAGGAAGGTTTGGTTGAGAGCACTTCAGATGAAGATGTTGAGCTAGCTGTTGGTCAGAAGGTAGAGGAAAAGGTGTTGCCCCAGAAATTCCCTTGCTCACCAGGAAGGCACACCACAGATCCATGAAGAAGAAGTTACATGTGCACTTAGAGCCAATCATTGCCAGACTGAATGCTCATGGGGAAATCTTGTGCTCTTTGCAATCAGATGTAACATCAATATTCCTTAGTCAGAGCACTGATGCCAAAGTAATTGGAGCTGTCAAATCTGAGCTCCAGGAGATGAGAAGTGAGTTGGGCAGCCTGAAGCAATTGATGGCAGATTTATCAGATTTTGTGAGGGAGCATTTATCAACTCAAGCCCCTCATGTTCCAACTCAGTCTGCACCAGAGGTGAATGAAGGGCCATCTCTTGAGGAATCAGGGCCACAAGGGCCATCTGTGGAAGTTGCAGGGCCACTAGGGCCATATCTTGAGGAATCAGGGCCACCAGGGCCATCTGTGGAAGTTGCAGGGCCACCAGGGCCATCAGTGGAAGAGTCAGGGCCATCAGGGCAAGTGGAGTCAGTGGCAGGGCCAACTGGGCCTCAAGTTTCAGTAGAGGAAGCTGCTGTGCCCCCAGGGCCTTCTGACCCTCCTAGTCTTCAGACTCCAGCCCCTTCCTCTCCACATACATCCTTCACTGCCCCACCTGAACCTGAACCCTCCAAGAAACCCCTTCCAAAACATATCCCTTCTCCTACTCCTTTCCCTACTGCCTCCTCTTCCTCACCCACCCCTTCTTCCTCCATTCCTCCTACAACTTTTGAGGCACCTCCTGCCTCCTCCTCTTGAGCTGGTCCCTCTTCAGCTGGTCTATCCTCTGTACGACCATCCTCTCAACCTCCTCCTACTTCATCTTTTGCCTCTCTTCATCCACCTACTCCACCCTCCTTCATCACTATCATTCCTGAGGGTGTCATTATAGTTCACCATACTATGCAAGACATCAAGGATGAATTTGAAGAAGCCATCATCTGCACAGTTCTTACTGTCTCTGCCCATATTCACAGGACTGATTCCCAACCATCCTCCAGTCCTGCCTATAAGAAAAGAAAGACCTCTTCAGCTCTTGTTTTCCCTTCCAACCAAACTCTCTTTCCTCCTCTAAGGTATTCTCTTTCTGTTGTCAATAGAAGGAAAACCTTATATGCTGAATATCTCCAAAAGTGCACTTTTGCAGCCACTTTTGGTCTTCCTTTCCTTAACCTTTCTGAACATCTAAATATCATTCTTCCTACTTCTTCTCTTCCCAAGGCTGAACAAGTTAAAATCATATCTTCTGTTGAGTCTAAGACTGAGGATCAGTGGGCCAAGGCCAACAAGTAACTTTATAAAAAAATTGAGGTTGCCAGGTCCAACATCTTTCCACCCTTAGATCACCCTCTCACCTTGTCTGAGTGGTTTGTCTGCCAGCACAGAAACTCTTGGGGTCCCTTCATTCAGAAGGAGATCAAATTTATCAGGCAATTCCAAATGTACCAAGATTACTGCTTTGTAAACTGCCTGCCAGAAGTTCAGCTTGGCCAGTTCAGGGCCGCCATTGCTCAGCTCCGTACAGAGAACCCAGTCAACACCCCTCTTCAGGTTGACTTTGCTACTCTGAGGATGCTTGAGATTGCTTTTGTGACGGACCGGGGTATTTATGCCCATTAAGGCTGCATATCCAGATCCGCCTCCCGCGAACGCACCGAAGTGTCGCAAGGGATATCTCACACACACAGTCCAGTAAGAGTATAAAAGACGAACCACAAGAATATAAGACACAAGAAAGTACATGTGCTCATATCTGTTCACAAATTTGTACAACTGTCCCATTACATTAATACATGTCCAATTAAAAGAGTACAACTACCTGGGGCATACCCCGAGGGAGCACAAGCTCACAGAACTCTAACTACTACTCAACTGTTGGTGGTACAAGTCTGACGCAACGCCACTGCAAGCCAAGCACACGGCAAGCCCTGAAAAGAACTGTAGGGGAGTGAGCCTCAACAAGTCACTGGCTCAGTAGGGGCTACCCAAAACAACACTGTAACCACAGACACCTCGACCCCAATGGGTCTCACTGGCAACAATAATAGCCAAACCATTTCATGCTCACATCATGATAATAAATAACAATTAAACATGCTTATGATAATAAACATAAAGTCCTCAGAAGAAAAGTAGGACTACAGGATTAACATAATATCATTAATCAGCCCAACTATTAAAGTGCCTAAACCACAGTCTCACTGGCACACTGCTACAACAACGGGTTGCCTAAACTATAAGCCACACAGGCAAGTCACTGCCCAGGCTACAAGCTTCACAGGCGAACCTCAAACACTTGAGTAACAGGACCGCTAACAAAGAGCTGGTCCTTTATACTCCAAACCACTTTACAACAGAACTATTCAAAGGTAATGGAACTGGTTAACACGAAGCCAATCCATAACACACTAAAACTATAATTGGAATCATACCCAAGATGAGTAAAACTAAAATTATGGAAGGTCTCACACGGCCTCCACGGAACATAGCTCAACTAAACCACAATTTGCCTAGGCCATAAGCCTCATTGGCAAATTACCCACAAAGGTAACATAATTAATCATCACAAACTAATCCACAATAAAATATAAACAAAGATCTACATAAAACAGTTAGGATACAACAAGTGGCAGGTCAAACCACAAGACCTCCACAACTCACAAGTACCCGGAAAGGTTAGTACATAATGCACCACCACAAAACTATAAAGTAACCCACGAAGGAAAATAGGTACCTGCTACTCTGAGGTACCACAACACGAACACCCGAACAAGGGTACAAGTAGGTGATATACACCACACTGAACCACGATTATATTGTGCCCTCACTTAGACACAACATTACAAGTGAAACCTTAATCGACGAGTCACACAAACCACAACTCAGTCACAGCTGTGCCAACACCAGGGCACACCTCGAACTGGTCAAACTTCGACCACGAGTCACAAACTCACAAACCACAGTCACTGGCAAGGCACGAGTCAAGCCACAGCTAGAGTAAGCAAAGCACGAGTCAGAAAGAACAGCGCCACCACACGGGAACGGACTACTGGCTGATCAGGCCAATATCCAACCCGGACAACACAACACAAGAACTACCTCTCAGTCTCGCAGTCACGGACGAAAGGTCCAACTGCCGCTCCACTAGGAAGAAGTCAAACAACTGTGGAGACTAACCAACACCACACCTGCAGACACACAGCTGCAGGCCCATGCCTGGCACCTCTAGAGTCTCTGGCCGGAGCACTCTAAAGTGAGGCACTGGAAAACAGGACTAGCTGGGGACCAGTGTCGACTACTGGTGTCCGTACCCCCAACTACGAGCGCGCTACAAGCGACAAAAGAACAAACTCTGGGAAGTCGCTGCCCCACTGCCGTCTTTCCCTCAGCCAGACGTACAACTTAAACTCAGGAGTGAGGGTGTCCAGGAAGACGACACAGACCTCAACGGTACAACACAAGTACTGGGACAAAACCCCGAGCACAACAAACACACGTGCCTGGCTCACAAAGAACCTGGGGTACCCGACTAGAGAGGCATTCCGGAATAGGCGCCGGACCACCACACTCGGCTAGCACAAACCACGATACTTACACATATAACCTTTTCTTATAATTCACAATATACAAGTGTTAGGATTAGCTTAACATCGGTCATTGTGTGACCCCAAAGCTATCCCACACCAACACATGCCTGAACCACAAACTTGCCTATCATTGGTCACCTTGTGACCTCCAAGCTAACTCACACTAACACATATATAAATCACGATAGCCAATCATATTTGACCTATCATTGATCATTTCATGACCTTCGTGGCAACACACCACTTACTACATAAATCAATATAATATTATTCGATAGACAACAACGAACCAGGGCTAGGTCAGTATGGACCTTCACTGCCCAAACACCATAAAGTCATGGTTAGGCTCACACAGGAACCTCACTGCCCAATTACTACGACAAATCACCAGAATTACATTACAACAGAGTGTGTAGCACACACACACTCAAACCACGTAGGCAATACGTGTATATTACACCCTGGATGGTGTACCACACGTCTTTCACGTAAACCACATGTCCAACACATGGACAACGCACTCCAAGAGTGCCACGGGTGCCAACGCACCACACATACCACGTAAAACGATTACGTACATCACATATCATTTACGTAAAACATGCCCATTACATGAGCAGTATGCTCCAAGAGCATAACAAGTGCACTGGCTCACACTGGTCATCGCCATGCACATACAATCACACAATATTCATAACCAGGAAAACTACGTAAACAACACTGCATGGATACATGCACAGGTTGGCGGCAATATCGACTGCCGCTTATAAGAAGTAAACGGCAAACGATCTAGCCGTTTATCTCCCGGCTGGTGATCTTGGCGGCAAGCGATCTTGACGCCAAGTTCTCCGGCTTAAAACCCTGCAGAAACCCTAATCCAGCTCTACAGGTTTTCCAACCATTTAAACTACAGAAAAACATATAAAAACAGTTCCTTTAACATACTAGAACCCGGAACAACCCATTACAGCATGCTTTACACATTAAATTCATCAAACCACCCTTTAACCCCGCATGGTACGACTTGATCCGAAAATACAATAAAAATGCTGGTTCAAGTGATTAAGTCGTGTTTTAATGTTTCTAACAAGCTAACAGGGCTCGACCCCTACCTCAGAAACGCAATTAAACTCCCGAAGAATCTCGAATCACGCCGAAACCCGAGAAACGTCCCACGAACACCGCGCTCCAATCCGTCATTCCCCGCCCGATCTGTCGCTACCACGCACACCACGGCCTTCCCACAAGCTCCCGCCGACCGTCAGAACTCGCGAAGAAGCTCAACGGTGAAGGTGGGGGAAGAGGAAGGGAGAGAGAGGGGAAAGAACAGAGCTCGGGTCTGCCATAAAAACACAGGCATGCCAGGTTAACATCAACCCTTTGGCCGTTTAACCAGACCGCCACAACTAGACGTCCACAAAGCCTGACGCCAAGTTCATAGTCAACGTCCTCATCGATGGACGTTAACACCATGTTAACGGCACACCACTGCCGCCAACACACAGTCGATGTCACCCACCTGGACGCCAACACACTGTGTCCAGCAAGCTGAACACCAACGCGGATCCAAACCAAACCCGGTAAGGATCTAGCAAGAAACACACAACACTAATGGGCCTCACATTGGCCACCAAGCCCGCTAAACATGGATCCACGAGGATCCGAAAAACGCGCGACGTTACAGCTTTTCTCCCCAAGCTTCACTTTCTCCTTATGGACTCTGAGGTGGGTCCTATAATTTTCGAGAGATTTGCTAGAGTCATGGCCAGGATCTTTGTCCAGAAGGGAGCTCCTCTTGCATTCCATAGATTCCTCTTCAGGGAATATCAAAGAGGGTTTATCAAGTCATCAGTTCTAGCTCCACTCCTTGCAGAGGCTGAGAGATTTGTCAACATTGACTGGTGCAAAGCCTATCCTGAGGCTGCACTTCAGCTTGAGCAACTGAATTCCTCCCTGCACAAGTCAAATCAGCTAATCCTCACTTCAGAAAAGTTCATGGATCTCAACTCCATAAATCTAGTTTTAGATCCCTATTCCACCTGGATTGAGAGGTATAAGATCTTTATAGCCTTGCGGAAGGATTTGCTTTCTCACAAGCTCCATTATCCTCTTTCCATTGATAAATTCCTTCAGTATGCAAGTTTTGGCACCACAAGTCTCTACAAGTCCATCCTTAGCAATCAAGAGTACACCAAGTTCATAGAAGAGCAGAGACTACACCACATCAAGCGACTTAGTCCCGAAATGAGGCCATCATATAATATTAGTTGGGTGTTTTAGAAATCTTTTTGAAGAGCAGGAAGTCAAAGCTTGGCAGCTCATTACTCGCCATGTTTCTCGTTTGTCACATGCCTTCTACATGCCTACCCCCACTAATGAATAAAATTTCCCTTCTTGGCTCCATTTATCTTTGTCTGTCTCTAATTTTATCTTTTCTCTATCTAATTCTTTTTGCTTAATGACAAAAAGGGGGAGAAAAATATTCTGAAATATATACAATCATACTTAAAAATTTTCCGCAAATTTATTTCAGCTCTTTTTATGTATGCAATTCCTCATGTTTTGTCATCACCAAAAAGGGAAAGATTGATGATCAGTCCATCTCCATATAATTTATATTAATTATATATATATTTTTGGTGATTAACAAAACTTATCTAACAATTTTTCTGAAGTTTATTCACAGGCAGTAATTCAAACAAAATCTGTAAGTTATCTTTACTCACTGTCATTTGAAGCTTATTGCATATATTTTGTCTAAGTACACATCGACTTCCATATAATAGCTCACATCTATTTTCTTACAAGAATATCGATTTAGGTTCTACATCGGTTTCACTAAAACAATGACTTCCTAAGTAAAACAACGATTTCAGTCTTACAACGACTTCTTAGTTAAACATCGATTTGGTCGCTACATCGACTTGTTTTACTTAAACATCAATTTCGTTGCTACAACGATTTGGTTGTTCGCATCGATTTTTCTTTACTTAAACATCGATTTGGTTGCTACATCGATTTTGTTTCATTCAAACATCAATTTCGTTGTTACATCGACTTCATTTCACTTAAACATTATTTTCGGTAGAACAACGACTTCATATGAAACAACGACTTCATGTCTACAACGATTTGGTTGATACATTGACTTCATTTCACTTAAACATCGATTTCAGTAGAACATCGACTTCATGTGAAACAATGATTTCATCTCTACAACGACTTCACTTAAACATCGATTTCAGTAGAACACCGACTTCATGTGAAACAACGATTTTGTCTCTACATCGACTTCATGTGAAACAACGATTTCGTCTCCATAACGACTTCACTTAAACAATGACTTTACCTGAACGATGACTTCGTTTCAAACAACGATTTAATCTGCACATCGATTTCAGTACAACAACGACTTCTGTTAAACAACGACTTTGTACAGAACTTCGATTTCATTCATGGATTATGTTCACATCGACTTGGTTTCAACATGGATTACATTTTCACATGTTTTATGATTATATCATCGATTTGATATCAACATCGACTCTCTCTATCTGTACACAGACTGTCATCATACATTAACTCCTTATTAAAGATTATGTTTTAGACAATTGTTGAATATTCTTATTTAAATTCCTTTTCAAATATTCATTCCACATGACATTCAAATATATTTTCAAATCTCTGTGGATTTCAAATCTTCCTAGATATCATGTTGTAGCCTGTAGTCTTCGACATTTATTATGATGGACTTGCTTATCTCTTTTGTGTTACACAAAGTCACGCTTTATGTGATGACAGAATGACATTACATTTTTGGTGTTTCCTCACATAGCATGACTACTTATGTTGACTGACAGTTTAGAGCAAGATAAGGTGTCTATGTGTCAGCATTTATTGTGTGCAGGGTTTCCAGTAGAAACACACGTTACAAAGATGGACCTATCAACCTCACAGAAGCTAGAAGATTTAGACAATCTTCCTTTGTGTGTGAATGTCTTCCCAGCATTAATGGCTATAGGTCTTTGTGCTCCACTCTTTGGACCATTCACTCCAACGTGCATGAAGATGTAAGACAACAGATACTTCAACGGTCAAATTAAATCAAAGAAGATAAATAGAAGACTGGTGACTCCATGCAACGACCCACTTCCACCCGGTACGGTTATACCAACCCACATCGGATGAGAGCAAGCTGCTACAGGAGAGAATACCCCAACAAGTAACAAGTGAGCTGAGATACACACAAATAGAATTCAATAATGCAACGGAATTTAAATGAATCTTATTCCATCAACTTTTAAATCCACATACCACAGTCTGTATAGTTCAACAAGAGATAACATAAGCGCAATATTTTCCAAATACATAGCCGACTCCAAGTACATTTGATCAAATTTCAAATTTCAATTGTAGCATTACATACTATGAAAGATAATTACAAATCTTCAATCACTTAGTCCAACTCCACTTCAAATCTTGCTAGCTCCTCCGCTGCTAATTTCTTGAAATGTTTAGCAAGAGTGAGTCTACACAATAGACTCAGCAAGTAACTTAAGATTCAATACAAACATATTTTTTATCAATTAACACAATAAAATTTCAGCAGTTAAAATCATACATGATCACGCTCTAACCTAAATAATTGCACAGGGAATTTCATTAAACAATTATCCTAACACATGTAAAACTAAAATCTAACAAGATCACTAACATCATGGTGTCATTAACACGAGTAAAATATACACCACACGTTTTTATACTTTACCCAAGTCATTGTAGAGTTTGCACAACTAAACCATGGAAACATATACAAGATAGGTAGCACTCCTAGAATGATTTCTAACTCACTTCGCATGCAATCATAACAATTTACTTCACATTTAGCTTGCTGATTTTATACAAATTTTATCACATACATATTACCTTTGCATAGGGATCACTTTTAACTACACAACATAATACTAAACACATGTACATTCAATAATTCAAATTTCATGAATATGAAAGCATATACTTACATTTTGATACTAATAGTAACATCACTTTTAGCATTTGACAATTAATACATCAACACATACACACCGAGGAATAATCTAATTCGTAAGGATAATAACACACATTTATACACATCAATAAACAAAATATCAATTAACACTATTGTCATTTACACTTATACTATTTTCTCGTTACATACAACCATATGATTAACCTTGGCTTTCACATACACTCACTTTTGTTCTATCACACAATACTTATACACATTTCCCATTATTTCCTCTTTCACATTCGCATACTTCTTATCATTTCACTTTTGCACATAACATGTGCCACATTTACACATATCTCGCACATACCTTGTGCCATGAACACATATCACTTTTCACATCACACTTATGCTCATTTTCACATAATGCCAAGACACAGCCCAAACCACCATTAGACGATCACATAACACACACATTCACATTCACGTACTTAATCACCGGCACAGTGATAAAGTCTTAGTTCCTGCAGAAACCGGGGAAAGCCCTTCCCACCATTATCAGTGGAACTTGTCCACCTCCAGGATTTCACAAGACCCTTTGCCAGGGTATAACGATGTATCAAGACCCTTCTCTAGGGTGTCACATATCACATTGAGCTTTCCCGTAGGGGCACTACTACAGTACAGCTCCAAGCATCTAAGGTGGCAGCGTCTTATGGGCACCATTGTTTATCTTGTCACATTTAACCATTTTATACGCATATATCACTTGTTCTCTCGCTTCTCATGCATGCACACCTTCCTACATAATTCATACACACATAAGCTCTCATTTACTGATTTTAACCTTACTATTGTAACTGTCAAATAATCATAATATAGATTTAATCATACTGAAATTTACTGAATCACATCAAATCACAATTAACATGCTCACATAGTCATTTTTCTCATTAAAAACCCATTACAATACTTACTGTCATCAAAATAACATGAGATTTTAACCACAGACAATTTTCAGGTTTATAATCACACATGCAAATTTTCATATTTTTATGAGTCATATTACATTTACAAAAATTAAAACATTCAGTCTCATGCTATTCATAATTCAATTTAACATGGAACATAACATGAATATCAGATTTGACAGTTCACAGCCCTGAACCTGACATACACGTTGTCACAGGAATTTTCCCCGGATTTATTGCACATCACACAATTTGCTGTAAATTTTACAAATCCTACGCATGGTTTCTATTTCCAAAACAGAAATTATAGTAAATCCCACAGTCATGGAGAAATTCTCAAAATTCAGGGCCTGGACTGATTCGTAGATACATGGTTTAGAAAAACTTAGGGCATCCCATTCTTCAGGGATCATGTAAACAATGGGAGAACATGCAAAAATCCATTTTCCAAACATGTATTTCAATAAGTTTAACAATCCATGCCATTCACCAAAAAGCACAGAAAATATCACATGCATCCCATGGTTTATTTTACATAACATATATGATTACATTATATCCTCATTCGAAAACACTCCGGAAATTAATCATATAGAAGGGAGAACAGCTCACTGTTCTGCCCTGAAGAACTTAACGGCATCGTCTGGACGTTAATAGCGCTTTAACGGCAATATCGTTGGCCGCTAGTTGAAGATCTTGACGGCAATGGATCTTGCCGTCAAGTTCTGGTCTGTGCAAAACACAGACCCGAGCTCCAAATACAAGAAGAATGGGGGAATCTAGGACGCGAGGAAAAATCCAGAAAAATGCTGGGACCTAGGGCACATGTATAGGATTGAGATCTATAGGTTACTTGCCTTTCTAAAAACCTCCAAAGGGATCTATGTTGCTGTTGAAGCTCTCCTTGGGCAGTCCGAAGAAGCCTCCAAAACACCACTCCTCCGGGTCTTGGTCGATGCAGATGCTAAACCAGTGGTGGGGAAGCCTTCTCCTTGGTCCCTTCTAGCCTCCAGTTGCAATAGAACGCCGGATGAAGCTCCAATTGTCGGATCAAGGCATGCAAAGTCCAAACTTCCTCACAGCTTGCTAGGGTTTTCTCTCCTCTTGCAAAAGGGCCAAGAAAAAGCCTTGGGGTTGCAAGGGGAGGTTGGTTTAAAGGAGAGGGGTCTCTCCTTTCCCGCAAGGGTGATGTGAGGCTTTCACAGCCGTTGGGGATAGCTCCCCAATGGCTGGGGTTGCTTGTCCTCGGAAATTCAGGCTCTGCATGCATGCATGTCAGAGATCTTGACGTCCATATCAATGGACGTTGACTTAAGTCTTGGCGTCCATCGATGTGGACGCTGACGCAGCATGGGCGTCCATCCATGTGGACGCCAACTGGGTCCTTCGGCCAGAACTCAAAACATGTAGAAATCATGTTCAACTTATACATATATACATACAATGTATGTAACATAGTATACACACTATCACACCATGCATTCAAACCATATTTACCATATAATTATTCACATGCATACATAAGCACAACTAGCTAATGCGTACGTAGATATCTACCTACGCGTACATGATGTTTTACATAAGCATGACTCAACATGCGGCAAAATAAAGTGACAAGAATTGCGAGGGTTTCAAAATCATTAGGAGGCAATATGAATTACGTTAGCTAGGAATAATCTATTCAATAAAATAGTTCTTGCTTGCACTCACTTGATTTGGCATATATATAGCATACACACACGGATGTAACATACTTATGTACATTATGCACGAAATAGATAGATACAATAACACGCACACCGGTAATTAGATTAAACTTGCACAACATTACTTAAGTACTATATGCATGGGATTTTTAATATACACCGTATGCACAATTTAGCTAATTGCCTATTCTCACCTAATTATCATAAAAATACATGCATGTTATTCATGAGGAATATAAAATTACAATATACACTACTAAATACACCTACCATACTTGCACTCTATATGTACATGCAATGTACGAAGTACAATGTACACATTAACTACACCATGCAAATGAACAACGTTTACAACTAAACATACACATGCATACATAGGTATACCAAGGTGTTATGTGTGTAGCATTAGGTATACAATTATCACATCCATAAAATAACATACATCCACGCATATACACATGCGAAATTTATTCTTATGACATGCACCATTTTCATGCACGCCATTTATGCAAGAACGAGCAAACATCGTATACATAAAATATAAGTGGGGAAAAGATAAAGAAATTTCGGGGCCTTACACTCCATGCAAGACATCCTTTTTCTGGAGAACTTTTCAAGCTTGCATTTGGAAGATCTCAGTAGAACATAAGAGCTTGCTTGTTCATTCAACTCCGTATAGCTCTTAGCTCTCCACTGCAAAATTGCCTAGCCTTTGAGAACTTGAAAAGATCTGAGAGAGAGTCTATTGTTGATAATCTTTGTCTCTCAGTCTTTTCCTCAGATCAAGCAGTGTGTACAAGCTGGTCTTGGGGCCTTCCACCTTTTACTCATTTTCTTTGAGTGTTCCTCTTCAGGTGTGAGGAGAAGACCTGCTTGAGTGGGTGGTTGTTCCCTTCAGTAAGAAGGAAGATCTGTTGCATCAGGTGTTATAGTTCCTCTTCGGGTTGAGAAGAGAAGGCCAGCTGTTGCTGGATGTGTAAGTGTCCTTAAGGGGGATTGTACCCTTGCTTAGTGAAATCCCAGGTGTTGCTTGGGGACTAGACGTAGGACTCTTGTGATACGAGATCCAAACCAGGATAAAATTTCCTATTGTCTGTGTGTTTGCTTTCTTTATCTTCATTTAACACTAACTCCAACTATCGAACTTAGTGTTTCTCTGTCAAGTATTTTATTTACAGGATTTATTCTAAAAGAAATTTTAGCAATCCATTCACCCCCCCCCTCTGGGCTTGCTATCTAGGCAACAGAGGGCCCACAAGCAGAACCACCCCAGACCCCGGACACACCGCGAGGTCGGGAAGCCACACACGTCGGTGCCACCATGGACTGGCACCCAAGAACAGGACTATGGAACTGAGAGGACACCGTAGCGGAAACCACCAGAAGCACGGGCCAACAAGGCCAAACCAACGATGCCTACGGAAACTAAGCACGACCAGGCTGTAACCGTCGTGCAAGCTAGGGCAACGGATAACACTTGGAAACATCCGCTGGCAGCAAGAGGAGGACACACCAGCCACTCCCTCTGCTCGCCAGCCTGGCTCCTGCCTCTAACCTCCGTGGAAGAGCTAGATAGAGCCACCACAGAACACCGCAAGAACGCACGCACCACCGCAGCCTGGCCAAGCTGCGGCCCCATGCCTAGATCCACTACGTGGCTCCGGAACCAACGTAGAGAGAGGCAGTGAGACAAAGGGCTGTCTGGGCCGCGTCGGGAAGAAAACACCTCAATGACCTCGGTGTCCCGCCCCAAACAAGAGCTCTACAATCGGCTTAGCGTCGCTGTCCAAACATCATTTTCCCCTCAACTCTAGAGTCCGCCAAGTCGGCCGCCAACTCGAGCACGCTCATAGCCCCGAACGCTCCCTCAAAGGCTCCCGAGGATGGGGGTCCCAGGCAATGGAGACAACCTCTGAACGGGACAAGCCCTCAAGTGCCAAGCATCGGGCGAACAGGCAGGGAAAGCACAACAAGAACCACGCCAAACCACCGGCTTGTAACCCACGATAAGCCTAGCAAGCACGAGGCACGCACAGACCCTCAAGAGGGCCGTCGGAGAACCAAGTCACACACGAACAAGCCAGAACCTCGGAACACCACCAGTCGGTACAGAAAGCATCGCTCTACTAATAATCGATAGACTGTCGGTCAATCGATTATTAGACAGACGCTACCCTCCTGGCATCGCTGCCAGGACATGACCACGAAGGTGTCAACTTCAGTAATTGAACATAGTGAGGCTACCTGCCGCGTTCCCCACCTGAAGGTCCTAAGGGCGAGCCAGCCCTGGGGCACATGCCTATACCCCAACCGGAATCACGGAAACACCCGAGGCACACACAGGTATTGTCACATCCCCCTAGGCCGTCGTGATACCATCGCGACAGGGAAGGGCACCGCGACAACAATCCTATCGCGACGGGGCAAAGCGTAACGACAGCAAACGCTATTGCGACAGGAACACACGTCGCGACAGCGATCCTTATCGCGACAGGTAAACGCGTCGCGATAAGGTCGCGCCCGACCAGGTAGATGCCTCTTCTGCTGTCGCGATGCGCACTACGGTCACGACACTAGCAGAGAGGCAAACCCATGTGATGCTCCATCCCGGGGCCGCTCACAAGCCACACACATACCACACGGGGGAGGGGAGATTGTAGAAGCTATCTAAACTAACTATAAAGCACAAGAAGCTCCCAATCCACCCGGGTCAAGAAGGGTTCAAGCAATCCCTACCTTAAACAAAGAAATGAACCCAATAGGGCCCTTCACGTCGGATTGGCCACCTCCTCCTCGCTCCACGCAAGCTCCACAATGCCAAGGACACGAGCATGACCCTCCTCCTCGCCTGAAATGCACAAAAGGGGAGAGAGGGAGGCGGAGCACCGCCAGAGGGGGAGAAGAGAGGGGAAAGGGGGAAAGGGGGAAGGGGTCACCGGTCAAGGCCTTAAGCCTTCGGCACCCAAGACGCGATGGGGAGACACGTCACGTTAAGTACTTTAACGTGATGGGCCAATGCACCGCGACAAGAACGCGTTCCCCAGGGACGTCGTTACAATGAGACAGGTGATACTAACACGCCTGCCACCCTGACAAATGCCAGACGACAAAAGGCATGGAACACTGTCGCAACCCGTTGACTGGGCATGACAAGAACGCGACACACAAGCTGGTCGTGACAAAGATGACTGTCTCGTCGGACACCCACGATGTGACACTAACGCGTCGCCCAGCCTGGACGCATTAGTGGCCAGTCATCCAAGACACCAGATGGAAAGTCAGGAAGCTGGGTCTTACATTCTACCCCCCTTAAAACAATTTCATCCTCGAAATTTAGGGCACGCCTAAAAGATCTCGAGGCACGAAACGAAGCATAGGGAGCAAACGTAAGACCAGTGCGAATAAGCCACTAAGTCTCAACACGACCTCCTCGTGGCAACAATCGCACAACCAAACACATGCGGAGCACACGAAACGCAGGTGCGAAAAGCCACTAAGTCTCACCAGGACTTCTTCGTGGCAACAATCGCACCGCCAAACATGCAAGAAGCACACAAAGCCGGAAAACCAAGGGCTCACACAACGTGCTCCAAACACATGGGGAGCACACAACCAAAAACCCAACAGCTCACAACATGCACCAAACGCACCTGGAGCACAAAATCAAAAACCAATGGCTCACTCCAGCCACACGTGGGGTGTCCAAACGGAACGACAACCCCACAGGTGCTGAGTAACGGCAAAACCGACCTGAACAACAGAAAAACGCCAGCCAAAAATTGCACTACTGCAGCCACCAACAGACCCCGTTGTTGGGACCAACTGACCAGCAACCCACTATGTCGCCAGTAAAACCCAACAGAGGACGCAGTTGCTGAAAGCGAAACCTGGCAGAGTACACAGTTGCTGACAACAACCAGGAAAAATGCCTGAGAGTCAATCACAACACTCAGGGGAACAACCTCACGCTACTAGCAGCAGCTAGCATCGGTCACCAGCCCAACCGAGAAGCCACGTGAGAGACAAGAACCAGAGCAAGAACACGCTTGCGGAGAATCCTCAACGCATCAAACAACATCCACAGCCACCACTAGGTCTCACCTAGACCTTCCTCACGGTCCGACAAGGACACCAAACGCATGTGGAGAAACCTCAACATGCGAAAATGACATCCACTGTCACCACTAGGTCTCACCCAGACCCTCCTCGTGGTCCGACAAGGACACCAAACGTACGTGGAGCCACAAGACTGGGAAACCACACGATCCACAGTGCAACACATCGTAACAAAAGCACGAAAGACGTCTGAGGTTAAGCCAAAACTTGGCACCTCACAAAGTTGACAAACCACGTGGTTGAGTACTAGCAAGCCAATAGGCCTCACTGTCACCAGATAAACTGGTAGGAAACTTCGCCATCGGCTTCCAGACTCACCAACACCACGCACAATAGAGAACCAACGAGGAGTTGGCAGCACACCCGCCACGCGCACACAGAGCTCAGCGCGGGTACCAACATGCCAACCACCAAAAAGACACACAAACACACAGGAACCAAAACAACTGTAGAGGTCGAGGACAACACGTCGACCTCAGAGGGACCCAAACCAAAGTAGGGTACCACAACCTAACACACTCGCTCCTAAAGCAAGAGGGAAAACCCGAACACAGGCCACGACCAAAGCCTGGTGTACCACCGATAGGGCTACCTAGACAAAGCAAAGCAGCCACCCCACAATGGTAATGGTACAACCACAAGGCATAGGCCAGCACCAAGTGTCCCAGAGGCGGAAAGCTCAATGCCTCCGACACCGAGCAAACTCGTGAAACGACGCACGAAGCTCACGATCAAGGCACACGGCACAACACATGGTGCTATAACAAGCACCAGGAGCCACCCAAGGTACAACACAATGCACCAAGGCTCCAGACGGCACAAAACCGAACACTTGAGCATGAGCACACGATGCTACCACAAGCACCAAAACTAAGCAAAGTGCAACACAGGTGCACCAGCGGCTGAAACAACACCACTGGCTAACAGGAAGGACTCTTCACTAGAGACCTGCTAAAAAGCCACACGCAAAGAACCGCAAGCCTGAAAAGGGCACAACAGGCCACCCGGCCCCAACCTTGAGCACAAAAACACGAAGCACGAAAAAACGTTCAAGGTGCAGAACACACAACTGCACCAATAGCCCGAGACAACACAGGGCCCACCGAAGGGGACTCTCATCAGAGACCCAAAAGAGAAGTGCACGGAAAGCTGACAACATCAAGAGCACAACAACCACGTCGGCTCCAAAAAGCACACCAAAACACGAAGCACTAGCTCTGCCGCACAGGAGCGAAAACTGCAGCAACTCCCTGGCGTGCAAGAGCAAGAAGCACCACCTCCATCGTGACCGATAGAGAGGCCAAACACCAAAAAGGATGATGCAAAAAGCCTCCAAGGCACAAACCGAGGCACAATTGAGAACACACTAAAACAATGCTTGCATGAGCAAGCCAACCAAGGAAAACCAATGCACAGCGGAACAATGCTCACGCAAAGCAACACAATAAGAAAATAATAATACCTCACACTAAACCAATAGAGACTCAATGCCCCAAATTGTTCAGGCAAGTAGCAAGAAACCATCACGACGACAAACGGCACAAACAGGTCCACTGACCCACAGTGCCACAAGAAAACGACAGCACGAGGGGAGCAACCAACTCAACCTAAAAACAACTCAAGGGAAGATAACTCCACCAGAAGGTCGCAACGATGCGCACCCTGGCAACACAACACCACAGTGGAGCATCTCCACCCCGAGCAACCCACGAAAAGTAGAGGAATGAGGCACGCAATGAGTCTCTTCCACACACAAGAGAGATAAAACCACAACGTAAGACTGGCACTTCCACAAGAAGCACAACCATCCAGACACCGACTGCACTCACCAAACCACCATTTGCAAGAGCACACCGAAAGCGAGAAACGACGCAAACCACCCGCACCACGGGAACACATAAGGTCCCACCAGCACAGCTGAGAACTTGGAAATGAACAATGAGACAACCTGGCAAGCACAACGGCCAGACACACGGTTAAAGGCACCACACCTTGACCGACAACGCCCAAGCAGACTGTAACACAAACAGTCCAACCGGCAACAACGACAGCTCATCTCAACAGAGAGAGAGCAGCGACAACCAGAACAACATGAAGCAACCCTGGGAAGGACCTCCACTAGGAACGATAGAAAGTCGTCCTAGGAGAACTTCACCAGAACAGACAACCAAACCAAACGGCACACTTCAAACCATAGGGGCAACGCAACAGTGGCCCGAAATGAACACAGAACACTCTTGGGAAGAACTTTTGCCAGAAACAACAAAGGGCGATCCTGGGAAGGACCTTTACCAGAACGCGCAACCCAACGACCAAACGACACAGAGCTTCAGAGAGAACATCGTAGCAAACAGGACTGCAGAAGCAACGCAAGCAGGTCCTGGGAGAACCTCCACCATAACCACCAAGGCATAGTTCTGGGAAAACCCACCAGAACGCACCAACCAAAACAACAACATACCTCAGACCCTGAGGCAGCACAACAACAGCAGAAACGGGCACAGAACAGTCTTGGGAGAAACCCTCACCAAGACAACAACAAACGGTTTTGAGAAACCTCACTAGAACACAGGGCAACCAAGCGATGCACCTCAACCTAGAGGGCAATGCAACAGCAACCAGGAACGAGCACAACACAGTCATGGGGAAACCTCACTTCTGCCAGAACCAACAGAGAAAGACTCCGAGAGCACCTCACCAGAGCTCACAACCAGCCAGCACCAGGCCGACAACAACCACAAACAAGTGTCGCAGCGCTCAACCAGTGATGCAACACAGCACACAGAACATCTGCTTAGCCTGAGCAACAATGCCGATCGAGCGGAGCACTACGCACAATAGCACATAGACAGGAGACCACACACACACAACCAACACAACACACCCCAACAACAAAGGAACAACCAACAAGGCAGAGACACTTCGACCGGTTCCACAGACAACAACTCTGAACCAGTGAAGGCCACGCCACACGTAGGCTCTCTCAACCTTCACGACACACACGCACCCAAATGTGATGAAGACAACCAGGAGCAACGCGCCTAGGATTGCCTGCAACCGTCCTCCACACGAGGAAGACCACTGCCAGTGAGTCTGCCGCCAACCGCGCCACCACGGCACTAACACACCGAGCGACCACACTCACCACGCACACGACATAGCAACAACTGCAACCCTCCTGCAGCCCGCACACGAACCTTGCAGGGAAGCCGCACACCTGCAAAACAATTGAAAGCACAAGCCTAACACTAGCTGGACAGTGTCAACAGCGTACTAGTACCTTTCTTTGGGACAGTTATAGTTATAAACTCATTACAAATCTCAATAGACCTACGCTCTGATACCAACTGTAACGACCCGACCTCCCAGACCCCTGCCAGGGACCCGAAGTTCGCATCACCACCCACGGATCCAAAGACCCAAAAGGGTTAGAAGAATAGTCTTGTCACGCCCCGACGCGGAATATCGGAATGCGAGGCAGTTGCAAGAAAAGGTATAGAGCAAGTACTAGACATCAAACTAGTGCACAACGAATAATACTAAAGCAAACCTTTCTCATTAATAATTTCCAATGTCTAGTTACAACCACTAATATCAGAGCTAATCTATAGGGCCCAATTACATTGAAATAAAGCAAAAGACTAAACTTCAAACCTAACTGCTACAACGCTAAACATAGTAATCAGACGCTAGGGTACTCATGACATCGCTCCAGGTCGTTCCGTCACTTGAGTGTATGGTTCATCCTCAGGCTCACCTAAGAAAACAATGACAAATAACGCAGGGTGAGCGATAACGCCCAGTAGGACTTAAATCTCAATAGTCAAGCAGACTTAAATAGTTAATGCATTAAAGGCAGAGTAACTAATGATAGAGCGAGAGAGTTAATTAAAAGATAGCAGGATAGCACGTGAACGAAATAGCACAACTTTCCAAATATAGAACGAACGTCAATTATAGCACGAATAGTAAGATGGCCATAGCACGATAGCACAAAGTATAGTAATAGCACAACGAGTATAGCATAGCACTTTTTTTGTCAATAGACAATGAGAGAATATAGCACTTTTGATTGTCATTAGATTAATCTTGATAGTATGGCACTTGGATGTAATGCCAACATCCTAATCATTTAACTCCCATGGGCAAATGGCACTTTCGGGCGCTCTTCCCAGGACCAGATCGGGCCCCATTGCGCTGGCATTGGTTATATTGTTTATCTTTAGACAATCAGTCAATGGCCAATAGAGAGTACCAAGAAAATAGATGAGAGCACTAGATGAATAGACGAGATAGTAGAGTGAATGTGAATGGACGAGCGAGTAGAGTATGGATGAGAGCTAGTGGACATTGTACGTAACATGTCGAGTAAACATGCGATAGTAACAGTTGCACAACATGCGCACGTGGTGTTGGCAGTCAGGTGGAACTCACGACTCTTTCCGCTGACCATATTAAGCACAAGTCTAGAGGTCAGGCGTGATTCAAGATAAGAGCGAGCTTCTAATAGCCGTTTGGATCTTATTGATCCCTAAAAGGGGTATCATAGGTGTTAGGGTACAACCGGCTCGTCGACCATGTGGGAATCCATGGATAGAGGAGACTTACGGAGGCCTTGAACAAAGACTCACTAATCCGACAAAAGGAATATTCGACAGAGAGTTCGTCCAAGTCAAGAGAGTGTGTATATATAGAAACAAGTGCTCAACGTTCTAGAGGAGTTCTAGAACAGTGGAGCATCGAGATCGGTGTTTCAAAACAACACAAAAATCGAGGACAGTTCATTTAATTAAGGCAATTTAATTGCATAAATTACCAGATAGATTATGTCACATGTTCATGCCAATTAAGCCACATTTAGATGGTCGATGTGTGGGCATGTGACATGAAATCATAGATGGAATTGTCGTGTGTATGTATTTTAAATCACATATAAAAGTTCAATTTATATTAACTGCATTTACTGCGGTATAACTGAGATTAAAGGGTATAATCCACTAGGCAATTAGAGCATTGCAAATCAAGGTTTTTTTAGAAAAAATCATGTGATCGACGGGACACTTGTAAGGATCGCGATGGGGTCGGATCAGAACACGACAATACCTTGTAAGGATCGCGACAGGCTTGTCTGATCAGGCACTAAGAACGCAACAGAGACCTGTAAGGAACGCGACAGACCGTTCAGACCAGGCACAGTGATTACGACGGCGATTCATGTTGCATTCAGAACGCGACTGGCAGGTTGTCGCAACCAGACCTCAGAACACGGCCTATCGGGCCGTCGCATTCTGGGGGTCTGTGCTCGGGTATGACAGGGATTAGACAGGACCTTGGATTGCGGGCCAAACTTAAACAAATTGACACATGAGGCTTTAGAAATTGAGAACAAATCGCACAGTGCATGGAAAATTGTGAAACCAAAACTAAATGACTCTCGGCCAGGGTACATGCAGTAAATAGGAATTTTCAAATATAAAGGTTTCTAACTGCTTCAGTTAAGTTAAACAGGAAGATCATGGAACACGTGATCAGTGAGAGAAAAGAATTAATTTGCCCACTAGAGTAGATAAAAATTAGGGCTTCTAGGGGCAAAAAAAAGCTAACATGCATCAGATCATCCAGTAAAAATTTTGTGGCATGAGATTAAGTGTAGAAGGAGAACAAGATTTAATAAAAGGGTTCGAGGTCAAGATAAGTGCAGAACTTCAAAAATCAAGAAGTAATTATTGCCTCGATGATAAATCATGAAACTCAAGGGTATTTCTCATGATGATGGGAAGAACCTACAGTTAAAATTTTATAGTTTATGCTTGTGAGAATGCCTACCTTGACTCGATTTTCTCTCCTAAGGCAAGAACTTGAAGAACTCGGGATGAAGCTTGAGAGAGACTTCTTCTCCATGAATTCTCCCCCTCTTGGCCTCTCTTCCTGGTCCAGAAACCCTTTGGCACGAGCTAGGGCCGGCCATGAGGGTTTTAGGAGAGTATTTAAGCATCCCCCATTCAATTTCCTACTATGACTCTAATCCCCTTTTATTTTGAATTTCCTAATTCCTTCTCCCCTTTTAGGCATGAGATCTTCTAATTGGGTTAGGATGGGGGCTAATTTGTGGGCAACCCATTAGGTAGGTTAGGAATCACATCCAACTCCAACTTCCTTTTTAATGCATTGAATGCTTCTTTTATAATTAAGCATTATTTTAGTTACGAATTTAGGGTAATTTCTCATTATTCCCCTTTTAAAAATTCTTATTTTGGCCCACTAAATTCTATTGGGTCAATTAATAAGCCCATCACTTGTTTTCATTTAGTGGGTCTTATCTAATGCCTTTTATTTGATTTTCTAATTAATTAGTTTTCTTTTATTTAATTTTCCAATTATCAAAATTTAATATTATTTAGATTTTTATTATTCGGAAAAATCTAGTTGCTACAAGTCTAGTGAGATATGTACTAAATTTAAATAACTATATCAAGATATAACAACTATACAATGTGTCCCAAGTAAAAGCACAGGTACAAGAAGAAAGGTGCAGTCCTTTAGGGGCATACCCCGAGAACTTGCGAAGCACAACTCTCAACTCACTCAGGTACAAGAGCTCACAAAACTCACTCTCACTGCTGCTGACAACACACGGCGCCACAGCCGTCTCCGCAAACCCGTCCGACACCGAGCTCCCGCGATGACGAGCCCCTAGCTGAAGGAAGTAGGGGGAGTGAGCCTCGCGAACAAGGCCCAGTAGAGATTACCAGTCCCTCACCGGCCAGAGCAGCAGGAACTCCGAAAATAGGAAACTACACTAGAAAGCTGTAAAGCGAGGAACACCTACAGCAGGATACTACAAAGCAGTGGAACAAAACAATGCAGTGCCACGACCACCAACCAAGGTCATGACACACACACGACTCCCGCAAAAACCAACGGAGACAGGCACCAAGCAGAAGCAACCCTCGGTGCACCCGCCGAGACCACGCAACAACCAGGTGAGAACGACGTCTCACCACAAGCACGACCACCTCAGACCTCCACAAAGTCGAGGGCCCACAAGCAGAACCACCCCAGACCCCGGACACACTGCGAGGTCGGGAAGCCGTACACGTCGGTGCCACCACAGACTGACACCCAAGAATGGGACTACGGAACCGTGAGGACACCGAAGTGGAAACCACCAGAAGCATGGGCCAAAGAGGAGAAACCAAGGATGCCTTTGGAAACTAGGCATGACCATGCTATAACCGCCATTCAAGCTAGGGAGACGGATAACACTTGGAAACGTGGTCACAACAACAGCAACCAAGCCACCGCCACTGGTAGTCAAGAGGAGTACACAGCAGCCACTCCCTCTGCCCGCCAGCCTGGCTCCTTCCACTAACCTCCCCGGAAGAGTGAGACAGAGTCGCCACAAAACACCACAAGAATGCACGCACCACCGCAGCCTGGCCAAGCTGTGGCCCCACGCCTAGCACAACTACGTGTCTCTGGAACCAATGTAGAGAGAGGCGGTGAGACAAAGGAATGTCTGGGCCGCGCAGGGAAGAAAACACCTCAACGACCTCGGCATCCCACCCCACACTACAAACGACTCAATGATGTTGTCCAAACCTCATTTTCCCCTCAACTCCAGAGTCCGCCAAGTCGGCCACCAACTTGAGCACGCTCGTAGCCCCGAACGCTCCCTCAAAGGCTCCAGAGGATCGGGGTCCCAGGCAATGGAGACAACCTCTGAACGGGACAAGGACTCAAGTGCCAAGCACCAGGCGAATAGGCGGGGCAAGCACAACAAGAACCACGCCAAACCGCTGGCTTGTAACCCACGACAAGCCCAGCAAGCATGAGGCACACACAGACCCTCAAGAGGGCCGTCGGCCAACCAAGGCACACACGAACAAGCCAGAACCTCAGAACACCACCAGTCGGTATGGAAAGCATCGCTCAGCTAATAATGATAGACCGTTGGTCAATCGATTATTAGATAGACGCGACCCTCTGGCACCGCTTCCAGGACACGACCACGAAGGTGTTACCTTTAGTAACTGAACGCAGTGAAGATACCTGTCGCGTTCCCCACCTGAAGGTCCTAAGGGCAAGGCAGCCTTGGGGCACACTTCGACACCCCAACCGGAACCACAGAAACACCTGAGGCACACACAGATACTATTGGGTCCCCCTAGGCCGTCGCGATACCATTGCGATAGGGAAGGGCACCGCGACAGCAACCCTATCGCGACGGGGCAAAGCGTCGTGACAGCAAGCCCTATCGCGATAGGAACACGCGTCGCAACATCGATCCTTATCGCAACAGGCAAACAGGTCGCGATAAGGTCGCGCCCGACCAGGCAGACGCCTCTTCTAGTGTTGCGACACGCACCGTAGTTGCGACACCAGCAGAGAGGCAAACCCATGGGATGCTCCATTCTGGGGCCGCCCACAAGCCACACACATACCACATAGGGGAGGGGAGCATGGAGAAGCTATCTAAACTAACTAGAAAACACGAGAAGCTCCCAATCCACCTGGATCAAGAAGGGTTCAAGCAATCCCTACCTTAAATGAAGAAACGAACCCAATAGGGCCCTTCACGTCGGATTGGCCACCTCCTCCTCACTCCACGCAAGCTCCACAACGCCAAGGACACGAGTACAACCCTCCTCCTCGCCTGAAACACACAAAAGGGGAGAGGGGAGGCGGAGCACTGTCGAAGGGGGAGAAGAGAGGGGAAAGAGGGAAAGGGAGAAGGGGTCGCCGGCCAAGGCCTTAAGCCTTCGGCACCCAAGACGTGATGGGCGACGCGTTTGGTTAAGGACCTTAACGCGATGAGTCAACACACCGTGACAAGAACGCGTCCCCCAGGGACGCCGCGACAACGCGACAGGTCGTACTGACATGCCTACCACCCTGACAGTTGACAGACGACAAAAGGTACAGAACATTGTCGCGACCCATTGACAGGGTGCGACAAGAACGCGACGCACAAGCTGGTCGCGACAAGAATGACTATCACATCGGACACCCACGACGTGACACTAACGCGTCGCCTAGCCCAGATGCGTTAGTGTCCAGTCATCCAAGACACCGGACGGAAAGCCGGGAAGTCGGGTCTTATAGTCCCACAGCCGGACACCACCCAGCAACGCTGGTCTTCTCTTCTCAACAGAAGAGGAATACTTATGAACACAGAAGTAAGGACCTAAAGACCGTAGATCAAGCTCACGATAAACAAGGAAATGCTTGATTTGAGACTGAGCCTAAGAAGGAAAGAGTTTACAATGACAGACTCTCCTTAGGCTAAACCCCTAGCTCTCTCTCTCAAAATACACAAGGATACTCAGAGAGAGAATGGGGATGGAAGAGAGAGGATTGCTTGATTGCTTCAGCTTGAATGGGCTCGAGCTCTTCCTCTCTTGCTTGAGTGTGTATGGAGTTGGATGCTCACAAGATTGTACACTCCTTGAATGATCTTCAGGTTCGCTCTCTTGTTGTTCTCTACTTGTCTGTTGTTGTTGTTCTTCTTCTCCCTTTATATGGAGCAGCTTAGAACGGATGCTTTGACTGGTAGTCGTTGGAGCTTTCTGAACCATTACTCTTCTTCTTCTTCTTCTTTGAGTCTAACGGCTTCCTTCTTCTGTCTACTGGCTACTTGTAGTGGAGGAGGATGTTCTAGTTGGTGTGCACTTCCAAGGTTTCCAGCAGTAGGTCTAAGATGTTGACTCTGTGTAGAGGTGGATCTGCAGACATTAAATGTAAGACAAATGTTAGACTCGTGAAGTCCTTTGTCAGATGGCTCATTATACCTCTTTTTGCTTTATGTCTGTATGTCCTGCATATAGTCAGAAATGGAATGGAGATGCTTTTCTTATGTTGCAGGAGGAGAGAGATCCTATCAGACAAGTAAAAAGATCTTCAGTTAGAGAAATGATAAGTTAATCATATGAAATACATTTGAACTTTCACTGGGCGCCAAAGACAATTTGAAACATTTGAAATATAAATGAAATTGATGTTTAAGTATAATAGAGTCAATGTGAAAGACAATCGATATTCCAATGTAATCGTTGTTTCAATGTAATGCATGTATGAAGTCAATGTTTGAACATAATCGATGTTCAAGTGAAACGTAATCGATGTTTCAATGTAATCGTTGTTTCAATGGAGTCGATGTTCTAGAGAAGTCGATGTTCAACAGGATCGATGTTGAATAGAGTTGATGTTTAAACTGAAATCATTATTTGAATGAAATCAATGTTCTAATGAATCGATGTTCAACAGAGTCGATGTTTATGTGAAATCGATGTTGAATAAAATTGATGTTGAACAGAATGAAATCGATGTTTTCATGAAGTTGATGTTCTACTGAAATCGATGTTATATGAAGTCGATGTAGAACCGAAATCGTTCTAATATGAAGTCGATGTATAACCGAAATCCATGTTCTAATATAAAGTCGATGTATTTATATGGAAATCGTTGTGGCACTTAGTCAGTAATCATTGTGTATTGAACATCCATCGATTTGGCTTTTTCAGTGTAAGTCAAGAAGCGATGGTGCCATAAATTTATATTTATTTAGAAATATGATATTAAAAATATTTATAATATTTAATTAATCATGAGTTTTGTTATCACCAAAATATAAGGGTAAAATATAAGAGTGGTTCAACAATTACGTCTCATGATTACTGTTCACCTACGTAATCATTGTTACATATTACCTCCTCTACGTTGTAAACCATGGGCGAGATCAAGTCGACGTGGGGTAAATCTGTGCGAATAACTCATCTGGAGCATCACCAGCATCTAGCTATGGTGATTTCATGCACACCTCCCGTAGATAAGCTCTATATATGTATGATCTTTAGCCAGAACTCTGACTACTCGCTGCCCTGACTGCTTGCTACTTGCTACTGCTATCACCCAAAAAGCAGAGGAGGAAGAGGAAGGAAGGGTTCTAGTGTTGAAGTATCGGAAGGATTACAAAGCTCTATTTATGATTATTGTCGTCTTCTTCTTGCCAGGTAGGATACTGTCTTCTTTCCTCCTTTACTACTTTTCACACATTTGGCCTGTCTATATAGCTTAAAGGAGATCCTCAAAAGTGAGTTTTATTTTAGCATGATCCAACACAACCCCCACCACTATCTCCATTTAGGAACTAAATTAGTTCTGTAACATCGCTGGAATCGGTCGACCGACCAATCCTATCGGTCGACCGATCCCGTTCACTATTGTCCATCCGAGAGGGAAAAAGAAGAGAGATAGAGAGCTTAAACTCCCAATTTTTCTTTTAAAAGTATGTACATCTGTAGAATAGTCTTTACTCTTCAAATCTTGATTAATTATTTCCATTCCCAAGCCACAAAAAGTAGTGTGATTTTGACCTGTGTAATTATGGGTTTTTTTCCGAAATCGGTCGACCGATCCTACCTATTCAGTCGACCGACTTGGCCTTTTCGGTCGACCGATCCTTCATCTCATCCACGACCAAGCTATTGGCTAGGTCGGTCGATCGATCTTTCCTGTCTGATCGACCAATTTAGTTTTTCCGGTAGACCGATTCCTTCTGTTCGGACGATTGACCTTGTGTTTTTCAGACATGACTGATCTTTCTTGAAGTGTCAACAGAAACCCTACGAAACTGAAACTCATACCTTATTTACACTCCATATCATTTACTTAAGATATTACATGTAAATGTTATAATTGATGTTTCATTTACTTAAGATATTACATCTAAATAAGGAAGTACCCCCATTTGAATCTAATAAAAATATCAGAAAAATTATATCTCTTACAATAAAAAGTCAACTCTCCCATCGAAGAAGAAAATCATGATTTTGGTGATTCCATCAAAATAGGGTCTTTCTAATCTCTCATAATTTGACCTACCTGAAAGTCTCATAATTCAAATAATCCTCGTAGAATGCTAAAAATCTAAGGTCCGACGAAAAATGATAAACATGCATATGACTTCTCCAAGGGAGTCCCTCTCCTACTGAAAAAGAAGTCAAACATGCCCATCCCTTATTTTAGTTCCAGAATATCATTTTATCCGAACTATAACCATTTGAATCTTCATGCTTGCCTCCTATTATCACTGCAACAAGACTTCTTAAACTTGACCCCCGTTTAAGAACCATACTTGAAAAATAGTCCAATGGAGATGGTACGACATACTGTGGGTCTTCCGACTCTCCTGACATAATGCCTGTGCAAATGGGGCTGGTCCAATCTTGGGAGGAGCACTCGAATCGATTACTGGCCATATGGATCGAAGATGGATCATCTGGGTGTTTGGCATGACACCACCTACTGCTAGATTTGATAACATTTCCATGGAACTGTATCATGAAATAGATTATACCTATTACTATTTGGTTAGAGCAACTCCTTCTTTTCACTATTACCTTTGTTTCAGTACTATTATGAAATGTTTGTTCCATTTTCTTGTTATGTAATGTGCACTCTCATAGTTCTTCTTAAATGCTATCATGTATCTTACTTCATTATAAGGCAAATCCTACTGAACACAACCGCTCATGTATACCTCTTGTCCTTTCAGGAAATCTAGATGGGGCAAACTCTCCTGGGGACTATGTGTTCAGCGATCCTTGACTTTCCTTTTGTATCAATCCTAGATAACCCTAGATGTTCGCACCCTAGAATATTTAAATATTAACTTGAACCCTTAGTTGTACGAATCATATTGTATATTTCCACTGCACTACTTGATGAATGTAATTAAGGTTTTAACTCCCCGATTGAAGAACTTTGTTTTGGTTTCCTTTTTGCTCACGTTATGACATTTATAAATATATTTAATTGTCGGGACGTGACAGACTTGGTATCAGAGCGGAGTTCCACTAAACTGGAAACAACCTGTGAGATGGGTAGAAATATGCAGTCACTTCTAGAAATAGTGACAATTATTTCATTTGAATAAGATTAACTTTCTGACTATGGCAGAATGAAGCCTAACGCACGTGAGCCATTAATGCTAGCCATGGAACTATAACGCCAATACATCTAATTATATGTGCAAGCTCAACGTGAAGCACACCTAAGGGTTAAGGAAGAGGTTTTAAAATTGACCAGTATGACATTTCTTTCTGGAAATCCTCGTGCATCCTTGACAACCATGACTGTTGAACCACTCCTATATTTTACCATTTTATTTTGGTGATAATAAAATTTATGTTTAATTAATTATTATTAAAAATATTTAATATCATGTTTTTCTTAAAAATATAAATTTACATGATTATTGAATATTAATATATTCATACCATGATTTTTCTAATAATAAATTAAATATCATGATTTTCTAATAAATATAATTTTATGACATTATTCTGTATGATTTGCACTAAACAGATAAATGGATTCCATTCAATATATATATGGATTTCAGTTCAAAGTGCCACATCGATTTGGTCCCATAACGATTTGATAAGTGACTCTCATAAGGATTCCTTTGTACTCACACAGACTCCTTGTAAACTCTCATAAGGATTCGCTCTCATAACGACTCCTTTGTAACTCTCATAAGGATTCGCTCTCATAACGATTCCTTTGTAACTCTCATAAGGATTCACTCTCATAACGATTCCTTGTAACTCTCATAAGGATTCGCTCTCATAACGATTCCTTTGTAAACTCTCATAAGGATTCACTCTCATAACGATTCCTTTGTAAACTCTCATAAGATTCACTCTCATAACGATTCCTTTGTAACTCATAAGGATTCCTTTGTACTCACACAGACTCCTTTGTAACTCTCATAAGGTTCGCTCTCATAACGATTCCTTTGTAAACTCTCATAAGATTCACTCTCATAACGATTCCTTTGTAACTCTCATAAGGATTCGCTCTCATAACGATTCCTTTGTAACTCTCATAAGATTCACTCTCATAACGATTCCTTTGTAAACTCTCAAAATAAGGTTCACTCTCATAACGATTCCTTTGTAACTCTCATAAGGATTCGCTCTCATACGATTCCTTTGTAACTCTCATAAGGATCGCTCTCATAACGATTCGCTTCTCATAACGATTCCTTTGTAACTCACACAGACTCTCACATGGATTCCTTTGTAACTCTCATAAGGATTCCTTTGTAACTCTCACATGGATTCCTTTGTAACTCTCACATGGATTCCTTTGTAACTCTCACATGAATTCCTTTGTAACTCTCATAAGGATTCCTTTGTAACTCTCATAAGGATTTGCTCTCACGTGGATTCGTTTGTAAAAACATAGATTTCCTTTATATTTTAAAATGTTTTTGGCATCTAGTGAAAAAGTCAATATTCTTGATTTGCGTAATCCTTTATCTTTCTGACAGGAGATCTCTTTGCTTATCTTTCTAGATCTCTTCTCTCCTGCCAACAAAAGAGAGATTACTTACCACTTCTGGGTGGCATCAGGAAACATAAAGGTATGAACCTTTTTGACAGAAACACTCTTTTATCTAAACACTTTTTCTATGCTTGCAGACCTCGTAGACCACAAATTATCAGAAGAAAGAGAAGATGAGCAACGGCTAGAACTCCAACGGATTTATTCAAATCTGCTCATATAAAAGATGAAGCATGGCTGAAGAATATGATAGAGCTTTCCTGAAGATCTTTTGAATGAGTGTACAACCAGTGAGGAACCTGAACTCCAAATACACTCAAAGAAAAGAGAGAGAAGAGCCTGAGCCCAAGAAGAAGTGTTCAAGCATCTGAAGCACTGAAGCATTCAAGCTCCTTCTCCTCTCTCTCTCTCTCTCTGTGTGCATCTTGTAAATCTGGGGGAGAGAGTCTTTTGCTGAGAGTTCTTGTAGTTGGTTTTTATTTGTTCCAACTCTCAGCTTTGTTCTTTCTTTTCTAAGAAAGACTTCTGTCCAGCTGTAGGACTGTATACAGTGTGTAACCCAGCTAGGGGTTTGTGTCTAGCAGAACCGCACTGGGGTTTGTACCAGGAGGTTGGCTTCTTTACCTGTAAGAGAAGTGGGTTGCCTTCTTGCCCGGAAAGAGAAGAAGACCAGCTGGGGTGCTGGGTGTTGTAGTGTCCTTAAGGGGGACTGTACCCTTGTTTAGTGAAATCCCAAGAGGTTGCTTGGGGACTGGACGTAGGACTTCCATGTGGGAAGGGCCGAACCAGGATAAACTCCTTGTGTCTTTTGTGTGATTGTTTATTTGCTTCCGCACTACTCTCTTTATCACACTAAACTAACCAAACCTTCAAGTGTTGATTTCTGTGTTTAAGTTTCTATTTCAGATTTCAGAAAAACCTATTCACCCCCCCCCCCCCCCTCTAGGTTAGCTTGCAGCCGTACCAAAAGGGCCCAACCATGACTACGGTCATGAACAATTTAGATAATTTGAAGGCTGGCCAAGAATTACTGGTACACCAAGTCGAAGAATATTGGGATGTGATGACAGAAGCCGCCAGAGAACTATACTATCATCTGGAAGATGCCCCGGAGCAGTCTTCGGGATCCGCTACCTGTCAATAAAGTAGACTAGAATCCTAGGGAAAGCCCCCTTTTGTATTAACCCCTCTTGAATAACCATAGGTTATTGTGTAGGACTGACTTTTGTAACAATGTTCAAATGCTTGGTTGGAGGGCGTGTTGGATCGAAATGGCACTAAGAATGTCCTAGAGGGGGGTGAATAGGACTTCTTCCTCTTTTAAATTTTGCTTATGAAATTGCATAACACTAAAAAAAAATTGTTAGAGCTTAGTGTGGTGTGTGTGATTCAAGTGTAGACAAGGCGGAAACAATCACACAGTGGATGCACAGAGATTTATCCTGGTTCAGCCCTTCCCACATGGAAGTCCTACATCCAGTCCTCAAGCCAACCACTTGAGATTTCAACTAACTGCCAATGAATTGGCCTTCTCTCACCCTTGAGAGGAAATTACAAACTCACTTGCACCCAAGCAAGTCTTCCCTAATCAGGGGAACAATAACTGCCTTTCACAAGGCCTTCCCTACACAGGAGGGGCAATGCAGAAACAGACTTCTGCAGAAATTACACAAGAGAAATGAAAAGACTTGTGTGTTTGTCTGAACACAAACACAGACTTCAGAAGGATTCTAAGATCAGAGATGAAATGCAAATCCTAACTGAAATCAGAGGGTGGACTGAAGCAATTACAATTGCAACCAACACTACTTGGAGAGCTTCAGAGAAATTCTTCTAAGGAAGAAAAGAGCTCTCAGACTTTAGCTTTCAGAAAGGCTTGTGAGAGTTGGAAGAATTCGAATGTAGCTTGAATGCTCTTCTTCTTGAGTTGCCTATTGTTGTATGAATTCAAGAGGTGCAGAGATGGTTGCTTTTTCTTCTTCAAACTTGAGCTCCTTTTATAAGCTTTCAGAAAGTAGCCGTTTTAGAAGATAGCTGTTGGAGTTTGTGGCCGTTTGCAATTTTGACCGTTTGGAGAGAGCTCTAGTTTCCTTTGGATCTTGGTGATCTTATTGTTCAGAAGTCCTTCAGTTCTTGCATCTTTCCAAATTCTTCAGATGAGGAGTAGTCGTTCACAGCTAGAAGATAAGCTCTTGTCATCATAGACTGTGAATGAGTCATGATTAAGAAACATGCTCCAATAAATGCCTGTTACAAGGACAAGACAGAAAGATGAGAGAACTCCATACCTTTTGAGGTAGGTAAGTTAGGTAAGTACAGAAAATAGGTATGGAAACCTCGTATGCACAAGCTTTCAGAAAGAAGATGTAGACAGACAGATAGCTAAAAAGGTAAAGCATGGGTCTGTCAGTGGTAGGTGAGTCCTGTCAAATGCCATGCGTCTGAGAATTCATAAATGCATAGTGTCTAATGAATGTTTTAAGACTGATATGACTTGTTCTGAAAGATAATAAAATAATATGATAATGACAGTTTTAATAAGATTTTTGAAAGATCATCAAAAAGATGCATGAAAAGATTTGAGGATAAATTTGCATTAGATGTTAAGACTAAAACGGATCAAAAGAGAGTTTATTAAGTACAGAGATAATTACTAAAGTCGAATCCAAAGGAACATGTAATTCGACTGAAGAAATAAGAGTGAATCGACTTCAGTAAAGAAATAATAAGATAATTCGATTTCTAAGAAAACAAGGCAATTCGACTCTAAGCAATGTAATTAGCAATGTAATTCGACTTCTGAGAAGACAAGGCAATTCTACTCCAGTAGTCGAATTACTGAGATTTAATCTTTGAAGCATTCGATTGTGGTAGTCGAAGATGTAAGTTGAATCAAGAGTTGGATTTTGTAAGGTATTCGACTGTAACAGTTGGAGTTATCAGTCGAATCAGGTATAAAGATTATATGAAGCATTCGACTGTATCAGTCGGAGATATAAGTCGAATCAAGTATAAAGTTGTAGACTTCGAAAATTTTCAAGTTTGTTTGACTTCGATTCTGAGGTAGTCGGATTTGATAGTCGAATCGAACAATCGAATTTAGTAGGACATAGAGAGAGTCTGTGGACTTAGAAAAATTTCTGAGATGGAGGAAAAGACCTGAAATGTATCTAAATGATTTTTGTGATATGTAATTATTATCTTTGTAGAAAGTTTATTTTAAAGAGTTGAAAGGTTATTTTAAAGAGTTTTGTCATAGCACAAACAATAGATATTTTAATTTAAGAAAATTCTTAAATTCCTTAGGGGTAGTTGCTCAATAATTCTCTCCCTTTTTGTTAATGACAAAAATCTTTAAATTGACAGTAAAAAGCATAAGTGGATTGTAAATATGTTGCTGTCTCTCCCCCTTTGTGGCATTAACATAAAAGAAATCATCACAAAGTTACACACTGTTGCATTCAGAAGTGGTAATCATTAAACACAAGATGCATAAGGAGATCCGATATATAGCAAAAATTGATCGAAATATAGTTCATTACACAGTTCTCAAAATATAAGAAAAGACTGATCAAGACCTAGACAAAGAACTGGGCAAGTACAAAGATCTGAGAATTTGAGCAAAAAATGGTTTGAGAAGGTCCCAGAGCTTTGTCTCATTTTCATAAAAGAAATTCTCAAACAAGGAGAGGTCAATGTTGTAGGAGGGATTAGTGGTAGGCAATTTCTTATGAGATTTGATGTGGCGCCTATGGAACCAGCCTATCTTGTAGAGAAATTTATCCCTGCTCAGATGATACTTGAGGGAAACAAACTTTTTAGAGGCTGCAAGAAGAAGAACTCATGGACAGTGATGTTCCAGTGCAGGCCTCGGTTCACTGCTGCATCTTTGGCTTGATAATATACTAAGTATCTTTGAGCCCATTTATGACCAATGTTCTTCCTTAGAACTTTGAGACTTTTGGACTGGAATTCATAAAGAGAGATCTTCATCTTTTCATAGTCCGAGTGGTAAGAGGGATAAGCAGATGCGCACTGATCTTCATTGAGTCTTTCAGATTCAGCAAAACATAACTGGAAATCCAACAGATGATGAGGGTTCTTGGAGATTTGAAGGAACACAAATCTTTTGAAGGACAATTTGAGCTTGTATTTGATTTTGAACCTAGTGGCAATGCGAATGAATCTGTTGAATACTACTTCAGCAAAATCTCTTTGGAAGGAGATTGCTCCTATAAAAGATGGATGCAGTCCAGAGGGTAATGCCACAGTCATGGAGGGAATGATTTCTCTTTGACCTCTTAGCAGATTGTCCCATTGACCTTTAGAAACATCAGGCAATCCTAATTTGAATCTTTCAAAATTGAAGGTCTTCATTCTGATGAACTTGGCCTGAGAGTCCTGGAGAAGTTGTCCAAACATGTCATGAAACCTCAAGGATAGGTGATGTTGGACAGTCAAAAATTAGTTTCTAGATTGAGTTTGCTGATATTTGGCTGCTTCTCTTGGATAGAGGTCAAGGAACTCCTTAGGAGTTAAGTTATGACTTTTCTAAGATATGAATTGGAGATCCTCAACTGAAATATGTGAAGTTCTAAGAAGAATAGGAAGCCAATGTTCGAAAGTGAACCCTGGCATCTCATGAACTTCAAGGAAAGCACAAATAGATAGATATTCTCTGAACAGATTCATGTGATGTTCAGAGTGGTAGATGAAGGCATACCAAAAGGGTGGAAGGAGTTTAGAAGGATTGTCTCCAAGTTTTGGTCCACTGGATGAGGAAAGCTGAATACTGGGGAGTATTTCAGCTAGATGGAGAAGTGTTTGCTTGGAGTTTGTTTTTGAGGCAGTGGGAAGACAAGAGAAATACTGAGGAGGTTGAGTGGAAAGAGTGAGAGAAAAAGATTTGGGAGGTTTGACCTGGTATTTCATTGGGTAGATTTTGAATTTGATGTTCTGGTGGAAAGGATCCATAGGAATAGTTGCAAGTGGAGTAGGATCCAGAGAAGTGGATTGTGAGAGAATTTCAGTGGTGAGAGGAGTAGGTGCAGAGGGTGCAGTGGATTGAGGCTTAGCTGAAGTTGGCTTTTTAGGCTCTAGAGGAGGCTTAACAGATGGCTTAGCTGGAGAGGGATGAACTTGTCTAGAAGGAGGATGAGGGAAGACTGGGTCACCATTTTTGACCAGTCTGCGCTTCACTTTCCTCTTGAAGGTTTGCAGGTTAGGACTCAACTCCAGGGGTCTCTTAGCCGAAGATTCTATCTGGGAAGCCTGCCTGGGTTGGGAAACCTCAGCTGCGGCCACTGCCACTGACTGCTTTTCTGATACAGACTGCTGCTGATGCTCCTCTTGAGGATGAAATACAATCATAGCTAAGTCTGCTTCTTGCTCTAAGTCTTTTTGCTACTCATGAGGCTGCTCCTCCACACTCTGCTGCTTGGCCTGAGGCTGAGGCTTCTCGGATTGATCAACAATAGGCTCAACAATATCTTGAACATGGGATTCTGGCTCCATGTCCAGCTGCTGCTCAGGTTGCTGCTCAACCTGCTGGAGAAGATCTTCTGTGGACTGCTGTTCTTGAGCTGGCTTTTTAGGTTCAGGAGGATCTTGAGATTGAACATGCACTTCTTGTTGCTGAGAGGATGAGGGCCCTCATGGCTGAGAAGTGCCATGTTGGCACACTAACAGAAGCAGCAAATCTTTCATTTGCTTAACCTCATCAGATAGGCTATCAAACTTGGCATCAACAAACTCTATCTGCACTTAAAGAGCTGAAAGAGTTTCTTGTTGCTTGCTCAACAGATCCAAAATTGAATTAAGACTATTACTACTCTCCCCCTGAGACCTTGGCCGGGTCTCAAACTGAGAAGGGGAGAAGAGATGCTATCTCTCTTCAAATTCTACTTCTGCAGGGATGTCATCTGATGCAATCCCTTTGCCTCTAATGTCTCTTAGCACTTCATTGATAGTTTCCTCAGGACCATCTGGTTCAGGAATAGAGGAGGAAACATGAATTGATCTTCTTTCTCCTGGGTCTGAACTGGCACTTCAGATCTATCTTGAACTAGAGGCTCTATCACTGGTTGAACTATTTGAGGAACATGAGGAACAGGAGATTCATCAGAGAATACTTCATGATCACATTCTAGCACTGAGTCTTTTACCCAAAGATTTTGCTTTTTACTAACCAAAGAGTAGTGACTCCTTCTTAGGGTAGTGATTCCTATCTTCTCTTTTATTCCAACAGATATTTCTCCTGATAGATCCACTGAGTGCCTCTTGAATATCAGGGAGAGCAAAGGACCATAGGGAAAAGATTCTTAGAGATTCTTGGCAGTAATCATTCTATCCAAGATAATTCCAGCCAAATTCACTTTGTGCCTCTGAATTGCCCAAAATAACAAGTTCCCATCTCTAGAGGTGATAGAAGAGTGGGTTCCTGCTCTAGGGGTCACAATATTAGAAATCACATAATGGATCAATCTCTTTCCCGCTGACAGCTCGTTCACTGAAAGACCTTTCTTACTTAAAGAGGCCAAACTCCTAATGATGCCTAGCTTTTGCTTTTCCAAAGGCATTACTTCATTAAGCTTATGCCCGGAGTTTGGACATTCCAAAATCTCAACCAATAGTTCCTCATAAATAGATATTTTGGTCCCTTTGACATATCTAAACACTGAACTTGCAGAAGAGATTTCCATGGTTACATAAAATGTTCTGACGGCATTCTCTACAATGGGTTCTAAAATCTGGCACAACTTGGTCCAACCCATGGCATTGAGGGTGTCCTCTACCCAAGCAAGACTTCCAGAAAGACGGGAGAAATCTGCAACTTTTCCTGGGTAAATGGGAATCTTAGCCAATCTCACCAGTTGATCAGGGGTCATCTGGGAGGATTCCGGAGCCCTAGACGAAGCCATCTAGACAAGGAGATGAACAGGACTCAGGGAACTAGTAGAGGAGTGATAGAAATGCAAGGGAGAGTTCCAAGATCCTACCTTTCTTCGAGGAAGATGGAGATTTCAGAGTTCTTCAGAAGTCCTTCGCCGGAGAACAGTAAGGGCGCGAAGAAGCAGAAGAAGACAAGAAAGTTGAAGACAGATTTCGAATAGGGTGTCTTCAAAAGGAGTCAGGGTTTTCTTTTATAAGGAAGATAAGATAACTTCCCCTAGATTTCAGGATGAACGGACGAGATTAATGATTTGACCGTTTAAGACATGAAAGGATGAGTCTTAAAGGAGTTCCAGTCACATAATTTTAAATTATAAGCGCCTTTTCATGATTTCATAATGAGTCGAATCATGTATTCGACTGCATCAGTCGAATGCAAGAATTATAACATAATTCGAATGCATAAGTCGAATGACTGGGACTTAGAATTTTTAGGGTATTTTTCACAGAGTTCATACAACACAATCATAGCAAACAATTCAAATGACATTTTACTTTGGTAAATTAATCAGGATTACACATACCTATTTCTCTTCTAATTGATGTGAATCTATCATCAGGAAGAGGTTTCGTAAAGATATCAGCAAGTTGTTTTTCGGTAGAAATAAATTCAAGTAAAATATTGCCATTACTTACATGATCCCTGATGAAATGATGTCTAACCTCAATATGCTTGGTTCTTGAGTGCTGGATAGGATTCTTGGTCAAATTTATTGCGTTTGTGTTGTCACATAGCATTGGAATTTCTTGAAGTTGATGACTATAGTCTTCCAATTGATGTTTGATCCACAAGAGTTGAGTACAGCAACTCCCTGCTGCAATGTATTTAGCTTCTGTGGTTGACAAAGCTACTGAGTTCTGCTTTCTGGAAGACCAAGATATCAAGCACCCTGCAAGAATTTGACAAGTACCGCTGGTGCTTTCCTATCTATTTTGCATCCAGCATAGTCAGCATCACTATATCTAATTAACTTGAACTCTGAACATTTGGGATACCAAAGTCCTAATTTACTGGTATTTATAAGATATCTAAAAATTCTTTTAACAACATGAACATGAGATTCTTTTGGATCAGCTTGGAATCTTGCACATAAATAAACACTGAACATTATATCTGGTCTACTGGCAGTAAGATAGAGCAGTGATCCAATCATTCCTCTATAGATCTTTTGATCTACCTTTTTACCAAGAGGATCACTATCTAACTTAATACCTGAGCTCATAGGTGTTCCTAATGGCTTACACTTGTCAAAACCATATTTAGAAAGTAAATCTGAAATATATTTGGTTTGACAAATGTGAGTTCCTTCCTTGGTCTGCTTTATTTGCAACCCAAGAAAATAATTTAGTTCACCCATCATGCTCATTTCAAACTCACTTTGCATCAAATTTTCAAAGAACTTACAAAGCGATTCATTAGTAGAACCAAAGATAATGTCATCAACATAGATCTGCACAATTAAGATTTCATCTGAAAAATTCTTTATAAATAGTGTGCTATCTACTCTACCTCTTATAAAATCATGTGATATAAGATAAGCACTTAATCTTTCATACCAAGCTCTTGGAGCTTGTTTCAGACCATATAGTGCTTTCTTTAAACGGAAAACATGATTAGGATAAGTAGTATCTTCAAAACCAGGTGGTTTCTCAACATATACTTCTTCTTTAATAAAACCATTCAGAAATGCACTTTTAACATCCATTTGGAATAAATTTATATTAAGAGAACAAGCATGGGCTAATAAAATTCTGATTGCCTCTAATCTTGCTACTGGAGCATAGGTTTCATCAAAGTCTATGCCTTCCTCTTGGGAATACCCTTAAGCAACAAGTCTGGCCTTGTTTCTAGTAATCACCCCTGATTCATCCATCTTGTTTCTGAAAACCCATCTGGTTCCAATAACTGGATGGTCAGTAGGTCTAGGTACAAGAGTCCAAACCTCACTACGTTGGAACTGATTAAGTTCCTCTTGCATAGCAAGGATCCAAGATTCATCACCCAGAGCATCATTGATTGTCCTAGGCTCTATTTGAGAGACTAAAGCAGAAAAATCACAAGGAATCTGCATACCTCTTGTTCTTATCCTATCTTGAGGATCACCTATAATGTTTTCTCTTGGATGATCCCGGTGAAACCTTAAGCCTCTAGGTAGCCCTTCTTGTGGTTCTTCTAGTTGTTGAAGATCTTCTAATGGGGGATCTTCTATTTCTTCATTTTTGCCTTCTTCTTCAAGAGAAGTCTTTTCTAAATCCTTGCAAAGATCATCAACACATTCATCTTCTTCTTCTATCCTTTTGATAGAAGGGTTAGTTTCATCAAATATGACATGCACAGATTGTTCTATGGTTAGTGTTTTTCTATTAAACACTTTATAACCTCTAGGTTTTGAAATATATCCTAATAAAAAACCTTCATCACTCTTAGCATCTAATTTTCCTAAATTGTCCTTACCATTATTTAAAATATAGCACTTACATCCAAAAGGTCGAAGATGACTGATGTTGGGCTTCTTTCCCTTGTAGAGTTTATAAGGAGTCTTCTTTAGAATGGGTTTGATCATGCACCTGTTGATGATGTAGCAGGCTGTATTGACCGCCTCTGCCCAGAAATATTTTGGTAAATTATACTCATTCAGCATTGTCCTAGTCATATCCAGCAGTGTCCTATTCTTTCTTTTTGCTACTCCATTCTGTTGAGGTGTTCTTGGTGCTGAGAAGTTGTGCTTAACTCCATTTTCTTCACAGTACTTCATGAATTCTTCATTCTTGAATTCTCCTCCATGATCAGATCTGATGCTTGTAATATGAAATTTCTAATTTTTCTGAACTATCTTACTGAACTTCAGAAATGCTTGAAATGCTTCTGATTTGGCTTCTAGAAAAGACACCCAAGTGTATCTTGAGTAGTCATCAACTAATACATAGCCATAAACTTTTCCTCCAGGACTGACTGTCCTCATAGGTCCAAACAAATCCGTGTGAATTAATTCCAAAGGCTTGGAAGTTGTAACTATTGTTTTGGACTGAAATGAGGTTTTGGTCTGTTTTCCTTTAGCACAAGCTGAACAGATTCCATATTTCTTAAGTTTCATCCTTGGAAGCCCCTCAACCAGATCATGCTTTATTAATTTCTTGATAACTGAGGTACTTGCATGACCAAGTCTTCTATGCCACAACTCAGACTCTTCACTTTTGGTGATTGCAAGGCACAAGTTTACTTCCTTTAATTCTGCTAGTTGCAGAGTATACAGGTTCTTTACCCTTTGAGCTTCGAAAATTATCTTGTCATCTTTTTGGATGATACACTTATCATTCTGAAAGTTTACTGCATGCCCTTTATCACATAATTGACTAATACTTATTAGATTATGCTTCAGACCTTCTACATACATGACATCTTCAATTAGGTTCTTTTCTTTAGTACCAATTGTTCCACATCCTAGCACTTTTCCTTTTCCATTATCACCATATGTGACTTGACCACTTTCTTCTCTAAAACTTGTGAATAACTTCCTATCTCTTGTCATGTGCCTTGAGCATCCACTATCCAAATACCATTTGGATGCCCTCAGCCGACCCTGCAAACAAAATCAGGTTGTAACTTTTGGTACCCAAATTTTCTTGGGTCCTTGAAGGTTAGTTTTAGGAATCCATCTTAAATGTCTAGTGGTGCATGTGCTTACTGTGTGTCCTAATTGATTACAGTGACTACAACATAAATAAAAAACATTCTTCATATATGCAAAATTGTTAGATTTCTGTTTTTGTTTGTACACATATTGATTTATCTTTTTGGTAATTTTGACTTTCTTTTCTGCTACAAATTTAGGGGTTGGATACACTTGAGGATGAATAATGTTTTCTTCATTTTGTGGAGGTGTGTATCCTAATCCATATTTCTTCTTTCCTATTCTAGAACCTTTTAAGTTAACAAATAAAGAAGTTTTGCACTTAGAAATCTTTTCTATGGTAGCTTTTAGATAATTATTTTCCTCTTGCAACTTTTCTTCATTTTTAAGCTCCTTAAGATGTGATTCAATTTCCAAAATTTTACTGTTTTTATTTTTTAAATCTTCACATAGTAGTTCATTGGTTCTTTTAGTTTCACTTAAACTTTTGTTTAACCTTTCTGTTTCATTTTTAAGGAAGGTGTTAGCCTTTTCTTGGTTTAGTAGATTTAGTTTAACAGTTTTCATTTGTTTTACTACAGTTTTATATTTTTCATAGAGTTCATTGAAAGCATCTTCAAGACTATCAGAATCGGATTCAGAGCAAGAAGTAAATGAGGTTTCTAAGTTTACCTGTTCTAGTCCTGCCATGAGGGCTAGATTTGCCTTCTCTTCTTCTTCTGATTTTGAGCTAGATGATTCTGAACTTGTTGCTTCTTCATTGTCCCATGTTGCAGCCATTGCCTTCTTTTTGAACTTTTTGAACTTCTTTTCTTTGCCTTTCTTCTTGTCGAATTTTTCTGCTTGATCCTTCTTCTTAAGCTTGGGACATTCAGATTTGTAATGTCCTGGCTGATTGCACTCATAGCAAGTTGGCTCTTTCTTCTTATCCTTTTTGAAAAATCTTTTTGAGCCAAACTTCTTCTTCTTTGCAAGAATTCTCTGCAGTTTTCTTGAAAGCATCGCCTCATCATCACTGTCATCTGATTTCTCTTTTGAGTCTTCAGATGAGGAGGAATCTGCAATCTTCAAGGCATTTGAAATTTTCTTTTTCAAGGAGTTTTCAGAAAACCTTTTCATATTAATTTCATGAGCCATAAGGGATCCTATTAATTTATCAATAGATAATTGTGTTAAGTCATGAGCTTCCTCTATGGCTGTAACTTTAGGAGTCCAGACATTAGTTAGAGATCTTAATATTTTTCTAACTGTTTCTTCATTAGTTAGGATTTTTCCTAAAGCACTTAGTCCTACAATTATGTTGGAAAATCTGTTGTACATTTGAGTTATGTTCTCATTAGGAAGCATTTTAAACTGTTCGTATTGGGATACAAGTATATCTATCCTTGTTTGTTTAACTCTATCTGTACCTTCATAGGTTACTTGAAGCTTATCCCACATTTCTTTGGCTGTTTTACATGTTGAAAGTTTGTTAAATTCTCTTTTAGACAAAGCACATCAAAGATAATTTTTTGCTTTGTAATTTAAAGACATGTTTCTTTTATCTGCAATGGAAAGACCGCCAGAAGAAGATTCTCCAAGGATTTGAAAGTCACCTTGTTTTATTACCTGCCATAAGTTGAAGTCAGTACCTCTGATGAAGCATTCCATCCGCATCTTCCAGATTGGTAATCTTCACCATCAAAGAATGGTGGCCTTGTAACTGATTGGCCTTCATAGTTGTGAGCTTCGGATGTCATTTCTTCTCAAATCTTTTAGATTCTTCTGAGAAGACCTTCCTCTGATACCACTTGTTGGATCGAAATGGCACTAAGAATGTCCTAGATGGGGGTGAATAGGACTTCTTCCTTTTTTAAATTTGCTTCTGAAATTGCACAACACTAAAAAAAAATTGTTAGAGCTTAGTGTGGTGTGTGTGATTCAAGTGTAGACAAGGCGGAAACAATATATCACACAGTGGATGCACAGAGATTTATCCTAGTTCGGCCCTTCCCACATGGAAGTCCTACATCCAGTCCTCAAGCCAACCACTTGAGATTTCAACTAACTGCCAATAAATTGGCCTTCTCTCACCCTTGAGAGGAAATTACAAACCCACTTGCTCCCAAGCAAGTCTTCCCTAATCAGGGGAATAACAACTGCCTTTCACAAGGCCTTCCCTACACAGGAGGGGCAATGCAGAAACAGACTTCTGCAGAAATTACACAAGAGAAATGAAAAGACTTGTGTGTTTGTCTGAACACAAACACAGACTTCAAAAGGATTCTAAGATCTGAGATGAAATGCAAATCCTAACTGAAATCAGAGGGTGGACTGAAGCAATTACAATTGCCACCTAACACTACTAGGAGAGCTTCAGAGAAATTCTTCTAAGGAAGAAAAGAGCTCTCAGACTTTAGCTTTTAGAAAGGCTTGTGAGAGTTGGAGGAATTCGAATGTAGCTTGAATGCTCTTCTTCTTGAGTTGCCTATTGTTGTATGAATTCAAGAGGTGCAGAGATGGTTGCTTTTTCTTCTTCAAACTTGAGCTCCTTTTATAAGCTTTCAGAAAGTAGCCGTTTTAGAAGATAGCTATTGGAGTTTGTGGCCGTTTGCAATTTTGACCGTTTGGAGAGAGCTCTAGTTTCCTTTGGATCTTGGTGATCTTATTGTTCAGAAGTCCTTTAGTTCTTGCATCTTTCCAAAGTCTTCAGATGAGGAGTAGTCGTTCACAGCTAGAAGATAAGCTCTTGTCATCATAGACTGTGAATGAGTCATGCTTAAGAAACGTGCTCCAATAAATGCTTGTTACAAGGACAAGACAGAAAGAAGAGAGAACTCCATACCTTTTGAGGTAGGTAAGTTAGGTAAGTACAGAAAATAGGTATGGAAACCTCGTATGCACAAGCTTTCAGAAAGAAGATGTAGACAGACAGATAGGCTAAAAAGGTAAAGCATGGGTCTGTCAGTGGTAGGTGAGTCCTGTCAAATGCCATGCGTCTGAGAATTCATAAATGCATAGTGTCTAATGAATGTTTTAAGACTGATATGACTTGTTCTGACAAATAATAAAATAATATGATAATGACAGTTTTAATAAGATTTTTGAAAGATCATCAAAAAGATGCATGAAAAGATTTGAGGATAAATTTGCATTAGATGTTAAGACTAAAACGGATCAAAAGAGAGTTTATTAAGTACAGAGATAATTACTAAAGTCGAATCCAAAGGAACATGTAATTCGACTTAAGAAATAGGAGTGAATCGACTTCAGTAAAGAAATAATAAGATAATTCGATTTCTAACAAAACAAGGCAATTCGACTCTAAGCAATGTAATTAGCAATGTAATTCGACTTCTGAGAAGACAAGGCAATTCTACTCCAGTAGTCGAATTACTGAGATTTAATCTTTGAAGAATTCGACTGTGGTAGTCGAAGATGTAAGTGGAATCAAGGGTTGGAATTTGTAAGGTATTCGACTGTAATAGTCGGAGTTATCAGTCGAATCAGGTATAAAGATTATATGAAGCATTCGACTGTATCAGTTGGAGACATAAGTCGAATCAAGTATAAAGTTGTGGACTTCGAAAATTTTCAAGTTTGTTTGACTTCGATTCTGAAGTAGTCGGATTTGATAGTCGAATCGAACAATCGAATTTAGTAGGACATAGAGAGAGTCTGTGGACTTAGAAAAATTTCTGAGATGGAGGAAAAGACCTGAAATGTATCTGAATGATTTTTGTGATATGTAATTATTATCTTTGTAGAAAGTTTATTTTAAAGAGTTGAAAGTTTATTTTAAAGAGTTTTGTCATAGCAAAAACAATAGATATTTTAATTTAAGAAAATTCTTAAATTCCTTAGGCGTAGTTGCTCAACAGGGAGGTTTTGGGAAACTGATGTAAAGTCTAGTCCTTAGCAGGAAGCATGAATGTAATGGATAGTGTGAAATAGAACTTCTAATATATGCAAATATTATGGTTATAAGTTGAAATGTTAACATGTGGTATTTTGAATGTCTCACACTACCTTCTAGAACTAATTATGGATGAGGGAGGTGAAGCATGGAGAAGAATGGAGAACACAATACATGGTATAACACGAGTGATGAGAATGGTAGCCCAGAATAACTCTCACAACGGAACCAATATATTCAAGGATTTTCACAGTTTAAATCCCCCTCACTTCTCAGGAAGCAGGGATCCAGATGAAGCCGAGAATTGGGTTAAGGAAATCGTAAGGATTTTTCAAGTTATCAAGTGTCAAGAGGAAGATAAAGTGCGTCTAGCAACATTCCAATTGGACAGGGATGCTAGAACTTGGTGGGAAACTGTGGAGGCTACCTTAAGGGATATAGATTAGTTATCCTGGGAAGAGTTTATCGAGTTATTCAACGAACAATATTTCTCTGAAGTAGTCCAAGAGAAAAGGGCAATGGAATTTATCAACTTGAAACATTGAGGACTAACAATGGCTGAATATGAGGCACAATTCGCTCGCTTATCTAAGTATGCCCCTCACATGATAGCTACCGACAAGTTGAAAGCAAAGAGATTCCTAAATGTCTTGCGCCCAGTATTTATCACCCAGCTGACACCTCACTTGATTACTACTTATTCTGAAATGGCTAAGAGGGCTTTAGCTTTTGAAGCTACCACAGAAATGGGAAAGAAGATTTCGGGAAAATCTAGTGGAGGCTATGCCATTGGAGAGCGTAAAAGGAAGTTTGAAGCTGGAAATGCTTCTAAGCCTCAACAACCTACCAAGAAGATAGGGAAGACTGTGACTGAAAAGAAAGACGTTTTCCATCATTGCCATCTCAGTGGGCATAAAGCAGATAATTGCTAGAGAAGGTTGGGAGCATGCCTGCGTTGTAGAAGTAAACAACACTGAATTATGGATTGCCCTTTCTTGCGTAAGGCACCTTCTCCACAAAATCCCAGACCCAGGCAAGGACGTCTGCAAGCTGTGCAAGAAGCAGAATCAGAATCACAAGAGGAAGGCGGGCTTGTGGAAGGTACAATAATTGTGAACTCTAAACCTGCCTATGTTTTATTTGATTCTGGAGCCACACAATCCTTTGTTAGTCAAATATTTGCTAGATCATTTGAAGTACACCCAATTCCACTACCAGTAAAAATTGAAGTTGCTACGCCTCTTAGTAAGAGAAAGGAACTTTACTACTATTGCCCTGCTAGTTCAATAGTAATTAAAGGACATAACTTTCCTTGAAACTTAATATGTATGGATATGTGGGACTACGATGCAATCCTTGGGGCTGATTGGCTGTCCAAATATCAAGTTGAATTGGATTTCCATTCTAGGCAGATAACCTTTGGGAATAAGGAAATTCTGCCAGTAAGTTTCATGAATCCACGTACACGGGGTACACCACTCATATCTACAGTTAAAGCATATAAGCTAGTAAAGAATGGATGTCAAGGTTACTTAGCATCAGTGATAACAATAAATCAGAATGTCACGGGCTTGGAACATGTTCCTGTAGTTCGAGATTTTTCTGATGTATTTCCTGAAGAACTGCCTGATTTACCTCCTAATAGGGAAGTAAACTTCAACATTAAACTAATTCCTGGAGCTACACCGGTTTCTCGAGCACCATATAGGATGACCGTAGAAGAACTGAAAGAATTAAAAAGACAACTCATGGAATTGATTGATAGATGGTTCATTAGACCCAGTACATCTCCCTGGGGTGCTCTGGTCCTATTTGTCAAGAAGAAGGACGAAACCTTATGGTTATGTATAGATTATCGACAACTGAATCAACTCACAATCAAGAATAAATATCCACTTCCCCGGATTGACGATTTATTTGATCAGTTGTTAGAAGCTCAATACTTCTCAAAAATTGATCTCAGGTCTGGATATCACCAATTGAGAATTCAAGATTAGGATATTCACAAGATGGCTTTCCGAAGTAGGTATGAGCATTATGAATTTGTTGTGATGCCATTTGAATTGACTAATGCCCCTACTGCATTCATGCAATTAATGAACGATGTTTTCAGACTACACTTAGATCAATTTATTATTGTATTCATCGATGATATCTTTATTTATTCAAAAAGTGTAAAAGAGCATGAAGCGCACCTACAAATCACCTTGCAATTATTGAGGGATCATAAATTATATGTCAAGTTCAGCAAGTGTGAATTCTGGACGAAGCAAGTAATATTCTTGGGACATGTTATTTCTAGAGATGGATTGGCGGTAGATTCTTCCAAAGTTGAGGCCATCCAGCAGTGGGAACAACCTAAGACTCTTACTGAAGTCTAAAGCTTTCTGGGTATGGCTAGCTACTACCGCCGATTTGTCAAAAACTTCTCTAGAATTGCTGCGCCACTTACTCAGCTAACTCGGAAGGAAGTGTCCTTTGTATGGAGCAAGGATTGTGAACAAGCCTTCCAGACATTAAAAGAATGCTTAATATCTGCACCAATTCTAGCTCTACCTATAGAAGGAAGAACCTTTGAGGTCTATACAGATGCTTCAACCATTGGATTGGGTTGTGTTTTAATGCAAGAAGGAAAAGTCATCGCATACGCATCTAGACAATTAAAGAATCATGAAAAGAATTATCTAGTTCACGACCTGGAACTTGCAGCGGTAATTTTTGCTCTGAAGCTATGGAGACATTATCTATATGATAACCTCTTTGTTGTGTTCTCAGATCATAAGAGCCTCAAATACTTGTTTTCACAAAAAGAGTTAAACATGAGGCAAAGAAGGTGGTTAGAATACATTAAGGATTATGATTTTAAGATTGAGTACTATCATGGAAAAGGCAATACTATTGCTGACGCTCTCAGTAGAAACCCTGTGGCACTGATGGCGTGTTTGATGGTAAAAGAATGGAAACTTTTGGAAGAATTCTCCACCTTAAATTTGGAAGCCAAGCTATAAGAAGATAAAGTCATGATAGTAAATTTAAGAGTCCAATCTGACCTTCTGAAGCAAAGCAGAACACAAGAAGACAATGACCCAACGTTGTTAGAGATCAAAGAGAACTTAAAATCTAAACATGATTTTTGTATAGATTCACACAGAAATCTTCTATTTAGGACAAGATTATGTGTCCCAGACGATTCGGAGATTAAGAAACAGATACTAGAAGAAGCAGATCGAGCTTATTACACTATACATCCTGGAACTGTCAAGATGTACCAAGATCTCAAGAAAAACTTTTGGTGGTGTAATATGAAGCAGGACATTGCAAAATTTGTTGCCAAATGCTTAATTTGCCAAAGGATTAAGGCAGAGCATTTGAAGCCTGCAGGAAAATTGAAACCTCTAGAGATACCCGAATGGAAATGGGATAGTGTGGGCATGGATTTTATCACCGGATTACCCAAAACTCGTGGTGAATATGATGCCATGGGGTAATAATTGATCCGCTCACCAAGTCAGTTCATGTCCTGGCTGTGAAAAGTAAATGGTCTATCAATGTCCTGACAGCATTATATTTAAAGGAGATTGTTTGATTGCATGGGTTCCCAAAAGATATCATCTTCGATCATGATGCAAGGTTCTCCTCGCACTTCTGGAAGGAACTACAAGAAGATTTAGGGACCAAATTGAATTTCAATACTGCCTTTCATCCCCAAACTGATGGACAAACTGAAAGATTAAACCAGGTTGTCGAAGACATGTGTCGAGCTTGTGCACTAGAATTTGGAAAGGATTGGAGCAACCACTTACTAATCATGGAATTTGTCTACAATAACAGCTACTAGAGCACAATTCATATGACACCCTTTGAAGCACTATATGGCAGACAATGTAGATCACCCATCTGTTGGATAGAGATGATAATCCACAACTTCTGAGACCATACATGATACAAGAAGCATCAGAAATCATAAAGATAGTTCAAGGAAGGATGAAAGCCACACAAGATCGACATAAAAGTTATGTCAATCAGTGAAGAAGAGAATTGGAGTTCCAACAAGGAGATCATGTCTTTCTAAAAGTATCGCCTCGAAGAGGAATCCGTAGATTTGGGGTCAAAGGCAAGCTCAGTCCACGTTACATTGGGCCATTTGAAATATTAAGAAGAGCTGGTGTAGTGACTTATCAGCTTACTCTACCCCCTCAGTTACCAATGTACATGACATCTTTCATGTATTTATGCTGCACAAATATGTTTATGACCCATCCCATGTCATAGAATATGAAAATTTGGATGTGCAAAGTAACTTGGCATACGAAGTAAAACCAGTTCAAATCCTCGACCGAAAGGTCAAACAACTCCAAAAAAAGGAAGTACCGTTAGTAAAAGTTCAATGGAGTTGTCGAGGACAAGAAGAAGTGACATGGGAAGTAGAAGATGCTATCAAAGTCAAATATCCAAATAATTTACAGGTTAGCATTTGATGCTAGTTGAATTTTGAGGACCAAATTCTTTTCTTAGTGGGGGAGAGCTGTAACATCTCAATGTTATTTATAAAAATGATTGGTCATGTAATTTTTAAAATATTACATGATAGTGTTATGTTTATTTGACTATACCTTACACTTCCAAAATAATCCCTTAAAAATAAGCACACATGAGTTCACGAAAAATGACAACTCAAAATAAATGAAATTGTATTGATAGAAAGGGGTTAAAAGAAATTGTATTATATTAAATGAATATATATATAAATGACACACTTGATTACGTCGCATGATTACTGTTCACCTACGTAATCACTATTACATATTAACCCCTCTACGTGTAAACCATGGGAGAGATCAAGTCGACGTGGGGTAAATCTGTGCGAGTAACCCATCTGGAGCATCCCCAGCGTCCATTGTTGGTGATTTCACGCACACCTCCCGTAGATAAGCTCTATATATGTATGATCTTTAGCCAGAACTCTGGCTACTCACTGCCCTGACTGCTTGCTACTTGTTGCTGCTATCACCCAAAAAGCAGAGGAGGAAGAGGAAGGAAGGGTTCTAGTGTTGAAGTATTGGAAGGATTACGGAGCTCTGTTTTTTATTATTGTCGTCTTCTTCTTGCCAGGTAGGATACTATCTTCTTTCCTCCTTTACTACTTTCACCACGTTTGGCCTGTCTATATCGCTTAAAGGAGATCCTCAAAAGTGAGTTTTATTTTAGCATGATCCAACACAACCCCCACCACTATCTCCATTTAGGAACTAAATCAGTTCTGTAACACCGCCGGAATTGGTCAACTGATTCCCTTCACTATTATCCACCGAGAGGGAAAAAGAAGAGAGATAGGGAGCTTAAACCCCCAATTTTCCTTGAAAAGTATGTACATTTGTAGAATAGTCTTTACTCCTCTAATCCTAATTAATTATTTACATTCCCAAGCCATAAAAAGTAGTGCAATTTTGACCTGTGTAATTTTGGGTTTTTTCGAAATCAGTCGACCGAAAATCGAAATCGGTCGATCGATCCTACCTATTCAGTCAACCGATTTGGCCTTTTCGATCGACCGATCCTTCATCTCATCCACAACCAAGCTACTGGCTAGGTCGGTCGACTGATCTTTCCTATCCGATCAACTGATTCCTTCTGTTCGGACGATCGACCTTGTGTTTCTCAAACCAGACTGATCCTTCCTGAAGTGTCAACGGAAACCCTACAAAACTAAAACTCATACCTTATTTACACTCCATATCTCCATATCATTTAAGTAAATGTTATAATTTGATGTTTCATTTACTTAAGATATTACATGTAAATAAGGAAGTACCCCCCATTTGAATCCAATAAAAATATCAGAAAATTTATATCTCTTACAAATAAAAAGTCAACTCTCCCATCGAAGAAGAAAATCGCAATTTTAATGATTCCATCAAAATAACGTCTTTCTAATCTCTCATAATTTGACCTACCTGAAAGTCTCATAATTCAAATAATCCTCGTAGAATGCTAAAAATCCAAGGTCTAACGAAAAATGATAAGCATGCATATGACTTCTCCAAGGGAGTCCCTCTCTTACTGAAAAAGAAGTCAAACATGCCCATCCCTTATTTTAGTTTCAGAATATCATTTTATCTGAACTATAACCATTTGAACCTTCATGCTTGCCTCCTATTATCACTGCAACAAGACTTCTTGAACTTGACCCCCGTTTAAGAACCATACTTGAAAAATAGTCCAATGGAGATGGTAAGACATACTGTGGGTCTTTGGACTCTCTTAACATAATGCCTATGCAAATGGGGTTGGTCCAGTCATGGGAGGAGCACCCGAATTCGATTACTGGTCATATGGATCGAAGATGGATCATCTGGGTGTTTGGCATGACACCACCTACTGCTAGATTTGATATACATTTCCATGGAACTATATCATGAAATAATTATACCTATTACTGTTTGGATCAGAGCAACTCCTTCTTTTCACTATTACCTTTGTTTCAGTACTATTACGAAATGTTTATTCCATTTTCTTGTTATGTAATGTGCACTCTCATAGTTCTTCTTAAATGCTATCATGTATCTTACTTTCATTATGAAGGCAAATCCTACTGAGCACAACCGCTCACGTATACCTCTTGTCCTTTTAGGAATTCCAGATGGGGCAAACTCTCCTAGGGACTGTGTGCTGAGCGATCCTTGACTTTCCTTTTGTATCAATCCCAGATAACCCTAGATGTTCGCACCCTAGAATATTGTAAATATTAACTTGAACCCTTAGTTGTACGAATCATATTGTATATTTTCGTTGCACTACCTGATGAATGTAATTGAAGGTTTTAACTCCCTGATTGGAAAACTTTGTTTCTGTTTCCCTTTTTGCTCACGTTACGACATTTATAAATATATTTAATTGTCGGGACGTGACATGATGTTTAGACAACCAATCTACCCCAAGAATTACGTCATATTCCCACATTTCAAGACATATCAAATCACCCGAGAAATTGTGTTCTTCAACTAAAATTTTACTGGCAGGGTAATATTCTTCGAGTTTCTTTCCCTCACTAAGAGCAGTAGCTACCTCAAGTTTTACAGGTAGTGGAATTGATTGTATCTCTAAGGATCTAGCGAACACATGACTAATAAAGGAATGAGTAGCTCCTGAATCAAATAGAACATAGGCAGGTTTGGAGTTCACTAAAAGTGTACCTTCAACAAGTCCACCTTCTTGCGGAGATTCTGGCTCCACCTTCTGAATGGCTTGCAGACGCCCTTGTTTGGCTTGGGAATTTTGGGATGCCAGTGCATTTTTCATCATAGGGCATTTAGGAATCCGATGTTGGTTACTTCCACACTAGAGGCAAGCACCCAATCTTCACCAACAATGTTCATTTTTATATCCACTAAGATGACAATGTCGACAAACGTCTTTATTCCCAACTGGAGTTTTTTATGGCTTCTTGGTGGAATGTTGTACTTTAGAGGCATTTGTCATCTCAAACTTTATCTTGGGGTCAGTTGTTGAAGAGCTTTCACCAAGCTTCCCTTTAATCCTCTCTAATGTTTCATTTGCGGCTTCTAGAGCCAAGGCCCTCTTAACCATTTCAGAGTACATTCTATTTAAGTGGGGCGTCAGTTGAGTGATAAAGTTTGGGCACAAGCCATTCATAAACCTCTTCGCCTTCAATTTTTCTGTAGCTATCAAATGAGAAGCATATTTAGATAGTCGAGCAAACTGTGCCTCATACTTAGACACTGTCATTCCACGTTGCTTTAGATTAGCAAACTCAGTAGCCTTTTTCTCTTGAACCATTTCAGAAAAATACTATTCATTAAACAACTCAACAAACTCTTCCCAGTCTATCTGATTTGGATCCTCTAAAGTAGACTCTATAGCCTCCCACCAGGCTCGAGCATCACAATCCAACTGAAATGTTGCGAAACGTATCTTATCCTCCTCTGAGCATCAGATTGCCCTAAAAATTCTTTCAATAACTTATATCCAATTTTTTGCCTCATCAAGATCCGTGCTACCTACAAATCTTGGAGGATCTAAATTTCAGAAGTCTTTAAACATATTTGTTCTATTGTGAGCATTGTTTTTGGCCACCGTCCTCATTACTCGTGTTAAATCATGCATGGTGTTTTCCATCTTCTTCCTATTTGTGTTATCCCTTCCATGACTATTTTAGAGAGTTATCTGAGACATCAAACAATTCATACATTAATATGATCACCCAAACCAATATATATTTTAATCACATACATACTTCTTTTACTACATAACATACATACTTTTCATTAATAAACCGAGAGCATTTACATCATCATCTTTATCCTCTCATCATATATACATGGGTAGTCATACATACAAACTCACTATTTATCAAAAGGAGAGGTTAACAAAAGTAAATTTCCTAAACTTCCTAGCTAGATTCATGTAAGTATAGCAGATTCCACAGATGGCTGTTGATTTCCATCAGGATTATAATACATCTCCCTTGCTGCATCAAACATCACCTCCCAATATTCTTCAAACGGATGTAATAATATGTCTTATCCTATCTTCAGGTTGTCCAAACTAGTCATCACATGAGTCATAAATTCTAGTGAAGCAAGGGGATTTCTTGCTAAAAATGCCCCAGTGGTTAACTTCAATACATATTCCTTTACTTGTATATGCATCTCCCTCTGAGCCTGAGCATATAGTTCGATATCTTGGCGCAACAATTCTATTGCAATCAGTAACCGATCTTGAGTACTTATGTCCATTCTGTCACAAATAAACAAGTTAAGTGCATAAAATAAAAAGTTTCTATTACCTCTATAACCAATCCTAAATTTCTACCCAAACTCATTGGTCATTTCCAAGGTTTACGGAACTTAATGCTCTGATACCAATTAAACTTGTTACGTCCCAATAAATAACCAATTATCAAAAATGACAGAAATCCAATATAAGAAGTAGAACTTAGATTATACAAACATATGTCTTTATTACAACAAAATTACAAAACACTCCTTATATAAGTCCACAGGGGAGTGGGGAAAAGAAAATATAATATTTACATCTATAAGTACTATTCCCAAAAAGTACTCTAAAAGATCCAAAGATTGGTTGACACACTCAGCATACGCCCTTAAGAGTTAGGCTCTTCCTGTACACCTGAAAAAGAGTAAGAATTAATGAGCAATTGTGCTCAGTAAAACTCACCAATCTAACTAGAAAAAATGTGGTGACTATAGAATTAACAATGTACTTGGTTGGTGACAATATTAAATATCAAGGGTGATGTTAAACTCGTACAAGCGGATGACAAGCATGATAAGAGAGTACTGAACTAAAACTTGTGCTTGAAGGAAACATTACAGTAGCCACATTTTGGCTTAAGTAGGTAGTACATATTCAACTTATATCTCAATAAAATGATAACCAATCAAACATATATGATGTAATGCCAAACATCCAGTAGATCTATTATCGTTCCGTACGACCAGTAAACAAATTCGGGTGCTCCTCCTAAGACTGGATCAGCCTCATTTGCACAGGTATTTATTCAAATGAGTCCAAAGACCCAAAATTGTCATCACATTTTCACTTCTGCTAACACATGGATGTATGATACTGAGGTACTCACAATATCACAAATAGTAGGGTTCTATGAGTTAATGTTTAAAGATATCAAGAAGGTATAGGAAACAACATAATTTAGAATGTCCAAGAATAATCCAAAGATGGATGTAGTTGATGGTTAAATAATTCATCCTAGTGGTATAGTAGTTTAGAACTCAAGAAAATAGGAAAGACAACTTGTTTGGACAATGCAGGAGTGTATCAACTTCGACTAATGAAAAAATGGGTTTGTTAACAAATACTGGCAGTTGTCGACAACTACTAGTTGGTTGTCGATAGCTATTGTTCTTTTGGTTTCTGGGTTCTAGGATCCATGGGTATCTATCAATAGATACGATCTGTCTATTGACAAACACTTTTTTTTTTTTAAAGAGAAAGGGCACAAGGAAAACAAGCCAGCTAAGTGCACTATCTCCCAGCAAAGATAATGTTCTCACTCACCTGGCTATTTCTTGCTCCCAAAATTTTATACCAATCAATCGACTAGATACACGGAGTCTTCAGGGCATACCCCTGATGAGACAAAAGAGCTAGACTAGCCTAATAGAAGGAAGACCAGTTTTATCAAATAAAACCGGGCCTTTACATACAGATGGAAGAGATGAGCAGCTAAACACTGAACTACCGCCCCTGTCACAAGCATAGAGGCTAGGACGTCCACCACCATGTTGGTCTCCCAGTAGACATGAACCAGCTTTATGTTGGGCTTGCTTAAAAAGGACCTTGCAATTCTCCACCACCAAGTACACTTCCACGATGGGCACATGTTTGAGTTGAAAGAGTGTACCAACGCAAGAGAATCAGAGTTGACAATAGAGATGGGGAGACCACGGTGCTCAGCCAACCTTAAGCCATCGGAGAGAGCTCGAACCTCAGCAAGCATGTTGTTTCCTTGGCCATAGTAGAAAGCGAAGCCGAGATGAATATCACCATTCGAATTTCGAATACAACCACCACCGCCACAAGGGCCGGGATTGCCTTTGCAAGCACCATCCACATTCAGACTGAAACCATACTGGGGAGTATTCCACCTAACAAGCTTAGATACTTTTAGTTTGACTAAGGGTTTGAAACCAAACTGCTGAAGAACTTTGAGTTGATTAGGAGAACTATCCTTCTTAAAGATCATCCCTTGGACTACCACATTAGCAGCATATCTAATGTCAAAAATAATACTCTTCACTGATTTGCTTCTTGAATCAAAACGCTTAGCATATCTGAATTTCCATATTTCCCACAACAGCAGATGAACAACAAAAATGCTAATAAAACCTGAGGCGGACTAGAAGTTGGATACAGAGATAATATTCCATAAGGTAGAGGTGATATGAGGACCCAAGACCTTATCATGAAGAAGTGGACTTGCCCAGTGCCACAGCAAAGTCGCCAACTCCCCTGTAAGGAAAAGGTGATCAAGGTCTTCAACCGATGGACTCTTGCAACAGGAGCATAAGGAAGCTAGTTGGATGCCACAATCAGAAAGGCGATCATCAGTGGCATAGCATGATGCCAAATCCTCCAACCAAAAATAGAAGCCATGGGATTAAACACATGATGCCAAATATTAAGCAGGGCAGGGCGATGAATACCATGCAGTCTAATAACCTAGAAGGCGGAGCTATTAGAGAAGATGCCATTAGCGTTACTTATCCAAACACATGTTTCTGGGCTATTAGATAGGTTGATATTCTCCATGACAAGGCTAATAATGGCATGACTCCTGAGAGGATGATCATGTTGATCAGCCACGTCTTTGAAAGAAATAAAAGGGTGTCGAGAAAGAGTTGGAAGAAGAGAATTAAGCGGAGAACTGCCAACCCACTTGTGTCTCAAAATATCAATATCTTTGCCATCACCAATGACCCATCTTCTGTTCTGCATGATAAGATTTCTGGCCGCATTAAAAACTTCCTTAGAAATACCAGAAGGAAACGCCTTAGTGACCTCTGAAAAAGGAGACTTGAGAAATCTGCTTCTGGCATATTTGAACCACAGCGACTGACCATGCATAGCATTCCAGATAAGCTTAGTCATGAGAGAAATTTGAACGTGCCACATGCTTCTAACCCCCAAACCTCCTTCATGCTTCGGTCTGTTGATACGATCCCAAGAAATCCAATGCCTGCACCTTTGACCATCCGCCCCATTCCAGAAAAAGGAAGTGCAAGACCGCTCAATGTAGTGGAGATAGACTTAGGCAAACAAGAAGCAGAAGCAATGTAAATAGGAATGGAACAAAGGACAGAGTTGATCAAAATAACCCGCCCAGCTTGAGAGAGCATTTTGGACTTCCAAGAGGCGAGAGAGTTATTCACTTTATCTAGCATATGCTTGTAATGGGAAACTAAAGTATGACCGGAAGTAAGGGGAACACCCAGGTAAGACAACGCACCTTCCTGTCTTCTAAAACCAATCAGAGCTTTAATACGAAGAACTTTGGCTGCTGAGGCCTTCTGAGAGATAACAAAACAGCTTTTTGATGCATTAATCTTCTGCCCAGAGGAGTTCTCATACACTTTTAGAAATTCCAGAAGCTTTTTAATATTGCTGGTTTGGCCATTAAGAAAGATAAGTGTGTCATTAGCATAAAGGAGATGGGAAATAGGAAGACATCCCCGGGGACCCCTGAAATAGATAAGGGCTCCGGTAGAATAGAGCATGAGTAGGCCCCTACTAAGAGCCTCCTCCATGATAATAAAGAGAGCTGGAGCCAAAGGGTCCCCTTGTCTAAGACCTCTGGTTGATTTAAAATAACCCACCTACTGCCTATTGAAAAGAGTGGAGAACCAACAGTTACTGACCAGCATACCCACATAAGACACAAAACGAGAAGAGAAGTCGAATCTCCGAAGCACCGCAAATAGAAAGTTCCACTCCACCCTGTCATAAGCCTTCATCATATCCAGCTTAAAGATAACATTATTCCCACAGACCTTTCTGTAGATATCCTTCATCATGTGCCTAGAGAAAGACACATTCTCAATAATAGAATGTCCTTTGACAAAAGCCCCTTGCTCCTCAGAAATAATGATAGGCAGTAGAGATGTCACGCGGTCACTGAAGATCCTAGAAATAATTTTGCAACAAAAATTGCATAGGCTAATCGGTCTGAAGTCACCAAAAGTCCGAGGATCTTTGATTTTAGGAATCAAGGTGATAATAGAAGAGGTAGCCCCACGAGGTAAAGGGTAGCCCTTGAAAAAGTCTTGCACCACGCTCACAACGTCCTTGCCAACGATGTCCCAGAAAATAGAATAAAAGGACCCCGAGAAGCCATCTGGCCCAAGAGCTCCCTTCCCATTCATGGCCTTGAACGCAAATTTAACCTCATCACTGCCAGGGATTGCACACAAGGAGGAGTTATGATCTTTGGATATAAGATGTGGGATTAACTGGAGGAGATCTGCATTCACAAAAGTATGATCAGTAGTTAGTAAACCTTCAAAGAAAGAGGATGCAACCTCCTCCAATTTTTCCTGGTCCTCACACCATTGATCAGCTTCATTTGTTTTAAGTCTATGAATATAATTCTTCCTTCTGTTATTCTTAACTACAACCTGATAGAAAGCAGTATTCTTGTCACCATTTTGCAACCACTCCATCCTTGCTTTTTGACACCACATCTTTTCATCATTGAGAAGAGCTTGTCGAAGACGTGCATGAGCCGCTGACATTGCTATTCTGTTCGCTTCAGAGGGGTTAGTATCAAATTCTTGTTCAGTATGAGTGACAATAGACTCAACAGCTTCAATGGAATCCTACAGATTACCAAAGACCTCCTTGTTCCAAGTATGCAGCATCTGTTTAACCCCCTAAGCCGGGATAGCAGAGTATCGAAAGAATAGTGCTTCGGTTCTACCCCATGCCAAGCACTAGAAATCACCGACAGAAAGGTATCATGAGAGAACCAAATATCCTGAAAGATGAACCGGCTGAGGACCTTGTCTACAATATTTTGGCAAACTTGCAATGGAGAATGATCAAAGACCCCACGCGGGAGATGACAGACAATAGTGCCAGGCATGTTGTCCTGCCAAAGGCTGTTAAACATGGCCTTGTCCAACCTAGACCTCACTGACGCACTACCAGTGCGATTATTGGACCAAGTATAGGGAGACCCAATATAACCAGCATCAAACAGACCAGCAGCCCTAATAAAATCATTAAAATCAGACATGGAAATGGAACTAGAGAGATTACCATCGAGCTTCTCAGAAGGCTGAGATATGCAGTTAAAATCCCCCGTAACCAGCCATGGGACATTCTGAAGAGATTGAGCAAAAAGGAGGAGATCATTAAACAAATCCCTTCTAACCACCGGGTTACAGTCAGCATACACGACGGTGAGGTAGTACATAGAAGAAGTACCAGCGTTGCACACAAGAGATATGGACTGGGAAGTAGAAGCAACAACTTGAACAGAATCCTGCATCCTCCAGAACACCTATATTTTCGATTCATCCTCCATATTACCAGCACAACTATCCATACGCAGAGACTTACACAGAGCCGGAGCCTTGCTAAAAGATGTTTTAGGTTCAGAAAAGTCGACAAACACTGGTCTTCTTTTTGCGAGAGGTTAAAACCGGTTGGAAAGACACTTTCTAAGTGTTTCTACTTTCTATGGAAGATCAATCAATGATTTTTGGGTCTTGAGCACCTTTCTCTACACAACCTTTCATGAACAACATGATGAAAAAAAAACAACAACTTTAGTAGGACGAAGTGAGGGGACCTTCACAGTAGGATATATGGAGGGAATATGGAAGAGAAATATATATATAAATCATTCTTGAACCTATTTCTGAAAATTGGAAGAAACCTCACAACAAGTGTACATTAACAACAGTTAAAGATATGAATAGAGTGGAAAGAAGGAACGAAATCATACACCAAAAAAAACTTACTGAACACAAGTCAAAGGTAATAACAAAGGTGGAGGCTTAATCTCAAAGACTCTAATTGAAGGAGGGAAAGAGAGAGAGGAAAATCCTACTTGACTAAAAGAGAAATGCAAATCCTCCTCTATTCCGAGTAAGTGGATCCAACAACAAGAGTTTTAATGGTGGCAACAGTAGTAGCAGCAGCAGTAGCCATAGTAGTAGCAGCAGCAGTAGTAGCCATAGTAGTAGTAGCAGTAGCAGCAGCACAGAACGATGTACAAGTGAGCAAGGGAAGGTATAAATATATTTCCAAGTGTTGTGCATGTACGACACTTAACACACACACATGTTGCAGTAAAAACTTTTCTTTTTACTGCTTAGCAACATTTACTAGAGCCTTCAACACGTATTGTGGTACGTGTAACCAATTTACACAAGTGGTAAGTGTCTTACGTTGTCTTGACTATGTAAGCAAAAATATTCCAAAAATGAGTTTTATAATTGGGAGTTAATTCATCCATATCATTTGGCCTTATATTTTTTGTTTCTAAATGATGTCAGATCAAGTTGAAATTTTAAACATAAGTTAATTGAAAGATTTTACAAATTATGGTGATTTTAGTTTAATTTTTGACATAATTTTTCGTTCAATAAAAATTACCCAAAAATCATTGGGTTGACTTAATCTCGATATTTGTGCATCAACAATTCAGGATTTTTATGTTTTTAGAATTAGTACATTTTTCTGAGAATTATGGTTTTGTCAAATTTCAATTCTGTTACTGAAGTTTGGTGGCACTCTGTCGAAGTGTGCACATCTGAAGATAGTACTAGATTTATATTAATAATATATAAATATTCATAAATTAAGAGTAATTGTGTTTTATGAAAAAAATTATTACCCTTTTCCAATTTTCAATATATTATTTTGGAGTGTTACATGTTATGCATTAATATTTCTTATTTTCGAGTTTATTATCATTTTACATGGTTGTATGTTGCTTGTAATTTCAAAATAGTGGTTCATGTCCATTCTTTATGTGGGTAGATAAATTATTAATGTGTCTATGTGGGAAAGATTTGTGTCGACGTAGAACAACTACTACCAAAAAAATCCAAGGGTAGGGACTTTTAAGTGTGTCCATAGTCCAAGGTAAGTCCATAAACACCACAATGTCATACCTCTGCTTCATAATATTCTTTTCATACATGTTTTTTTAATATGTTGCCTATAGTCAAACAATGCAAATGAGGGTTGTGATTTTCTCACGTGGGGTGAGAATGCCAAGGATAATAGGACTTCTACACAAGATAAAGAGAAAGCTGAGCGATATAAAGTTATATAAGAAGCCAAGATTTCAATAGAAAAGAAGATATATGTGTAGACATGCCAAAATTGATATCACATTGCGCAAATCTCATGTTACACTATAATGCCCCAAATGGGCCTCCATTTCACACTTTGTGAGTGTTTTTCCCATCTTTCTAGGTCTATCCTCATTTTCTCAATTTCTTCCGATTTTTCCCTAACTATTCCTGGTTTGATAGACCACCTTCTGACCCATTTTGAAATCGGGCGAGTGCTAGTAGACGCGATTATGCTTTCATGAATGCGTCAGGCCACCTGGATGCCTTTACCTCATTAACATGTCAGTCCTTCATGATGATATTTTCAAAGGATTGATTATTTCTATATCTGGCAAAACGATTATTTTGAAACACGTCAGTCAAGTCAGACGCGATTTGGATTTCGATATTTTTTCATAATTTTTTTAATGATTTTTGGATATATTTATTGAATTATCTAAAACACGTACGGTACCCCCATCGTGATTTGACTTGCTAAATTTCCTTTTGACAACTTTCCATAAATCATTTAAAAAAAAATTCTAAATGCGTCTACCTTGTCCAACTTGATTAAACTTGCTATTTCTGCAGAATTCAAAGCATTTTGGAAATTCATTAATGCGTTCGGTGTGTCTGATGCATTTCAACTTAAACGTGCCCATTGAGGCTGACACAATTTAGGATTATGTTCCACCTTGGACTTTGAGCCCCAAATTCCTATAAATACCCCCTTAGTCTGTGGATTCAAAGGTTGGCCAGTGTGAGGTTCCCCCTTCCAGTAAGTTGAGAGGGTTCTTTCTAAGAGGAGATGTTGTCAGATCTCTACTGCGAGAGTTGAAGCATCGCCCTCCTCTCCACAGCAGCCATGCCTTCAAGAGATGCAACACCCACAAGATCTTCTCCTTCCATTCAAGTCACTTTATGTGCTAATCATCATAAGGGGAAGTCATCCTATCTCTATCTCTTTTGTTTATTCTTTTATATCTCCTTCTTGCTCCCAAGTGAGTGTCTCCTTTTGCTCCCGTGTGAGTGTCTTCCTCTTCAACCTCCATCATCACAACACACATTTTTTATTCAATTTTTCGTACATGCATACACCCACCTATATATGTCATAGGGGTTTAAAAGTCACAAAGAATGTGTGACCTACTTCATACTCTCTTGTTTATCCTTATTTAAGAATTTGATTCTACACAACTTGGCACATAATTCATATATTTTCTTTTGTTGTGTTTTCTTACAAGGGTAATCAATAAGAAGCCTTCTATCTCTATCGGTCGATGTTGTAGAAGAAGGAGCAAATCCACACTCTGCGCAATCTCTATGCTAAAAGGTACTTTTTTGCGATCACTCCTTTGTTATTCATTTACTCCTTCGAGCCCCACGTGTCTCTGGCGATCACCTTTCTTCCTAGCATTGTGTGCTCCTCTCTTATATTTATTTATTCTTATTTATTTTATTTCTTTTCATCTCTTCTTTGTGGGACGAAAGTCCAAATCCGCAAAGAAAAATTTAATTTCAATGATTCAAAATAATGATGTACTAGTTATTTATTTATTTTGTTAGTTGAAATGTATGAACTTCATTAGCTGAACTATGTCGTCTATCTTGGATTTCAATTAAATGAAAATTGTTACAAATGTTGTTTTTGTATATAACTTATATCTTTATCTATCTCATTATCAAACAAAGCTAATTAACAAATAATGACACACAAAATAAATAGAACTCTCATTATCACGAAGGACAAGATAACCAACTATCACACAAATATGATATGACTAATAAGATGAATGTTGAATTTATGATATAACAATATGTATGCTATTAAATTATTTTTTTACTCATGTTGTCCGAAGTCCATATTTTTGCAATTTAGGTTATATAATGATGGTCTTCTTCTAAATATCAATAATAGACTTAATCAAGATTAAATTTATTTGTAAAAAAATAAATGGGTTAGTTATTCCGACTTGGTAAGGGCGATGGATAAGTCATAATTTTTTTTAAGTCCGCCTCTTGACCCAACAAAATGAAAAATAAATTATATCCCTCTATCCCAGGTTAAGAAGGGTGAGAAGATCTTGGTATGTGACTTATTCCCACTCTCTATCTTCGTTTCTACTAAATAGAGAATATGATTTAACTTTTTCTTATCCTCATATCATACCAAATGATATGTGGACAAGGGATAGAAATAATTTAACCTCAGATGACTTAAGACTATTACTCACTCTCATTATCCTGAATTCTCGATATCAAATGGTCCCTTAGTATCAAGTTAAGTTGGGTGGGTAATAGGTGTAAGTCATTCTAGAATAAGTTATTCTTATTTCCTAACCTAATGTCGTTTGGTATTCGCTAAGTTAAATCCGTTTATTTATTCTCCATTTTTTGTAAACACAGATGGCAATGGGGATATGTCATTTTTGTGACGATTTTGCCCTTACTATCCCTACTGCCGAGGGAATCCAATATTCTATGTTTGGTAACGATAAAGTGAAGAATAAGAATAAGTATTAAATAAACATAAAAGGGAGATTTTCTATCATCTTTCCATACGTGGTGAAAAGTAAAGAAAGTATGTGGTGTTAGAAAATTTAAGGCCTCTAGACCGGAGGACATCTTTTTTCTTTATGAACATTGGGACTTAGACAAAATTAGAAAAATTGTAGGCCTCTGGACCAGAGGTCATCTTCTTTTCATTATGAACACTAGGACTTAGACAAATTTTAACACTCACCTATATATATGTCACAAATTTTTATACTACATTGGTTGTTGATGTGAAATTATTCATTTATTTGTATTTAAGATATGACGCCTACATATTTTACAAATTGGTATACCTAACCGACAACTGGACATCACAAAATCATAAGATCGACATTTTTCGACCCACTGATATTATTTCAACACCCCAAGAACAATGGTGACTACTAAACAAACTTCTCATTGCATATATAAAACATAATTACATTGAGTTTGACATAGTATGAAAAAGGAAACTGATCCTTACACAAACAAAGCCTATTGTTTACTTCTCAAACATATATAACTTTTTGAATGAGTCTAATAGTCGATCATACAATTCCTTGTTGCTATCAGCAGAAAATTTCTCCTTCTCCAGCAAAGTATGATATTCATGGATGAAACACATTAGTTTTGCCCCTTCCTCGAGCTACATGTTTCCATTGTTGCATGAGTCTTTGACCCATTGGATGAAGCCACAGCCTAGCCGATGATCATCAGCCTACAAGGAAAACAATTCTTCAATGTTTATAATGTTAAGAAAAAAGACATATATCTAAAGGATTAGCCATATGAAAACTTACTTTAGACCGAGGCCAAACGTAGAAGCTCCTCCCATAAGACTTCAAAGTCTTCAAAGTACATTTTCGACAGGGTCCTTTCCCACAAGGACATTGCAGGACCTCGTCAACACACATGAAAAATTTACAAGGGTTTCCAGATTTTGCCTACATAAAGTGATAAGTTATGTATGCAAATGAAACAACAAGTAGCAAATTGGGTAATGAGTTAACTCACCAGCAATGGGCAACAATAGTAAGGACATTGTGGATTCACACTAACATGTGACATGCGAGTAATACACCACCCTACACCGCACTCACAAACAATACCATTGTCTATTGTGTTCACACTTCCCAGTGGTGAAGCCATGGATGAAGATTTCTTAGAGGAGAAAATCTCGTGATGATGAAATATGAAATGACTTGGTACAAGGTGGAGACCTTAATTAGGATGTCCAATATGGTATATTGGAGCAGATGGGCTTAGTTGGGTAGTAGTATGGCATCAAAGAAAGGCCTCGGAGGTAAGACACAAGCATCTTGACCAACCACGGAAGGTTATTCAAGTACTATAGTGGTTGCCAGAAATAATTGGCCATCCTTCTTATAGTAGAGAGTAGCACACGGGTTGGGGTTACTAGGTGTCATACATCCTAAGCATTCTATTCATAATACCCATTCCCATCATCATTGCCCATGTAACAACCCGACCTCCCGGACCCCGCCAGGGACCCCGAAGTTCGCACCGCCACCCACGGGTCCGAAGACCCAGAAGGGTTAGAGAGAAAAGTCTATAGTGAGATATGTACTGAATTTAAAATAATTATAACAATATAACAACTGTGCAACATGTCCCAAATAAAGCACAGGTACAAGAAGAAAGGTGCAGTCCTAAGGGGCATACACAGAGAACTTGCAAAGCACAACTCTCAACTCACTCAGGTACAAGAGCTCACAACACTCGCTCTCACTGCTGCTGACAGCACACGGCGCCACAGCCATCTCCGCAACCCGTCCGACACCGAGCTCCCGCGACGACGAGCCCCTAGCTGAAGGAAGTAGGGGGAGTGAGCCTCGCAAATAAGGCCCAGTAGGGATTACCAGTCCCTCACGGCCAGAGCAGAAAAAACTCTGAAAATAGGAAACTACACCAGAAAGCTATAAAGCGAAGAACACTTATAGCAGGATACTACAAAGCAGCGGAATAGAACAATGCAATGCCACGACCACTAACTAAGGTCATGATAGACACACGACTCCCGCAAAAACCAACGGAGTCAGGCACCAAGAGGAAGTAACCCTCGGCACACCCGCCCGAGACACGCAACGACTAGGTGAGAACGACGTCTCACCACAAGCACGGCCACCTCAGACCTCCACAAGGTCAAGGGCCCACAACTAGAACCACCCCAAACCCCAGACACAACGCGAGGTCGGGAAGCCACACACGCCGGTGTGACCACAGACTGGCACCCAAGAATGAGACTACGGAACTGAGAGGACACCGAAGTGGAAACCACCAGAAGCACGGGCCAACAAGGCCAAACCAACGACGCCTACAGAAACTAGGCATGGCTAGGCTATAACCGCTAGGCCAATGGATAACACTTGGAAACGTCATGAGGAAATGTCATCACAACAACAGCAACCAAGCCACCACCACTGGCAACCAAGAGGAAGACACACCAGCCACTCCCTCTACTCACCAGCCTGGCTCCTGCCTCTAACCTCCGTGGAAGAGCGAGATAGAGCCGCCATAGAACACCACAAGAACGCACACACCACTGCAGCCTGGCCAAGCTGCGGCCCCACGCCTAGCACCACTACGTGGCTCCAGAACCAATGTAGATAGAGGTAGTGAAACAAAGGACTATCTAGGCCGCGCTGGGAAGAAAACACCTAAACGACCTCGGAGTCTCTCCCCAGACAAGAGAGCTCTACAAATGACTCAGCGTCACTGTCCAAACCTCGTTTTCCCCGCAGCTCTAGAGTCCGCCAACTCGGCTGCCAACTCGAGCATGCTCGTAGCCCCGAACGCTCCCAAAGGCTCCTGAGGATGGGGTCCCAGGCAATGGAACACCTTTGAATAGGACAAGCCCTCAAGTGCCAAGCACCGGGCGAACAGCAGGGCAGCACAACAAGAACCATGCTGAACCACTGGCTTGTAACCCACGACAAGCCCAGCAAGCACGAGGCATGCACGAACCCTCGAGAGGGCCGTCGGCCAACCAAGGCACATAGAACAAGCTATACCATCGAAACACCATCAGTCGGTCGTCAGTCAATCGATTATTAGACAGACGCGACCCTCCTGGCACCGCTGCCCGGACACAGCCACGAAGGTGTCACCTTCAGTAACTGAATGCAGCGAGGCAACCTACCGCGTTCCCCACCTGAAGGTCCTAAGGGCAAGCCAGCCCTGGGGCACACGTCGACACCCCAACCGGAACCACGGAACACTCGAGGCACACACAGGTACTATTGCGTCCCCCTAGGCCATCACGATACCATTGCGAGGGGGAAGGGCACCGTGATGGAAACTCTATCGCGACAGGGAAATGCGCCGTGACAAGATCGCGTCCGACCTGCCAGACCGCGACGCCATCGCGTCGAGTCAATGCATCGCGAGACGACCGCACCCTCTGGTGTCACGACGCGCACTACAGTCGCGACACCAGAAGAAGGGCAGACCCGTGGGATGCTCCATCCCGGGGCCACCCACACACCACACGGAGGAGGGGAGCATGGAGAAGTAGGAAATGCTATCTACAAACCACGAGGGGCTCCCAATCCACCCGGATCGAGAAGGGTACAAGCAATTCCTACCTTTCAAGAAGAAACGAACCCATAAGGGCCCTTCACGTCGTATTGGCCACCTCCTCCTCGCTCCACGCAAGCTCCACAATGCCAAGGACACGAGTACAACCCTCCTCCTCACCTGAAACGCATAAAGGGGAGAGAGGGAGGCGGAGCATTGCCAGAGGGGGAGGAGAAGAGAGGGGAAGGAGGAAAAGGGAGAAGGGGTCACCAGCCAAGGCCTTAAGTCTTTGGCACCCAAGACGCGACGGGGTGACGCATCATGTTAAGGATCTTAACGCGAAGGGTCAATGCACCGCGACAAGAACGCGTCCCCCAAGGATGCTACGACAACTCAACAGGTCGTACTGACACGCCTGCCACCCTGACAGGCATTAGAGGACCGAAGTGACGGAACACTATCAAGACCTGTTGACCGGGCGCAACATGAAGATGCGACAGAAAATCCAGGTGCGACAAGAACGTGACGCACAAGCTGGTCGCGACAAGGATGACTGTCGCATCGGACACCCATGACGCGACACTAATGCATCGCCTAGCCTGGACACGTTAGTGGCCAGTCATCCAAGACACCAGATGGAAAGCCGGGAAGCCGGGTCTTATAGCCCATGTCAAACAATATCTACATAAAGGGTTAGTCACATAACAACAAATAATATGTCATTACAGACATATATGAAATAGATAGTAACATGTCAACATCTACATAGTATTATGTACCATTAGTGTATCAACATATCAACCACCACATCATCCCAGAACATAAATACCCTTCACCACATGAAGTAAAAAAGGCAAAACATGAACCATATGCATGATGGTCACCAAATTCAAGGTTATAGCCCTGTTGTCATAGGCATTTCCCTCATACCTCAAAAGTACTTAATCATATCTGCATTGTAGTTAAGACAAAGTACTATATCCAATTCTGACAAAAGTAAAGAGGATGGTTAAACACAAGATATGTGTATATTAGAGCAGACTGTAGGAAAATTAACATCATACAGGCCACGAAAAACACACAAAATGTCCATAACTAGGCCAGCAAATTAACATGCAACAATGTACTAACACTGACATTACACATAACTATTGTTCATGCAAGCATCTTCTTGTCTATCCCTACTATCTCCATGTACAGTTGCACTACACATGTAGCGATATCATTTATTAGGATAAATTCACATCATTTCTCCATTACAGTGTATGAATGATTATGTTTAGCAAATACCCTCGACAGTGTGTTGTATCCATAAACGGGTGGCCAATTCATTCTAAAATCTCTCTCCCCTGGCAGCTTCACTTCGACACATGGTCATCCTGTTGGACATCCTTATCTCTTCCATCAGTTCATCACATTGTCCATCGATGAAATATGTAGTTAAGACCTCTTTCCATGCGTATGAAATTATGGAGGACACAACAGGCCATAGCAATTCTAGCTTGAGTCTTAATTGGGTAGTTGCGACATTTTACCTAAATGGTAAAATGTGCTTTCAGCACACCGAATGCACGCTTAACAACATTATGAAGTTGAGTATGTCTGTGGTTGAATAGGTCTTTTTTATTCCTATATCAAATTTTGGTGTGCCTAGTAGAGTTGTACTCAAAGAGATGGTACCCGATGCCATTATACGGTGCTAGAAATTATGGAGTGTTTGCATAACCAACATCCACCAAGAAATATTTACCTATGAGGCCATGTGATATTTATCATCAGAAAAGGAAATCATGCATTTAAAATGTCATCAATTGAAATGTGAAAATATTACCTTCGGGTACTTTGAAACCTCCACTCTCAAGTGCCCACCTCAACACTTGCATATCAGCTGTGGAGCCCTCCCATCCAATGACCACACTTCTGAATATCATATCCAAATCAACACATCCCATGACATTCTATGATGTTTCACCTTTTCAATTTCAATATCACGGTTGGTCAACCAAAGGAACTTTGGCGTAGATATGGGTCCCATCAATTACACCAATAGCATTCTATGCATATGTAGGCATCATACAAGAAATGTCATCCCACAGTTGTATGAGAAACATTGTTTTGTAAATGGAAATAAATCATGTGTTCACCTTGAAGAAAGGGTAAAACTTTGGATCATGTTGGATCTTTCGATGGACATGGCTATCACATCGTACTACTAGCACTCCCATGAGGACATTATTAAAATGCCTACTAATGGTCTCACTAGAATGTTGAAACCATTCTCTCAACAAACTTATTACCAATCCCATGCCCTACTTATAACAAAAAGATGACCAACTGTTCCATGGCAGACATATTTTTGGTGTCTTGTAAGACACCCTTTTCTATTAGTTTGTCCCTCAATTTCACAAACATGCTTGTGTGGATGTGAAAAGTAGAGTAAGACCTACCTACATGCCCAAACATAACCTCTTTCACTCATCTATGCCCTTGTCCCTCATTAGTATGCATTGGCCTACCTGGTGCCAGGATCGATACCGGGCGCTATGCAGAAGGATAGTGTATCATCCACCTCCTCCCAGTAGTCTTCCTCATCCATGAACATTTTTTAGTAAATGATGATTGGGAGCAGTATTAACATCCATTAGATTGATGGCAACCTACTATGAAAACATGCACATAATGAATAATGAGTACATGAAGCATGTAACCACAGAAATGATAGGAAATTCCCCCGCAAATGATTGATGTTGTAGGCTAATTTTTCATGTATGCGTAGAAAAAAATAAACATATATGAAAAGGAATAATTTCTATTTAAATGATATGAACAAAAGGATATGAAAGTCATCACATGTAACCAAGATAGCTTAGAATCCAACCAAGCCAAAGATGTATTGGAAAGCCTAGGAAGATGCACCGGTCATCCAACCCCTTCATTATATCTATGGCTTTGTACAAAAGGTGATCTAGTATGACATCCACTTTCATTAATTGTTCTAGTGCTAAAGAGAGCAACACTCTTCTAGAGCTCCAAGGTTTCTTCTTGAAGGGTTAGTCTCTCATCTCCTAACTTAGAAATCTTTTCAAGTGAATCATTACATGAATATAATATACATCTCCTTTTTCTACATGTGAACTATGCAATAGTAGTAGTGTTATGTGGTGTGCTATTGGGGGTGGGGGTTGTTGAGCAACTATTCCCATCTATTTTTCTAAATAGTTAATCATTATATTTTTTCTATAACAAAACCTTTTAAGACATTGTATATGACAAATCTTCTATAATTAAGTTGATCAGAATATACACCAAAGTATTTTGTTATACTGTATAAACAATTGTCAAAAGTCATGCTTACACAGAATCTAAGTTTCAACACAACGAAATCTCTCTAAGTCCACAATGCTAACTGTATATCATACTAACTCCGACTCCTACTCTCACTCAAGACTGCGACTTCTGACTCCAACTTCCATATAGTCGAAGTTCTCATATGTCTTATCACACTATGTTTGAACGGCGGCTGTCGACAGATGTTCATCGGCTATCGACAGGTACTACAACATATGTGTCTTCCAGAACCTAATTTCTGAATCTGAGGCTAGGCTGTCGACAGATGCAACCTGCCTGTTGACAGCTGCTGATTTCCTCAATTTTTCTCTAGATCCTCACCGACTTCTGTTAACATCGATTTCATTAGAACATTGATTCTGCCAAACATCGATTTTACTTGAACAACATCAATTTCATTCGAACATCGATTCTGCCAAACATCGATTTCACTTGACCATCAACTCTCTTTGAAACATCGATTACCTTAAAACATCAACTCTCTTTGAACATCGATTATGGTTAAAACATCAACTCTCTTTGAACATTGATTACGTTTAAACATCAACTCTCTTTCAAACATTGATTACCTAATGAAACATCGATTATGCCTCAACATCGATTACCCTTATACATGGATTATGTTCACATCGACTTCATTTCAACATCGATTATAGTTATTCAAACATCGATTACCTTGACATTGATTGTCTTTTGTTTAAACATCGATTCCTCTTGGACATCGATATCTCACATCAATTACCTTAACATCGATTGTCTTATGTTTAAACATCGATTGTATCTCATATCAACTTCTGTACAGTCGCTCTTATTGCATTTCTTTTGACTCCGACTTCATAAAAGTCGAAGTCCTCATATCAACTTCTGTACTTGGAAAATACTTTTGCTTCTGTCATTTACCACATAACTTGATAAATCATTTCTTCATGAGTTTTCATTAATCATATTGGATCCCTTTTACATAGAATATTTTCTATGAAACTTATAATTATTTTTCTACTATCATAATTCAAATATCTTTTTGCGGAAAAAATATTATCTATCTCATTGAAATGTCTTTTTGAGATCTACAATGTTTGTATGCCTATTGTCTTTCTCACTGTCAGAATTTAAGATATATTTTTATCCCTTCCACTAACAGGAAGATAAGTTGATCGACAGATGGTCAGGAATTAAATGTGATAAGCTGTATGGGCTATGTGTCAGAGATCTCTTGCTACATCTTTTTTGTCAGAACCCTCTGACTTTCAGCATAAAGTACTCATATTATCTGTCTATCTTTTAATGCTCTGGCCTTCTATCTTTCTAAGCCTACTTGCTTTATATTTTTATATGTATCTCACCTACCTCCGCAAGTATGGAGATATCCTTTTGTCTTATCCTTTCAGGCTTGCAGAACATTTATGCAGCATGTGTTGCACATGGAGTTCACAGAAGCATTAATGAAGCTGTCTCTCAAGCATGAAGCTACAAAATATAGCCTAAAGACGTTGGGACTCATGGAGCTAAAGATTTGATGGACAAACCTAAGAAGATCTATGTCTCATCTCAACAGACATCCTTCAACGGCTAGCTTCCAACGGCCAAAATTCAAAACGGGCAAATTTGAAGCTCATATATATGAAGCCAAAGCTTGAAGTTTTAACAATAATAAAAACAAGAGACAGAGAGATACACATACATAGATGAAGATAGAAGCTCACGTTCCACTCAAATCTGAAAGCTAGAAGAGCCACTCAAAGAGAAAGAGAGTCACTCCTCAAGCCTCGACTTGCAAGCTCTCCATTGGATTTTAGAAGTCTTCTTCCTTGGTGGTTTTCTGCATTGCAGATCGTTTTTGTCCACCTTTGTTTCAGAAAGAGTAGAGATTCACTTTTCATTTGTTTCTCTTTCTGATTCTCTGTATTCTGCTCATTGTTTTTTAGCAGACACACACAAGCTTTCAACTTCTGTGTAAGATAACCCACAGGGGGTTTGTACCCTGTAGTGCCCCTCTTGTGAAGGGAAGACCTACAGGTGTAGGTGGTCTTGTACCCCTTGGTGAAGGGAAGATTTGCAGGTCTGCAAGTGGGTGCATTACCTCTCAGTTGAGAGAAGGCCAAGTGCACTTGGCAGTTAGTGAAACCCCAAGTGGTTGCTTGGGGGCTGGACGTAGGACTTCCATGTGGGAAGGGCCGAACCAGATAAAACTCTTGTGTCTTTGTGTGATTATTTCCGCCAATGTCACGTCTCGAGAATTACGCAGCGGATATTAATAATGCGGAATAATTTGAGTCGATATCCCAAGACGTGAACAGACAACAAATAAGCCTCTAGCTAGCACGCACTAAATGTATAACAACATAGATCATCATAGGGCCCAAATATTGAACTCAATGGAAATTATATTCAAATCTCATATTTGTTTCAAGGAACTAATACAGGACTAAGACTCTTAAAAAGAAAAGTACATTTATTCCTCACTTCCTACTACACGTTCTACACACTCAAAATAAACTCACTAAAGATAGACTCATATTTGGAACGCTCATTAGTCGGACGCATTCCCAACTCGACTTGCTCCTCCTCTGAACATCATAGTCACCTAGATTTGGTAAAAGTAGAGGATGAGCAAACTAGCCCAGTAGGATTTATATCTCAATGTCGGGCAATGATATAAGTGATTAACACTTTAGAACTAGGTAAGCACGATGAATGTCATGATATGCATGTGCGAATAAAACTCATTAAAACATGATACATGGACAAGCTAGATAGAGTGATCACGATAGAACAAGATTTTTGAACAGATGACAAGATAGAACTAGCAATAGATCACTTGGTACACGCGCGCAAGATTTCACTTGATGTCAAGAACACAAGATATCACTAATTGCATTAAATGCAGGATGCCATATCACGCACAAGCAAGCACGCACGAGCACGATCATGTAACACTAATCGGCACGTAGACACTATGTACACCAAGAAAAGATCCATCAAGAATGTACACCAGGACACGTGTATGTGGTTATTGTATCTATCATTCAACACGCACGCATGACTCCCAGCGCAGATGCAACGCCAGTAATCATTATACCCCATGGTTAACAGTATATTTATGACTCTCCGTCATTGGGGCTAGACTGGAGCCCTTGGGCACTCGCCATGCCCGGTCAGCATCTCACTTAAATTTTAAATGTAGATACCCATAGTTATTAATAATGGCCAATGAGAGTTTTAATAAGTAAGCATGTGTAATGTCATGTTCATGATGATGACGGGAACAAGTAATAAGCAATTTGAACATGATTTCATGATAACAATGGTCAAGAGATAAATTCGGCAGCATAATGGTACGATGTATACTTTAGTTCAATCTTTTCATTAATGGCTTTAGTCTAGATTGTAAATCACACTCACGAGAACAAGAAGAGAAAGGAAGTACACGCTATCTGCAGGGAACTTCAATGGTACAACCAACTCGTCGGCCATGTGGGAATCCATGGTCATAGGAGATTTACGGAGGCCTTGGAGAATAGGTCACTAGTCTACCGATTCGGAATGACCGGTAGAGAGCTTCCAAATTCCCATGAAAGGGCTACCTAGAAGTGCAAATGTGTAGTGATGTAGCGTTTCTCAATCACAATCCATCGGTTTTCAAACTCGCGGAAAGCACTTAACATGGTAATACGACATGAAACTATGCACTTTAACTAAACGTGGATTGCAAAATTTTAAGATAATAATTATCATTTAAATAAACTAGGTACAAAGAGTGAATCAAAAGTTACCTGATGGTCATGTCATTAGAAAGCAATTAGAATAACATTCAGGTAATTAAAATTTTAAATGGGTTAACCACTTTTAAGCCATTAAATAACATCATGTAATGATCAGACCCAAGACATGCAATTTACACATTAATATAATTAATCAGACCTCGGGTATAGCGGTTAGATTTGCAAGAAATAAGTGGGGTTTCACGTAAAATCCTGAGGTCGCGACGACCCTTGTAAGGGTCACGACAGGGTCAGATCATAACGCGACAGTGCCTTGTAAGGATCGCGACAGGCTTGTCTGATCAGGCAGGCAGTTCGCGACGGGTTCATATGAAGAAGGCGACAGGGCTGTCAAACTCGGAGGTCAGGTTGCGACGACGGTTCTGTCGTGATAAGATCGCGACGGGATTCTTGTCACGATCTGCATGAGAACGAGGCCTATCAAGCCGTCGCATTCTCAGGTCCTTGGCTTGCGTCCGACAGAGAAAGGACAGTGCTTTGGATTGCGGACTAGACTTTCCCTGTTTTGACACAGGGTTGTTCTAAAATTAAGAACAAATTGCGCAGTGCATGAAAATCACAAAACCAGTTTTAAACCCCCTACACATGCAAGGGTGCTTCCAGTAATCGAAATTAGAAAACAATGATGGTTTCAACAGGCTTTAATCAAGTCAAACCCAAACGTAAAAAGCCAAGTGCATCCCGAAAATGTAGTATCATGCAGCGACCCTCTCACCATGATTATAACTCTCTAACTAATGACATTTAAAAACAATGTTCAACACAAGACATGGCGAGGACAACTAGCAGAAGACTTCATGTTGTTAGTTTGCTCTAATTCGCTCTTGAATCGCATGCAACATATAAAGAATGGGAAAAGCCTTAACAGTGCGCGACTTGGGGAAAACGCTTATAACTCAAAATCTACTTAGTGGAATTCGATGAAACTAGTGGAAAACGAAAGTTAACTTGATTCTCTACACATTGGTATAGGATATGTTAAGGTTTGGCCCGAGAAAACCTACCTTTTGGGTTGATGAAGTCTCATTTTTCCAGAAAATCTGTGTTCAGACCACTGTTTGAAGAACGCTTAATACTCCATGTATACTGCATGGAATTTGGGCATTCCACTCTGGTTAGAACTTAGGTTTGACCCTATTTCCAAGGGTATAGGCCTTGCAAGGTTTGGTTTAGGTTGGCCTACCTTTGATCGACTTCAAGTGGACGGTTTGTGTATGTCGTAGCAGACGAACGGGTGAAGAAGATGTCCTTCTTTTGTGTGTGTCGATCCACACTCCCCAGCCACCAAGAACTCCTCATCACGAACCCAGCAAGTTGTAAACTCGTCCCCTAGGTTTTGGGTGAAAGTATTTAAGCAACCAAGTATTTAGGAGTCCTATTGTAACTAGGAAAGAAGGTTGCGGGATTGGCTTGTGTCTTTCCATAATTGAAGATCTCTCCCTCCATTAGAGAGTCTAGCTATCAAGCAACCTCCATGGGTGGGTAGGCACGAATTTGGGTTGCCAAGAGTGCATGATTGCCTCCCAATTAAACCCTATTACCACTTTCCAATTTCAGCTTATTTATGGTTACGAATTTCCATGCATTTTCTTGCTTCATTTGAATTTTGGGCCATATGTGGTCCATTGGCCCAATTATGATATTGGGTCATTAATATGAAATGTTGGAAGTCTCCCCAATATTTTTATTTAATTTATGTTTGCATCGTATTTTCGTGTTAACGATTTTTCCGACTTGTTTCCTAATTTGAATAAGTGGTCACAATAACTCTTAAACCTTGCCAAAATTTTTATTGACCCAAATTCCTTGATGGATCATTAGATGATATTATTTGAAGTCAATATATGATTTTTATTTAATTTTATGACTCATCCAGTACGGTGATAATGATTTTTTCGACTTATTCATGAATACGATAATGAGTTGTGAACACTTTAAACTTGCTAATCCAATTTTTCTTGGCACAAATTCTTTGTGCAACATTTAGTAATAATGTTTGGGGTCGATTATAATTTTTACAAAATTTTCCGATGTTTTTAGCACATACGATAATAATAGGTTATGTTTAAATACTATGATATTATGAAATTATTTATTTCCATTTATTTTGAATTTATGTAATTAAAATTTCCGGGGTGCTACACCCTCCCCACTTAAGAGAATTTGGTCCCCAAATTCATGTATAGAAAGTTATCGTACAAGTGAGGTGTACTTACTTGTGAATAGCTCCGGGTATCTTTTGCGCATTGCTTCCTCAGTTTCCCACGTGTCGTCTTCATCCATGCGTTGATTCCATCTACCCTTACCAGTGGGATGATCTTGTTCCTTAATTGCGCAGTTCCCGATCCACGATCTTAATTGGCTTCTCTTGATATGTTCCGTCTTTGTTGAATTCCAGGAGCTCATACTCTATGACCTGCCATGGATCCGTACATACTTTTTCAACATGGATATGTGGAACACATTGTGTATTCCATCCATTTGTGGTGGTAAAGCGAGACGATATGCCACCTCGCCGATTCTTTCAAGGATTTCGAAAGGCCCGACAAACCTTGGTGACAATTGCCTTTAATGTCAAAACGCTTGATCCCACGGTCTGGAGACACTTTCAAGAATACATGTTCACCAACTTGAAACTCCATGTTTCTTCTTCTATCTATTATATGTATATGCCTTTTGTCTTTGTTGCGCCACTGCCATTCTTTCTTTAATAAGCTTTACCTTCTCTGTGGTTTCCCTTATCATCTCTGGTCCTAGCATTTGTTTTTTCCCAACTTCATACCAGCATATTGGAGATCGGCAACTCCTGCCATAGAGTGCTTCAAATGGTGCCATTTGAATGCTAGCTTGATAGCTATTATTGTAGTTGAACTCCACAAGAGGTAAGTGTTCGTGCCAGTTACCTCCAAAATCTAGGACACATGCTCTAAGCATATCTTCAATCACCTGGTTGGTTCTTTCCGTCTGACCATCTGTCTGTGGATGGAAGCCGTGCTAAAGTTTAGTTTAGATCCCAAGGAGTAGTACACTCCTTTCCAAAAGTGGGATGTAAACCTAGGGTCTCTATTAGATACGATAGACACCGGTACTCCATGTAATCTGACTATTTCTGTAAGGCCCTTGAATTTTGTTGCATTATTGTATTGCATGTAAATAATTCATGTTGTGTATGTACGTATGTAAATATCTACGTAAGTACTAGTTGGTATACTTATGTATGCATGTGTATAATTAGTTGTAAATAATGTATGAATGGTATGATGGTAGTGTGTACATGATAACGTATACATATGGCACATATATAGGTATAAGATGTGCATGGTTTCTGCATGTTTTGGAGTTCTGGCCGAAGGCCAGCTTGGCGTCAATATCAATGGACGCTTGTGTTGTGTAGGCGTCAACCATATGGACGCCAACACTAATCCCAGCGTCCAGCGATGTGGACGCTAATTTCTCTGACCTGCATGCGTTGCAGAGCCAGAAATTCCGGGAACAAGCTACCCCAACCATTGGGGAGCTGTCCCCAACGGTCTGAAAGGGTTCACATCAACCCTGCGGGAATAGGAAGAGGCCTCTCTCCTATATCTGACCCCTTTGCAACCAGAAAACCCCTCTTGATCTCTTTGCAAGAGGAGAAGAAGGAGAAGAAGAAACCGATAAAAACTGTGAGAAAACCCCACCTTGCAACCTTAAATCCGGTGATTTGAAGTTGTTTCCGGCCATCTACCACGACAAGGAGTAGCTGGAACATCGAGGAAGGCATCCCCGACCTCGACTTGCTGTGGAGATTGCTCAAGAACCCGGAGGAAGGCATCTTTGGGAGCTTCTTGGACTGCCCAAGGAGAGCTTCACCACCACCTTTGATCCTTTTGGAATTTTTGGAAGGCAAGTACCTTACCCCTATCGTCCATGTAGATGTCTAGTAGGGTTTTGTGATTTTTACTATTTTTCCTCGTGTCCTAGATCCCCCATTCTTCTTGATTTTTTGGAGTTCGGTCTGTGTTTCTGCACAGACAGGAACTTGGTGTCAATGCCCTTGACGCCGAGATCCCTGGTGTGCGTCCGCGATCTTGCCGTCCACTCCTGAAACGGCCAGAGACCGCCGCTAAGTTCTCCAGGACAGAACAGTGAGTTGTTCTTCCTGATATAATTGATTAATTGATGTGTTTTTTGATGAGGATATATTGTAAACTTATTATGATACGTAATATGGATGTCTGAATGTGTGGTGAGATCCTTGTAATTCTCTTGAGTTGGCATAAATGGTTTATTTATGGAAAATGTGTGCATGATGAGATCTAGACCATGTTCGCTACCGTGTATGAAATTCATGTGGAATTGGATGCCCTAAATCTTGCTAAACCAAGAATGGTGAATCAGTCCATGCTCTAATTTTTGAGAATTTTCTCCATGTTCTTGTGAATTATTAAATTTTCTGAAATGGAATTAGAAAAGCATATGTAGGGTTGTAAAATCTCCAGTAAATTGTGTACTGTGAATAATTCGGGAAAAATTCCTGTGGTATTGTGCATATTGAGTTCAGGGTTATGGTCTATTAAAACTGAATTTTTATGTTATACATCATGATAAATAGAATTTTGATATGCTGAGAGTTTTCTGTTAATTTCTGCTGCAATTGTATTTTGGATCAGAAAAATGTGAAAATTTTTCATGTGGGGTCCTAAACCTAAAATTAGCATGTGGTTAAATTCTCAGGTCATTGGACAACTATACCATGCAATATGAATTTTCTATGCAAAATGGGTAATTAATGCATGCATTGTGAAATGATTTAATTTCTGCGTAACCCAACCTGATTGGTGAAATTTCTTTGAATGATAATTCTGTTATCTGTAGTGCATGATTAGGAAAACAGAGTCATGTTTGCGAATGAGAGAATGAATGAGATGTGAGTGTCATGTGTAAAAAAATGTGTAAAAACTGACATGTGTAATGTGTAAAACTGTGCCATGTGTGATACTGCTTCCATAGAGGGCTGTGGAACCGTACCATGGAAAAGTCCCCATGGGAAGGTTCAATGTGTTGTGATCCTAAGGCATTAGGATGAAATTCCTGGAGGTGGACAAGTACCACTGGTTAGGGTGGAGACTTGTTCTCCGGTCTGCGCAGTCCAGAGTCGTCATTATGTTGCCTAGGTGGCGTCTATGGTATGTGATGTGATGTGTCCTTCTTATGGTGGTTTGGACTATGTGTCACGGCACTAAAGTGTAAAATGTGAAATGTGAAATGTGATTGTGATCATGTGCAAATTGTGTAGTGTGAACAATGTGTAAATGTGCATGTGTAAAAAGTGAAGTATGTGAATTAGAATTTGTGTAAAAATGTAAAACCAAAATGTGAGGGTTGTGAATTTGTGATCCATGTTGTAGTAATCTGAAATCATGTTAAAACAACAACTAAATGTACTTGTAATCATGCTTTACATGTGCAAATTGCTTAGAATTCATGTTAGAAATGATTCTTAGTGATGTGTAAGTAATCCCATGCTTGTTTGCCTTCATGTTGTAACTTAAATTGACTAAGTAGCTCTCCTGTGTTGGGTTATGCTTCCTATCCATGTGAAACCAGCAAGCTTAAAGCATGTAAAGTGGTTATGTGCATGTGTATGAATGAGTAGTAACCATGTTAGCAATGTGTTCTTTCATGTATGTAAGCTAGTCATGCTAGATTGCTCTCATGTTTTAGTTTAAATTGAAAGTAGAACCTTCATGTGTAGGAATGATTAGAGAGCATGTGGTAGGAGATTTTGATTTAGAAAATCTGAAAGCATGAATCAGTGTTCATTAGTAGAATTTCCAAGATAAGGTTGTCAATTTCAATGTCACGCATGCTATATGTTGTGTCTTGTGAATGTGTATGTAAAACCTACTATGATATGTACATGTATGGTATGTGTAGAGTTATTTGCTGAGTCTTTTAGACTCATTACTTGCTTCGGCGTACAGGTGTAGTAGTATGGACACACCTTTGGAAGAGACCGTGGAAAGCGACTCCGAGCGCGGGAGTAGCCAATTTTGTGGAGCTTAGTTGTGACATTTGGCACTTGATGTATTAATTGAAACATTGTATTAGCACTATCATGGAAAGAAATGTTTAAGTATGGACATTATGTATTTGATTTTTAACAATTTAATTATGTGGACTTCTAGTTCTTTAAATGTTATCGAATCATGTATGTTAAATGTGGATGATGAATGAAATGAGGACAGTGGTTCTTTTACTTCCGCTACTCTGTCTTATATTCACGTGTATCTCAGCTGAATGTTATTGTTGGGTAGATGTCCCACTGTGGCAACGTTCACTATATCGACGTGGGTTGGTATAATCGTACCGATATAATGAGGGTCGCTACAATTTCCTTCACATATTATGCAGCCAGAACATCTACTGACCACTTATTCTTCACTGGCAATAAGGGAGCTGACTTAGTTAAGAGGTCGACATAACCCAGATACCATCGAATCCACCTCTAGATTTGGTAGTTCGAAATAAAGTCCATCCCTATACCTTCCAATTCCATGCCGGATTTCTAGGGGTTTGAGTTTACCAGTGGTCGCAAGTGTTCCGCCTTGACCTTTTGACATGTTAGCATCGGGCGACATATTCCGCCACCCTCTCTCATATTAGGCCACCAAAAGCTTCTTTCAAATCTTGATACATTTTGGTAGTTCCAGGATGAATGGTATACCTGGTCTTGTGAGCCTCATCCATAATCATTTTCTTTGTCTCCACATGGTCGGGTACACAGACTCGATCCCGGAACAATAGTCTTTCATCTTCAGTTAATGAGAAATCCGGCTCTGGTCTAGATTAGCCTTAATCTCCACAAGCATCGGATCATTGTCTTGGAGTGCTACGATGTCCTCCAATAGTGTAGGTTGTGCTCTAACACTAGCAATAAGGCATCCCTTTTTCTTGATGTCAGCATCAATATTTAACTTGGCGAAATCTTCTAGTAGTCTCCATTCTCCCACCATTAAACTTGACAATGTGAGGCTTTCTACTTAGCGCATCTGCCACAACATTTGCTTCACCTGGATGATATTAGATAGTGAAGTCGAAGTCTTTGAGATACTCCAACCACCTCCGTTGTCTCATGTTCAAGTCCTGTTGAGAAAATAGATACTTCAAGCTTTTATGGTCAGAAAACACAATGAATTTCTCACCATATAGATAATGACGACATATCTTCAAGGCGAAGACTCTATCAGCTAGCTCCAGATCATATACAAGATAATTGTCCTCGTGCTTCTTCAATTGTCTGGACGCGTAGCATATAACTTTCCCATTTTGCATCAGCACACACAGCTAGGCCGATCCCGGATGCATCGGTGTATACTTCAAACTACCCCCAGCAACTGGCATGTCAGTACGAGTGCCGAGGTAAGGTGCCCTTTCAATGCCTTGAAACTTTCTTCACATTCATTAGTCCATGCAAATAGATTCTCCTTCCTGGTAGCCTGGTCAATGGTACAGCTACCTTTGAGAATCTTTAATGAAGCGACGATAATAACCGGCTTAACCTAGAAAGCTCCTAATCTCCGACACAATTGTCGTCTAGAAAGCTCCTAATCTCCGACACAATTGTCGTCCTTTCCCAGTTTTTAACCGCCTCCACCTTAGATGGATCCACAGAGATTCCCTCCTTGGATATGATTGACCAAGGAAAGACACTTCCTTCCATCCAGAATTCACACTTACTAAGTTTAGCATAGAGTGATTATCTCTGAGCACTTGCAGAGCAACCTTCAAGTGTTCCTCATGTTCTCTTTGTATTTGGAGTAAATAAGGATGTCATCAATGAACACCACTATAAATTGGTCCAAGTTGGCCTATAAATATTGTTCATGTAAGGCCCTCGAATTTTGTCCTTATTATTTTATTATGTGCAATTTTATGCTTGTATATGTAGATGCCATTATCGTATAAGTATTATGTATACATTATCTCGGTGTACTTATGAATGTATTATATACTTATTGTATATATCGGTCGATTTCGTGACTTAACGAGTGTGTACATTACACCATATGTATTGCATGCATGAACTTAGGAAAATAGGGTTTTTGCATGGTTTTGGGTTCTGGCCGAAGGGTTAGTAGACGTCAACATAATGGACGTTCACTTATTGTTACGTCCATATCAGTGGACTCGATTATTAAGTAGACGGCCTTATCGGTAGACGTCTACTTCCTGACAAGCAGTCCGCAACAGCATGGTGTGCCATGCTTGATGTGCGTGGCAACCACTCCCCCAACGGCTCCTTGGCCTTCCAACCGACCTCTTGCGGGAGGGGTGGGGGGGGGGGGGGGGGAGGGGGGGGGGGGGTGGAGGTCCTCTCTTAAGAGAGCCCTTGTGCAACCCCAAAGAGCTCTCTTGGCTCTTTGCAAGGAGTACAAACAAACCCTAGAAGCTGTGAGAAACCTGAGGTTTGAAGAGCTTTGACCGGCGATCCAAGCTCTTCCTGGCGATCTACTTCGACAAGGAGGGAGACAACACATCCGCTACACACCCCGGCCCTGGATTTCCAGAGGGGATCATCCAGAAGCCGGAGTGGAGGCGTCTTGGAGGCTTCTTGGGACTGCCCAAGGAGAGCTTCCTCCAACTGATTTGATCCCTTTAGGAGTTTTTTTCCAAAAGCATACCCCTTCCCATTGTCCATGTATGTGTCTAGGAGCTTTTATCATTTTTACAGATTTTCCTCGTGTCCTTGATCCCCTACATTCACCATTTTTCAGAGCTCGGACTGTGTTTTTTACACAGGTCCGAACTTGACGGCAAGCCCCATGGACGCTGAGATCTTGAGTCCAGCGGCCAACGATGTTGCCGCCAACTCTTGTAAAACGTCCATAGTGTGCCGTTTAGTTCTTCTTGACAGAACAGTAAACCTGTTCTGCCTTATATCTTTATTTCAGGATTTCTACGCATGAGGATATAATGTAAATTTTATATGTTATGTAAAATAGGTAATGATGTTGGTTGGAATTCCTGTATTTTCCTGCAGATGGCATAATTTATTTGAATTATTGAAAGGCATGTGTAGGAAGAGGTTATGCTTGGTTAATCTTGTTCCCATGATTTCGGAGGAATCAATGCTGTCGAATTTTATGAACCATGTTTGTATGTATCAGTCCATGCCCTGCACATTTGGGAATTTTCTCATCTCCATGTGATTCTTAAATTTCTACAATGAAAATAGAAAGCATGAGTGACCTTGTGAAAATCCTAGTAAATCATGTGTTGGGAAATAAATTCGGGAAAAATTTCTGTGCCAATATGTAATGTGTGGTTCATGACTGTGCATGATCAAATCTGATTCCATGTCATGTTCTATGTTGACTTAGTTTTAAGAATGGCATGAAACTGAATGTTTTAATTTCTATAAATGCATGTGAATTCAGAAAAATGTGAAAATTTGTATGTGTGTTAGTATACCCGCAACAGCATGTGATAAATTTTAGGAAAATTTGATAACAGTAACCTACATTATGAGATTTTTCATGTGAAAATGAGTATGAATACAAGTACCATGATTAAGGTTAAATGAATGTGTGTTCCAATTAATCCATGAGAGCTACTAAATGCTTGATTTCTGTTATTAGTAGCATCATGAAGAGGGATGAACTGAACCATGTGCATAAACAAGAAGTGAAAAAAAAAAAAATCATATGTGAAACGTGGTGTTAATCGGAATGTGTAATGTGTAAATGTGCCGTGTGTGACTGCTTCCATAGAGGGCTGTGGAACCGTATCATGGACAAGTCCCCATGAGAAGGTTCATGTGTTAAGATATCCTAAAGGCATTAGGATGAAATCCTGGAGGTGGACAAGTACCACTGGTTAGGGTGGAGACGTGTTCTCCCGGTCTGCGCAGTGCCAAAGAGTCTCACTGTATTGCCCAGGTGATGTGCTATGTGTTATGTGTATGTGATGTGTCCTTCTAGTGGTGGTTTTGACTATGTTCACGGCAAATAATTGTGACATGTGTATGTGAGCATGTGTAATTGGTATATATATATGTGAGCATGAAACTGTGAAATGTGAGAATCATGTGAGCCCTTTATGTTAGAGTGTGAACATATTTACATGTGAAATGCTTGAAAAATGAACCATGTGAAATATGGGAATGTGTACCTTGTTGAAGTGAATGTGTTAGGATATTTTACATAAATTCATGCATGATATTTCTAATCCCATATAAAATGCTATCATGTTATAGTCAATTGGAAGTGTAGTCTTCATGTGATTAAATGAGTAGAAAGCATGTGATAGGAAGTGTTATTTGAAACATCTTAAACCATGTACCATGTGTTTTTGATTTTGTAGAATACCATGATAGGTTGTCTCTTATAAATGTTCAAGCATGCTATATGTTGCCTTGCAATTGTAATGGTAGACCCTACTATGATGTATGCATGAATGATAGTGTGGAGCTACTTGCTGAGTCCTTTAGACTCCTCCTTGCTTCGGCGTACAGGTGTAGATTGGTGACACACCTTTGGAGGAGACAGTGTAGAGCGACTCCGAGCGTGGGATTAGCGGGTGGAGTTGACGTAGTGTCCCTTTTTTTGTTTCAAGTATGTGAATTGTAGCTTGTATTAGAGTTATCATTATGTAATTGTGGACAAACTATGTATTAAATTTAGAACTTTATTTTGTGGACAATGTAGCTCGTTAATTTCATTATGAAAGTTTAGTCTTTTATTTTTTGGTTATATGGATCATGTATGGATATGTGGATGATGGAATGTGATGACAGTTAGTCCTTTACTCCGCGACTCTGTATCTATATTTGTGTATATCTCAATCATGTGATAGTGTTGGGTAAATGTCCCACTGTGGCAGCACTCGTTATATCGACGGAGGGTTCGGTATGACCGTACCGGTATAATGAGGGCCGTCACAAGTTCATCAGTTGCATGAAAGTTCTGGAGCATTTGTTAAACCAAACGGCATGACCACGAACTCATAGTGACCATATCGATTCCGGAATGCAGACTTGTGATATCCTCCTCCTTTATTCTTAGTTATGGTAGCCTGACTTAGATCTATCTTGGAGAAATATTGTGCACCGGAGATCTGGTCAAATAGCTCGTCGCGGGGCAGTGGATACTTATTCTTTATTGTCAACTGGTTTAACTGACGGTATCAATGCATAGCCTCATTGTCTCGTCCTTCTTTCTGACACAATAGCACTGGCGCTCCCCACGGGGATGTGCTAGGCCTGATAAAACCCTGATCTAGCAATTCTTTGATCTGTCCTTTTCAACTCCTGCAATTCAACAGGGGACATGCGATACGGAGCTTTTGAAACAGGGGCTGCCTCAAGGAGTAACTCAATGGTGAAGTTTACCTCCCGCTCAAGTGGTATGCCAGGTAATTCCCTCTGGAAATACATCAGGATAGTCTGTCTATTGGAATGTCTTCTAGGGTTGGTTTTCTTCTTTTTAGTTGCCAAGACGGAAACTAGGAAAGCATCACAACCTTGGTTGATCACTTAGAAGCCTTTAAGGAGGATCAAGATAGAGTGTTTGGGATAACGGGTGCCAAGTACGATAGTGTTGGAAAGTTTGGTCTTTTAAAAGTGACCCTCCTATGGCGACAGTTTACATCGGCATCATATTCAATTAGCCAATCGACAACAAAATGGCATCATAACCCTTCATGTCTAAACAGATAAGGTCGGCAGGGAGATTGTGTCCTCAATTATAGTTTCACATTTCGGCAAGTAGTGAGTGAGTTCAGATTCTAAGCCTAGTGGAGAGGCTACAGTGATCTTGGATTTCAAGGGTACAGGTTTGACAGGTAGAGTTGCGGCAAATGTGGTGGAAATAAATGAATATGCAGCTCCAGTGTCAATAAGCACAAATGCAGATTGCGAGTGTATGGAAATAGTACCTTCCACCATACCCCCTTCCTCGGGTAGGTCAGCTTCTATGACAGCATTAAGGCATCCCTGATGCCGTGGTACATTCTGAGCTCTACCTGGCTGGTCCTTCAGCATAGGACAATCAGGAACACGGTGGTCACGACCTTCACATTTCAAGCACGCCCCGAGCTTCTTCCAGCATTCTTCAGCTCAGTGCCCCGATTTATCACAGAATTTGCAGTTTTCAGCCAACTGCCTACCTCCACTTTGACTCTCTTGTCTCCAGCACATCTCTTCCGGCATTCGCCTTTTGTTGTTGTTGTTGACGTTGTTGTTACGAAAAGTTGGAGCGATATTAGGTGCTCCCTTCTTGACGAAGACCGGCTTGGAGTTATCCTTGCCCCTCATGCCCTCTACTTTGGCCATGTGTCTTCTACCAAGCTGACTCTTTGAACCATCTCAGTGTAGGTTTGAATGTTGTTGTGTCCGAGCTTTTCAATGACATGGGCCTGAGCCCATCCATGAAACGGTTAGCCTTCAGTCTTTCCATTCCCACCAGGTGTGGGGCCTACACAGCAAGACGCGCGAACTGAGCCTCATACTCAGCCACAAGCATTCCTTTCTGTTTCAGTGCGGCAAATTCCGCCACCTTCTTTTCCTTAACTCTTTCAGAGAAGTATTTTCCTCGAAAGATCTCCAGAAATCCTGCCACTCTAGCTCAGCTACATTTGGCAGGTGGGCCGATGTGGCCTTCCGCCATGCTCGGGCATCCTTAGTGAATTGAAAAGTGGCCAGTACCACCTCTCCCTGTTAGTGCATTGCATGACTTGGAAATCCTTTCTATTTCTTCCTGCCATTTCTCCGCTTCATCCGAATCAGGGATCTAGAGAAACAAGGAGGTTCAACTCCTAAAATTGCGGTGCAGATCATCGGCTCCGTTTCTAACTGCAGCAGCCTGATTTCTAGCCTAAACCACATTTTGCAGGGCCTGAGTGAATCCACTACTGTTTCTTGCATAGCTTGCCATTGGTTGCGAGCCATTGCAGTTGAGTGTAAGAGTTATGAGGGTTCCTGAGAAAAGATGGAAACCAATTAATGTCTCTAGATACATTATAAAGTCAATGGGTAGGAGTGTTTAATTCTTTCTAACATATTCCTAGTCTCTACCCATTCTCACCAGGTACTATATTTAATTTCCATGACCTAGGATCCATAGGTATCTCCTAATCCTGAGACATATATCCTATTTGGTATTCCTAGGCTTTGATACCACTAAACTGTCACGTCCCGAGAATTACGCAGCGGATATTAATAATGCGGAATAATTCGAGTCGATATCCCGAGACGTGAATAGTTGGAAAATAAGCCTCTAGCTAGCACACACTAAATGTATAACAACATAGATCATCATAGGGCCCAAATATTGAACTCAATGGAAATTGTTTTCAAATCTCATATTTGTTTCAAAGGAACTAATACAGGACTAAGACTCATTAAAAAGAAAAGTACATTTTATTCCTCACTTCCTACTACACGTTCTAACACTCAAAATAAACTCACTAAAGATAGACTCATATTTGGAACGCTCACCACTCGGACGCATTCCCATCCTCGACTTGCTCCTCCTCTTGAACATCATAGTCACCTAGATTGGGTAAAAGTAGGGAATGCGCAAACTAGCCCAGTAGGATTTATATCTCAATGTGCGGGCAATGATATAAGTGATTAACATTTTAGAACTAGGTAAGCACGATGAATGTCATGATATGCATGTGCGAATAAAACTCATTAAAACATGATACATGGACAAGCTAGATAGAGTGATCACGATAGAACAAGATTTTTGAACAAGATGACAAGATAGAACTAGCAATAGATCACTTTGTACAAGCACGCAAGATTCACTTGATGTCAGAACGCAAGATATTACGCAGTGGATATTAATAATGCGGATAATTCGAGTCGATATCCCGAGACTGAATAGTTTGAAAATAAGCCTCTAGCTAGCACACACTAATGTATAACAACATAGATCATCATAGGGCCCAATTTGAACTCAATGGAAATTGTATTCAAATCTCATATTTGTTTCAAAGGAACTAATACAGACTAAGACTCATAAAAAAAAGTACATTTTATTCCTCACTTCCTACTACACGTTCTAACACTCAAAATAAACTCACTAAAGATAGACTCATATTTGGAACGCTCACCACTCGGACGCATTCCCATCCTCGACTTGCTCCTCCTCTTGAACATCATAGTCACCTAGATTGGGTAAAAGTAGGGAATGCGCAAACTAGCCCAGTAGGATTTATATCTCAATGTGCCGGTAATGATATAAGTGATTAACATTTTAGAACTAGCAGCACGATGAATGTCATGATATGCATGTGCGAATAAAACTCATTAAACATGATACATGGACAAGCTAGATAGAGTGATCACGATAGAACAAGATTTTGAACAAGATGACAAGATAGAACTAGCAATAGATCACTTTGTACAAGCACGCAAGATTTCACTTGATGTCAAGAACGCAAGATATCACTAATTGCATTAATGTAGGATGGCCATATCACGCAAGCAAGCAAGCATGCACGAGCACGATCATGTAACACTAATCAGGCACGTAGACACTAATGTACACCACGAAAAGATCCATCAAGAATGTACACCAGGGCACGTGTATGTGGTTATTGTATCTATCATTCAACACGCACGCACGACTCCCACGCAGATGCAATTCCAGTAATCATTTACCCCATGGTTAACAGTATATTTATGACTCTCTCCGTCATTGGGCTAGACTGGAGCCCTTGGGCACTCGCCATGGCCCGTCAGCATCTCATTTAATTTAAATGTAGATACCCACAGTCTTAATAATGGCCAATGAGAGTTTCAATAGTAAGCATGTGTAATGTCTGTTCATGATGAAACGGGAACAAGTATAAGCATTTGAACATGATTTCATGATAACAATGGTCAAGAGATAAATTCAGCAGCATAACGTACGATGTATACTTAGTTCAATCTTTTCATTAATGGCTTTAGTCTAGATTGTAAATCACACTCATGAAACAAGAAGAGAAAGGAAGTGCACGCTATCTGCATGGAACTTCAATGGTATAACCAACTCGCGGCCATGTGGGAATCCATGGTCAGAGGAGATTTACGGAGGCCTTGGAGAATAGGTCACTAGTCTACCGATTCGGAATGACCGGTAGAGAGCTTCCAAATTCCCATGAAAGGGCTGCCTAGAAGTGCAAGTGTGTAGTGATGTACGCGTGTCTCAATCACAATCCATCCGTTTCAAACTCACGGAAAGTACTTAACATGGTAATACGACATGAAACTATGCACTTTAACTAAATGTGGATTGCAAGATTTTAAGATAATAATTATCATTTAAATAAACTAGAACAGTACAAAGAGTGAATCAAAAGTTACCTGAATAGTCACGGTCATTAGGAAAGCAATTAGAATAACATTCATGTAATTAAAACTTTTAAATAGGTTAACCGCTTTTAAGCCATTAAATAACCATCATGTAATGATTAGACCCAAGACATACAATTACACATTAAATATAATATTAATCAGACCTCGGGTATAGCGGTTAGATTTGCAAGAAATAAGTGGGGTTTCATGTAAAATCCTGAGGTCGCGACGGACCCTTGTAGGGTCGCGACGGGTCAGATCAGAACGCGATAGTGCCTGTAAGGATCGCGACAGGCTTGTCTGATCAGGTAGGCAGTTCGCGACGGGTTCATATGAAGAAGGCGACAGGGCTGTCAGACCCGGAGGTCAGGTTGCGACGGCGGTTCTGTCGTGATAAGACGCGACAAGATTCTTGTCGCGATCTGCATGCGAACGCGGCCTATCGAGCCGTCGCATTCTTAGGTCCTAGGCCTGCGTCCGACAGAGAAAGGACAGTGCTTTGGATTGCGGACCAGACTTTCCCTGTTTTGACACAGGGTTGTTCTAAAATTACGAACAAATTGCACAGTGCATGAAAAATCACGAAATTAGTTTTAAACCAACCTAGACATGCAAGGGTGCTTCCAGTAAATCGGAATTAGAAAACAATGATGGTTTCAATAGGCTTTAATCAAGTCAAACCCAAACGTAAAAGCCAAGTGCAACCCGAAAACATAGTATCATGCAGCGACCCTGTAACGTCGCGTGCTTTTCGGATCCATGCGGATCGTGTGTGTTTGTTGTGGTGGCGGCCGTTGTGAGTCCATGTGAGTCGGTTGTGTGAAATGCATGGTGTGGATGTGTAGTTTGTCCAGGTGCAGCGCAGGGTTGGTCCAGAAATAGAATGGGCCATGCTGCTGTCCTGTTGGAATTGGCGGCCAGGTGTGGCCGTTGACCTGTTGGCGTCCAGCTTAGTGGACGTTTACTGCATGAACTTGGCGGCAGTAGATGTGGACGCAGAGGGTGGCGGTTGCTGTTGCGGCATGGGGGTTGACGCCAACCTGAGAATGGTGCAGGTTATAGGCTCATCCGAGGGCATTTCTCTCAGCTCTCACTCATTCCTCTTGCCCCATCTTGCTACCCCCGAGTCTTTGAAGCTTCCAACAGTTACCGAGGAGTAGTTGGACGATCGTAGAACACGCCGCATCGCTTAATGGCGAGGAAACGTCGCGGCGTGGTGCAATTCGCGTGGGAGCTCGCGGAGGGCTCGGCGTGAACCGGGGATTGCAGGGGATTCTAACGCATTCTGAGGTAGGGGACGAACCCTGGTAGCTTCATAGAAACATTAAAACACATCATAACCACTTGAACAACATGATAATCCACGTTTGAATAGAGTTGCACCATGCGGGATAAAGGGTGGTTTGAGTTATTTAATGTTCAGAGCATGTTTAGTGGGTTGTATTGGGTTCTAGCATGCTAAAGGAATTGCATTTGCATGTTTTTCAGTAGTTGAACATTAGAAAGCCCGCAGAGCCGATTAGGGTTTCTACACAGGTTATGGCCGGAGAACTTGCGTCAACTTCGCTTGCGCCAAGATCCTCAGCCAGGAGTTTAACGGCCAGAACCCTTGCCGTTGACTCCCTGTAAGCGGCAGTCGATGTGGCCGCCTACTTCTATATGAGCAGAAATGACTAGTACAATAATTATCGATAATGCATGTGTGTTGACGCATGAGGTGCACTGAGTGCACTTGGTTTACGTGTTTAGCATACAAGGTATGCTGTTAGTTGTTTACTTCGGTGACTGCGCGTTGTGTACGCGAGTCAGTTGGTTTCACGTGTAGTGGACCAGTGGTTACTTCTGGTTTACGTGAGGTTTCACGTGGTTTGTGTGTGACGTGCACGTGGTTCTGTGTACGTGGCGAGTAGTACGACGCCTACCGTGGTTACCTCTCCAGTTGGGTGCCCCAGGTTCTTTGTGAGCCAGGCTGTTAGCTCGGGGCTTTGTCCCGGTACTTGTGTTGTACCGTCGAGGTCTGTGTCGTCTGACCTGGACACCCTCACTCTTGTGTTAGAGTTGTACGTCCGGCTGAGGAAAGACGACAGTGGGACAGTGACACTTGTGTTTGTTTCTAGTCACTTGTAGCGCGCTCGTAGTTGGGGGTACGGACACCATAGACGTACTGGACCCCAGCTAGTCCTTTTCCAGTGCCTCACTCTAGCGAGCCAGGCCAGGGTCTCTGGAGGTGCCAGGCATGGGCCTGTGACCGTGTGGTTTGCAGTGGTGGTGTTTAGTTGGTCTCCACAGTTGCTTGACCTTTTTACGTGGAGCGGCAGCTAGACCTTTCGTCCGTGGCTGCGAGACTGAGAGTAGACCTGTGTTAGTTGTCCGAGTCAGTTTCTAGTGTCGCGAACCAGTTCACGTGGCTCGTGTTGGCTGTCTCTACTTTAGCTTGTACACCTGTACTGGTTTGCCGTTTAATTATTACTGTTGTTTCTCGTAGTCGGCAGACGGTGAGTACTTTACAGCTTTACTACCTGCTTAGCTGTTATATTAATTGTTGGTGTTGTTTACTATTCGTACTCGTGGTGTTTGTTTCGCTCGGTTTTGGGGAGTTCCCTACTGAGCCAGTGACTAGAGAGGCTCACCCCTACCCCCACAGGTGAGAGCGAGGAGGACGTCTCTCGTCCGACGTCCAGTTCCGGGCCGCGTCGTAGCGGTGCAGGGTCAGCACCTCCAGCAGCGTAGCTCCAGCAGTGTAGTTTTTGTAGTTGTTTACTTTCTTCAGTTGTACCTCGGGTATGCCCCAGGCTCTTGTACTTCTTTTTTAGTTTTTGTGGAAATTTGGCTATGTAAACTTGTGATATATATATAAAAATGTGGTGTGTTCCTTTATGTTTACACGGACTGTGTTTGGTATCCCTCGCGAGGCTTCGGCCCGTTCGCGGGAGGCGGACTCGGATCAAGTACGTTATCGGTTTAACGGGCTTGGCCGAGGCGATCCGTCACAGACCCTCTCACCATGCTTATAACTCTCTAACTAATGACATTTAGACAAAACGTTCAACATAAGATATGACAAGGACAACTAGTAGAAGAATTTTCATGTTGTGGGTTTGCTCTAATACGGTCTCTAATCACATGCAACATATAAAGAATGGGAAAAGCCCTAACAGTGCGCGACTTGGGGAAAATGCTTATAACTCAAAATCTACTCATTGGAATTCTGAAATCAGTGGGAAACAAAATTTAATTTGATGCTCTACACATTGGTATAGGATATGTTAAGGTTTGGCCCGAGGAAAACCTACCTTTGGGTTGATGAAGTCTCATTTTTTCCAGAAAACCTGTGTTCAGACCACTGTTTGAAGAACACTTAATACTATGTGTATACTGCATGGACTTTGGGCATTCCACTTGGTTAGAACGAAGACGTGACCCTCTTTCCAAGGGTATAGGCCTTGCAAGGTTTGGTTTAGGTTTGGTCTACCGATCGACTTCATGTGGACGGTTTGTGCAGGTCGCAGCAGACGAACGGGGGGAAGAAGATGGCTTCTTGTGGCGATCCACAGCTCCCCAGCACCAGAACTCCTCACACACGACTCCAACAAGTTGTAACTCGTCCCTAGGGTTTGAGTGAAGATATTTAAGCAACCAAGGTATTTAGGAGTCCTATTGTACTAGGAAAGAAGGGTTGCGGGATTGGCTGTGGTCTTTCCATAATTGAAGATCTCTCCCTCCATAGAGAGTCTTGGCCATCAAGAACCTCCATGGGTGGGTAGGCACGAATTTGGGTGCCAGAGTGCATGATTGCCTCTCAATTAAACCCTAATTACCACTTCCAATTTCAGCTTATTTATGGTTACGAATTTCCATGCTTTTCTGCTTCATTTGATTTTTGGGTCGTATGTGGTCCATTGGCCCATTATGATATTGGGTCATTAATATAAAATGTTGGAAGTCTCCCCAACATTTTATTTAATTATGTTGTGTCGTATTTTCGTGTTAACGATTTTTCCGACTTGTTTCCTATTTGGATAATTGGTCACAATAACTCTTAAACCTAACCCAAATGATTTTATTGACCCAAATTCCTTTATAGGTCATTAGAGGATATTATTGAAGTCCGTATATAATCTTTATAATTTATGACTCATCCAAGTACGTGTGATAATACTTTTTTTCGACTTATTAATGAATTACGATAATGAGTTGTGAAACACTTTAAACTTGGCTAATCCGATTTTTCTTGGCACAAATTTCTTTGTGAAACATTTAGTAATAATGTTTGGGGTCGATTTATAATTTTTACAAAAAATTTCGATGTGTTTTAGCACATACGATAATAATACGTATGTTTAAATACTCCGATATTATGGAAATTATTTATTTTCATTTGTTTTGAATTTTTATGTAATTAAAATTTCCGGAGTGCTACAGCCAAGTTTACACTTGTTTCACACACATCACACTTAGTACTAACGACTCTATTTATGTTGTTTATCTTTTAGATAATTTTTTTAAAGCGTAAGATGTCCTATTCCACCCCCTCTAGGACAACTATTGTGCCATCTCGATCCAACAAGTGGTATCAGAGCGCGGTCTTCTCAGAAGAATCGAAAGATTTGAGAAGAGATGGCATCTGAAGCTCACAAATATGAAGTGATGATCAGTCATCTCCATTTAATTTAATTTAATTATATAATTTTGGTGATTAATAAAACCTAACAAATATTTTCTAACAATCATTGTGAAGTTCATAACAGGAAATAATCCAAGAAAAATCAGTAAGTAGTTCTTACACACTGTTGTTAAAAGTGCAAAGCATGAATTCTTCCAAGTCCACATCGATTTCTTTATAGTATAACGATTTGGACATCGATTTCTTCTAAATTCACATCGCTTTCCTTTATAGTACAACAATTTGATCGCTGTAACGATTCATTAAGTGAAACATCGATTTCGGCCTCACAACGATTCATAGTGAAACATCGATTTCAGCCTCACACGATTTCATAAAGTGAAACACGATTCGACCTCACAACGATTTCATAAGTAAAACATCGATTTCGGCCTCACAAACGATTTCATAAGTAAAACATCGATTTCGGCCTCACAGCGATTCATAAGTAAAACATCGATTTCGGCCTCACAACGATTTCATAAGTAAAACATCGATTTCCTATTGAAACATCGATTTCGGTCTCATAACGATTCGATAAGTGAACAACGATTTGATAGCCACAACAATTTGCTTATATATGTACAACGATTTGCTTGTACATCAATTTACTTATCTGTACAACGATTTACTGTACATCGATTTGCTATATATGTACAACGATTTGATTGAACATCGATTTGCTTATATCTGAACAACGATTTGTGTTCACATTATTGGTTTCTACTTAAACAACGATTTGCTTATATATGTACACGATTTGCTTGTACATCAATTTGCTTATACCTATACAACGATTGATTGAACATCGATTTGCTTATATCTGAATAATGATTTGTGTTCACAACGATTTAGTTCTACTTAAACAACGATTTGCTTATATCTGTACAATAATTTGTTATATATATACAACGATTTGCTGTACATCAATTTGCTTATATCTGTACTACGATTTGTGTTCACAACGATTTGGTTCTACTTAAACACCGATTTGCTTGAACAATGAATTGTAACACAACGATTTCATAAGTAGAACATTGATCGCATCGTCTTCATGAATACATATATATTCTCATAATATTCAAATATAGTTTCAAAACTCTGTGGAGTTCAAGTCTTCCCGCGCATACTAAGATTTTGATCATTTCACACGAAATATTCTCGCTTATTTGATACATCACATAAAAGTCTTGATTTGTTGATGACGGATATCCTTTTCAATTTTAAGCATATCATTATTGCACGTTTTCCAAAGTGGACTGATGACTAGACAAAAAGGTTGTCTAGTATTTGTGTTTTAATGCATGCAGGCTTCTTGTAGTAAAGCACGTAAAGTATGGATCCGTCAACCTGTTGAAAGGATAAAAGATTTAGAAGATCTTTCTGAAGATGCAAAGACCATCCAAGCGTTGTAAGCTGCAAGCTAATCTCTGCATGCCTACGACCAGTCTCTCTAACGGCAAAAGCTGTGAGATAATGGCAGCTGAACAGCAAAAATATGCTGCGGAGAATATATTAGAAGACTGAAGACTCCATGAAGAACAACTTGGTGCTGTAGTGTTTCACTGTGAATCTCTACAATTCGCGAGCATCATAAAGAAGAGTTTGCTTCACTCCATCTTTAGCTCTTAGCTCTCAGCCTTTCATTGTTTAGACATTTTGAGAGCTTGTTGTTCTGAGAGATTTTTCTAGTTCAAATCTTTCTCTCTCAGATTTTGCCTCAGATCAAGCATTCTATTGTAAGCTTGGTCTAGGGGCCTTTCTCCTTTTAACACATTGTTTTTTTTTTTAATATGGTAATATCTAGGTTGATACGACAAAGGAGTGTGCCTCTGATGTCGTGATCAGCTAGACAGTTATATATATATGTGAAAAGCATAAAGGGGAAGGGAAAGGGGTACATAGGCAACGGGTGCACTAGCTAAAGACACCCTACGCAGAGGGGTCAAAGGTACATGATGCATCAGTCTGAGAAATCCTCATATTCCCCATCAGAATCCATGTTTAAAATGGTGGTGCTGCGAGTTCGGCCTGCCCAACTGTTGTGCATAGCTAGCAGGTCCACGTCCTCCACCTCGATGCCGGGGATGTTTCTGATGTTGTATTGCACGGGGAGGTTGATCTTGTGGCCACTGGGTCTTACTTCCTGGGGATGGGATGGCAGGATCGGTGCTGCCATTGAGGGAGCTGCAGATGGGAAAGACGGGGGTGGAGGTTTGTTTGTCATCATGCGGATATCTCCTCTTTTGATCTTTTTACGGAGTGCATCGGCGAAGGACATCCGGGGCACTGTTGGGGGCGGCGAGGCTGCCACTCCAGATGGGGTACCAAGTGGTGCAATGCGCTTAGCCTCAAGGGAGGACGGTGTGGCTTCAGCTGGAGTGCCCTTTAGAAACTGGGCAAACTGGTCCGGGTCGTCAAGCAGCAGGTCTGCATGGGCAGCAGCGTTTGATGCATGGGATGAGTGTGGCCTCGGTGTGTTTTCATCCACATCGGAAGTTGTAGCGTCCACTGGGAGGGTGGCACTCACTGCTGAAAGCACCGGGGCAGAAATAGTAGGGATAGTGATTGCTTGTTCTGCGGGGTGTTGAAGGGGCATATCATCGATCACCTTTACTGCACTTTTCGCTGACTGGTTGTCCTGCTGCAGCAGTCCTGCTGTGGGAGCCTCAGTCACTATTTTTGCTTCATGAGGTGCTGAGGGGTAACCTCAAGTTCAGTTGGGGCCCTAGGTGGTGCCATGGCAGGCCCATCTTCTATGACAGGAGCTGTGGTGCAATAGCAACAAGATCTGAAGGAGACTACTGAGTGGGCATAACATCGAACGGTTGCTGAGCATTGTTAGGTGCATCTCCTGCTACCGACGGTTGGCTGTGCTGATTGCCATGGGTTGCATCTGCTGCACTGCTTGATTCACAAACATTGGTCTTCGCACTGGTTTCACATGCAATGGGCAAAGGTGCCTCAAGATCTGCAGACTTGCTTGACTCGCTAGGAGGGATAGCAGGGGGGCCTGATGCACATGTCATGCCCTTCTGAACATGTCGGGGCAGTCCATCAAACACCTGGTGTGCAGCAGATGAGGGCGATGTGAAACCAGCGGCTATCTTGCTTGCTGCACCCACATCATTGCCTTCATGACCAGTAGCAGCATTGGATGCTTTGCCCATAGGTTTAACTGGCTGCTATACAGGTTGGGAACCGATTGACGAAGAATGGGAGCTCCAGACTTAGAATTCTGGTCGGCACCCGGATGTCCCCCATCTCCATCAGTGTGAGTGGCTCCTTTCTTGCAGTTTGATGCCACATGGCCCAGCCTTTTGCAGGTGTTATAGAACTTAGGAGGGTCTGGGTATGTTACTGATTGCCAATAGCCGCCTGCATCGATGCCTACCCAGATTCGCTCCAGCAGTCTCTTTGAGATGTCCAACTAGACATTCACTCGAGCAGCTTGTGTGCGAGTTAAGCATATGGTGTTTCTGTCCACCTTGAGCACAGGGCCAATGCTCCCAGCTAGGGTACATACCATGGCAGTATTGTAGAAGTTTGCTGGGAGGGCTGGCAGCTCAATCCACACAGGGATGATGGGGCAATCCTTGTCGGGGGAGAAATCCATTGTCCATTTGAAAAAGTATAAGAGTCTGCCTTGGACATATAACGATTCCTTGAGCAGAACCAGCAAGAAGTCTTATTTGTTCTGGAAACGGATGAGGAGATGGCGACCATCCAATGCACTGATGAAGAAGTCTTGTTTAAATGTGAATCTCTGTGCGAAGTGGGATCTGATGTCTTGAAAAGGGGGGCGGCCCTGTGGTGTCCTGGCGATGACAGCATATTCTAGTGGCTTGCAAGACACCTTGATCTCCTCCATGGTGAAGAAAGCAGCAGGTTCTCCTTGGTCTGTGACTGCAGGTCCATGAGCGACCAGAGGAAGGATAGGGGGCGAAATGGACTGCATAATCACTTGAGCAAACGAGGGCCAGTAGCAGAAAAGGTGGATGCGTGGGGTGCACTCCAGGGGTAGGGAGGGGCTGCTGGCGAAGCAGATGTGCTAGGGGGGTGTGCAGGCCTAACATCCAACGAACCAGGGCTGTTGGCGGCCAGGGAGTTGGAGGACCCAGCAGTGAGAGCAAGCGCATCAACAGCAGGGGTAGGTGCTTGGGCTACAGTAGGAACAACAACAAGAGGCGCTGGGCTAGCAGCAGGAGGATGACCACGCTCTCCACTATAGCAGGTCGCACCAGGAACAGATCCAAGTGCAGGCCAATCCGCAGCAGCATAGGAGATGTGAAGTAGCAAGAGGGGTGGTGGGGGAGGGTCCCCCCTCCCCCCCAGGAGCAGCCATGGCTGCCCCCCCCCCCACCCCGGGAGAAGAGGGCCACCAGGAGGAGGGAGTTTTTGTGTGTTTCCTCTTCAGACTGTGAAGAGAAGACCTGTTGGAAACAGGGGTTGTTTTTCCCTTCATTGAGGAAGGAAGACCTGTTGTATCAGATAGTGGTTGTACCTCTTCTGGGTTTGAAGAGAAGGCCAGTTGCGGCTGGATGTGTAAGGGTCCTAAGGGGGACAGTACCCTTGGTTAGTGAAATCTCAAGTTGTTGTTTGGGACGGACGTAGGACTCCTTGGGATAGGAGGTCCGAACCAGGAAAACCCTCCTGTGTTTGTGTGCTTGCTTGTTTGTCTTCATTATCATTAACACTAAACTATCGATCGTAGTGTTTTGTGTTAGCATTTTTATGACAGGTTTCATAAAAGAATTTTTAGAATCCATTCACCCCCCTCTGGGCTTGCTAGCTAGGCAACATGAAGGTCAGTCAGTCACCAGACCTCCATTCCTCGATGGCGAGGATTACCAATACTGGAAGATGAGAATGGAATGCTTCATTCGATCATAGACTTTGATCTGTAGCAGGTAATAGAGGTATGTGATTTTGTTATTATTCTTGCTGAAGGTACTATTGCAATTACGGCAACTGATAAAACTAAACTGTCTCTAAATTTTAAAGCAAAAAACTATCTATGTTGTGCTTTATCTAAAAGATAATTTAGTAGATTATCCGCATGTAAATCTGTAAAAGAAATGTGGGATAAACTGTAAGTAATATATGAAGGAACCGATAAAATGAAACAAACTAGAATAGACATTCTTGTTTCACAATATGAGCAATTCAAAATGCTACCAAATGAAAATGTCATTCAAATGTATAATAGATTTTCAAGCATAGTAGTTGGTTTAAGTTCTCCTAATGAAACTCTTTCTGATGAAGAAACTGTCAGGAAAATACTTAGGTCTTTAATATTCATGGACCCCTAAGGTCACTGCTATTGAGGAAGCCCATGATCTAACGAAACTTCATTGATAAATTATTGGTTCCCTATGGCCATGAAATAAATATGAATGTTTTTTGAAAATACATCGAAAAGACAATACCAATGTTTTGAAGGTTGCAGATTCTTCCTCTGAAGATTCGAAGGAGAAATCAGATGACAGTGATGCTGAAGCCATGGTTGTCAAGAAAGCTCCAACGAATTCTTGCAAAGAAAAAGAAGTTCGACTCAAAAAGGTACTTCAAAAGAGAAAAGAAGAAAGAGCCAACCTGCTATGAATGCAATCAGCCTAGACATTACAAGTTAGAATGTCCCAAGCTCAAGAAGAAAGATCCGGTTGAAAGATTTGAGAAGAAGAAGGGCAAAGAAAGAAAGTACAGAGAAGGCGATGCCGCAACACGGGACAATGAAGAAGCTACAACTTCAGATTCCTCAAGTTCAGAATCAGAAGAGGAAACAAGTCAATCTAGCCCTCATGACAGGACTAGAACAGGTAAATTCTGAAACTTCATTTACTTCATGTTCAGAAACCCGATTCTGATAGCTTAGAATATGCATTTAATGAACTGTATGAAAAATATAAAACAGTGGTTAAACAAATGAAAATAGTTAAGATCAACCTACTAAATCAAGAAAAATTCAACACTTTTCTAAAAAGTGAAGTAGAAAAGATAGGACAAACTTAACTGAAACAAAAAGATCTAATGAATTACTTCTTGAAGATCTAAAAGCTAATGGGGGTTTGTTTGTATGCACTTTTTAACAGTTTTTCTCTTAAATTTAAAAAAAGAAGAGGTCAGACATCTTAACCTGTTTGGTTACCATTTTTTTTAAGTGAAAATTCTATCCTATGTAAATCTCTCTCAAAATAAAAACAAGTGATAACCTATTTTTTTTTAAAAAGTGCACACGCCTCAGCCCGCCCCTGCCCTCCCGGTGGGTGCCCCCCCCCCCCCCCCCGATGCTGCCCCCCTCCCCCCGCCCGGAGCCCCCCCCCCCCCCCCACCCCCCCCAGCCCCGGCGCTGCTCCCCCTCCCCGGTGGCGCCCCCCCTGGTGCTGCCCCCGCCCCCCCCCCCCCCCGACCTTGGCCCCCCAGCCCCGGCGCTGCTCCCCCTCCCCCGGTGGGCGCCCCCCCTGGTGCTGCTCCCCCGCCCCCCCCCCCCCCCCCGACCTTGGCCCCCCCCAGCCCCGGCGCTGCTTCCCCGCCCCTGCCCTCCCCGGCGGGCGCCCCCCCCTCCCCCGCCCCGGAGCCCACCCCCCCCGGCCCCCCAACCCTGGCGCTTCTCCCCCTCCCGCGTCCCGGACCCCCCTGCCCCCCGGTACTGCCCCCCGCCCCAGAGCCCCCCCCCCCCCCCCCCAAGCCCCCCTGCGTCCCCACCAGCCACTGCGGCCCCAGCCCCGCCCCCCCCCCTGCTGCACCCCCCCCCCTCCAGTCCCGGTAGCCCCCGCACCCCCAGCCCCATCCAGCCAAACCACCTCCCCTCCCTCCCCCGCCCCCCAGCCCCGCCAGAACCCCCCCCCCCCCCCCCCCACGCCCCTACCCCCCCGCCCAAACATATCAACATAATTTTTAAAAATTTGGATGTTTTTACCAAACATGAGGATACCACATTGCCATAATTTTAAATTTAAAATTAAAAACGAATCTAACATAAATTTTTAGATAGAAATAGTTTTTTAAAAAAAATTGCTCCCAAACACCCTATAAAAACAGTAAAATCATGGAACTTGAAACAAATCTAAAAGAATTGAAAGATGAAGAAAAATTAAAAGAAGAAAATGACTTTCTAAGAGCTACCTTAGATAAAATTGCTAAATGTAAAACATCTCTATTTGTAAAATTGAAAGGTGCTAGAACTGGCAAAAAGAAATATGGAGTAGGATACACACCTCCATCAAACGAGGAGAAAATTATCTATCCTGAAAAATACCCAACTCCAAAATTTGTAAAAGAAAAGGAAATAAAAAATCCCATAAAAGTCAATCAACATGTTTTTAGACAAAAATAGAAATTCAGAAACACTACACATATAAAGAATGCATTTGATTGATGTTGTAGTCATTGTAACCAACTAGGACACACTATCAGCACTTGCACCACTAGACACTTGCATTGGATTCCTAAGACTAACCATCAAGGACCCAAGAAAATTTGGGTACCAAAAGTTAAAACTTAGTTCTGTTTTCAGGGTCACCTAAGAGCATCCAAATGGTATTTGGATAGTGGGTGCTCAAGGCACATGACAGGTGACAAAAAACTATTTACAAGCTTTAGAGATGAAGTTGGTCAACTTACCTATGGAGATAATGGAAAAGGAAAAGTTCTAAGATGTAGAACTATAGGATCAAAAGAAAAAGATTTGATAGAAGATGTCATGTATGTAGAAGGTTTGAAGCACAATTTGATTAGTATCAATCAACTATGTGACAAAGGTCACTTAGTCAAGTTTCAGAATGATAAGTGTATAATCCAAAAGGATGGAAAAACATTGTTTGAAGCTCAAAGAGTAAAAAATTTGTACACCCTATAGTTAGCTGAATTAAAAAAGTCAATCTATGTCTTGCAACCATAAAGAGTGAGGAAACTGATCTATGGCACAAAAGATTAGGACATGCTAGTACTTCAGTGATCAAGAAACTTATTAAGCATGATCTAGTTAAAGGTCTTCTAAAACTAAAGCTAAAGAAATCAGGAATCTGTACAGCATGTGCAAAAGGAAAGCAGACCAAGACTTCATTTCAGTCCAAAACAGTGGTAACAACTTCTAAACCTTTGGAACTCATTCATATGGACTTGTTTGGACCAATGAGAACAATTAGTCTTGGAGGAAAAGTTTATGGCAATGTAATCGTGGATGATTACTCAAGATACACTTGGGTATTATTTTTGGAAGCCAAATCAGAAATATTCTCAGCTTTTCTGAAGTTTAGTAAATTAGTACAGAAGAATCAGAAATTTCAGATAGTTGGTATTCGATCTGGTCATGGTGGAGAATTCAAGAATGAAGATTTTCTCAAATTCTGTGAAGAAAATGGCATAGAACACAACTTCTCTACACCAAGAACACCTCAACAGAATGAAGTAGCAAAAAGGAAGAACAGAACACTACTGGACATGGCCAGGACAATGCTTACATAATATAATCTACCAAAGTACTTCTGGGCAGAAGTAGTCAACACAACCTGCTACATTATCAACAGGTGTATGATCAGACCAATCTTAAAGAAGACACCTTATGAACTCTACAAGGAGAAAAAGTCAAACATCAGTCATCATCGACCCTTTGGTTGTAAGTGTTTTATTTTAAATAATGGCAAAGATAATCTAGGTAAACTAGATGCTAAAAGTGATGAAGGTTTTCTGTTAGGATACATTTCAAAACTTAGAGGTTATAAAGTGTTTAATAGAAGAACCTTATCTATAGAACAAACTGTTCATATTTTATTTGATGAAACTAACCCTTCTATTAAGAAAATAGAAGAAGAGGAAGATGTTGAAGAATTGTGCAGGGATCTGAAACAAGCTTCTCTTGAAGAAAAAGAAGAAGCCAAAGATGATCCACCACTAGATGAATTGCAACAACCAGAAGAAACACATGAAGGACTACTTAGAAATTTGAGGTATCACAAGATCATCCAAAAGAAGATATTATAGGTGATCCTCAAGACAAGGTAAGAACAAGAGGTATGACCATTCCCTCTAACTTTACTGCATTTGTTTCTCAAATAGAGCCTAGGACAATCAATGATGCACTGGTCGATGAGTCTTGGATCCTAGTTATGCAAGAGAAACTTAACTAGTTCCAACGCAGTCAGGTCTAGACTCTTGTCCCTAGACCATCCAATTATTGGGACCAGATGGGTCTTCAGAAACAAATGGATGAATCAAGAGTAATCACAAGGAACAAGGTCATATTGGTAGCACAAGGATACTCCCAAGAGGAAGGCATTGATTTCGATGAAACCTATGCTCCAGCTGCTAGATTACAGGCTATTAGAATACTGTTAGCATATGCATGTTCTCTTAACATCAATTTATTTCAGATGGATGTTAAAAGTGCTTTTCTAAATGGTTTCATAAAAGAAGAAGTTTATGTTGAGCAACCACCGGACTTTGAAGATACTAAGTATCCAAATCATGTTTTTCGATTAAAGAAGGCATTATATGGTCTGAAACAAGCTCCAAGAGCTTGGTATGAAAGACTAAGTGCTTATCTTATATCACATGATTTTATAAGAGGTAAAGTAGATAACATCTTATTTATTAAGAAATTTTCAGAAGGAATCTTAATTGTCCAAATATATGTTGATGATATTATCTTTGGTTCTACTAATGAATCACTCTGCAATTTTTTTGAAAATATTATGCGAAGTGAATTTGAGATGAGCATGATGGGTGAGCTTAATTACTTTTTTGGCTTGCAAATCAAGCAGACCAAGGAGGGAACTCACATCTGTCAAACCAAATATATTTCAGATTTATTATCTAAATATGGTTTTGACAAGTGTAAGCTCTTAGGAACACCCATGAGCTCAGGCTTCAAGTTAGATAGTGATCCACTTAGCAAGAAGGTAGATCAGAAGATCTATAGAGGTATGATTGGGTCACTACTCTATCTTACTTCCAGTAGACTAGACATAATGTTCAGTGTATGTTTGTGTGCTAGATTTCAAGTTGATCCGAAAGAATCGCATGTCAATGCTGTTAAAATAATTTTTAGATATCTTATAAATACAAGTAAATTGGGTCTATGGTATCCCAGATGTTCTGAATTTAAATTGCTTGGATACTGTGATGCTGACTATGTTGGATGCAAAATAGATAGAAAAAGTACCAGTGGTGCTTGTCAAATTCTTGCAGGATGTTTAATCTTCTGGTCCTCCAGAAAGCAGAATTCCGTAGCCTTGTCCACAACAGAAGCAGAATATATTGCAGCTGGAAGTTGTTGTACTCAACTGCTGTGGATCAAGCATCAATTGGAAGACTATGGTCATGAACTTCAAGAAATTTCAATGCTGTGTGACAACACAAGCGCAATCAACCTGACCAAGAATCCAATCCAACATTCAAGAACCAAGCACATTGAGGTCAGACATCATTTCATCAGGGACCATGTAAGTAATGGAGATATTTCACTTGAATTTGTATCTACAGACAATCAATTAGCAGATATATTCACTAAACCTCTTCCTAAAGATAGATTTACATCTAAAAGAAGAGAAATATGTATGTGCAATCCTAACTAAAATAAACTTACTACACTGCATGCTTCCTTATCGCAAAACTTTCTAAGTCCTGAGACTTCGATCTTGAAAAGTCGGAGTTATGGGTACTTCGACTCCTTCGAAGTTAGAGCTGTCTGTACTGCGACTCTTGAGAAGTCAGAGTTCTGTACTGCGACTCTCAGGAAGTCAAAGTTTAGAAAGTCGGAGTCTATATTAATTGTAATTTATTTAATCACTTACACATTCCCCTTCTTTATTAAGACCCTTTCCCTTTTATTCGATAAATCACCTGTTTGAAGTCTCTTCGACTCCTCTGTTGTCTTCCTCTTGCTTCCCGAAGTTCACAGTAGAAAAGAGGATCCTCCACTCCATCATCACCACATGTTGAGACCCAGCCTAGGTCTCAGGGGGAGAGTAGCAAGAATCTGAATGATGTGGCTCAGTCAAAAATTGAAGCAACAAGTAATAATGATCATCAGTACCACAAGAAAATTCGTTGGTATCATCGCCAGCATGTTAAGTCTCATAGGAAAATCCCTTCCATAGAACCATCTTACAAAATAAATCCTTATAAGTTTGAAAACTTCTTTCCTGCCAATGAGAAGAAACTATGGGATCTTCTTCGGCCTTTTCTGGCTCGCATCCCTCCTTCTCTTTATCTACCTAGCTCCACCTTAACTCCATGATGTAAACTTTACAAAGGGGGAGAATTGTCATCTCTTAAGCTTGTTTCTCGACATTTCCTATCTATCTTGACCTTTCTGTTAATGTCACAAAGGGGGAGAAAGAAAATAAAAATAATTGTTTTTGCATTGACCAATTTTTGGAAGAAAGAAATAAGAAACAAATAAGATAGAGATCAACTGTTATGCAAAATCAAATTTATTTTTTCACTTAAAAGTTTTTGTCATTAACAAAAAGGGGGAGAATTGATGAGCAACTATTCCCATCTATTTTCTAAACAGTTAATCATTATATTTTTGCTATGACAAAACCTTTTAAGACTTTGTATATGACAATCTTCTATAATTATGTTGATCAGAATATACACCAAAGTATTTTGTTATACTGTATAAACATTTGTCAAAAGTCATGCTTACACAGAATCTAAGTTTCAACACAACAAAATCTCTCTAAGTCCACAACACTCACTGTATATCATACTAACTCCGACTTCAGACTCCGACTCCTACTCCGACTCCAGACTGCGACTTCTGACTCCAACTTCCATATAGTCGGAGTTCTCATATGTCTTATCACACTATGTTTGAATGGCGGCTGTCGACAGATGTTCATCGGCTGTCGACAGGTACTGTAGCATATGTGTCTTCCATAACCTTATTTCTGAATATGAGGCTAGGTTGTCGACAAATGCAACATGTCTGTCAGCAGCTGTTGGTTTCTCAAATTTTCTCTAAGTCCTCATCGACTTCTGTTGAACATAGATTTCATTAGAAGATCGATTCTGCCAAACATCGATTTCACTTGAACAACATCGATTTCACTAGAACATCGATTCTGCCAAACATCGATTACACTGGAACAACATCGATTTCATTCAAACAACGATTTTATCTCAACATCGATTTCACTTGAACATCAACTCTCTTTGAAACATCGATTACCTTAAAACATCAACTCTCTTTGAACATCGATTACGTTTAAACATCAACTCTCTTTGAACATTGATTATGTTTAAACATCAACTCTCTTTCAAACATCGATTACCTATATGAAACATCGATTATGCCTCAACATAGATTATCCTTATACATGGATTATGTTCACATCGACTTCATTTCAACATCGATTATAGTCATTCAAACATCGATTACCTTGAACATCGATTGTCTTTTGTTTAAATATCGATTCCTCTTAGACATCCATTATCTCTCACATCAATTACCTTAAACATCGATTGTCTTATGTTTAAACATCGATTGTATCTCATATCAACTTCTGTACCGTCGCTCTTATTGCATTTCTTTGACTCCGACTTCATAAAAGTCGAAGTCTCTCATATCAACTTCTATACTTGGAATATACTTTTGCTTCTGTCATTTACCACAGAACTTGATAAATCATTTCTTCATGAGTTTTCATTATTCATATTGGAATCCCTTTTACATAAGAATATTTTCTATGAAACTTATAATTATTTTTCTGCTATCATAAAATTCAAATATCTTTTTGGCGGGAAAAATATTATTGATCTCATTTGAAATGTCTTTTGAGATCTATAATGTCTGTATACTTATTGTCTTTCTCACTGTCAGAAATTTAAGATATATTTTTATCCCTTCCACTAACAGGAAGATAAGTTGATCGACAGATGGTCAGGAATTAAATGTGATAAGTTGTATGGGCTATCTGTCAGAGATCTCCTGCTACTTCCTTTTTGTCAGAACCCTCTGACTTTCAGCATAAAGTACTCATATTGTGATACCTTGAAATTTTCATTCTTTTATATCATGTATGTATATTTACTTGTTGTGTGTATAGCATGTGTATTCAATTGTGCATATTACTATTTTTATACTTCTCATGAACATATGCATGCATATATATATATATATATATATATATATGATATTTTTACGTGAGAATAGGCAATTAGCTAAATTGATGTATAATGTGTATACCAAAATCTTAGGCTCATAATACTTAAAGTAATATTATGCATGTTATAATTATCTATTTCTTGCATAATGTATATAACTATGTTGTATACGTGTGTATAATTATACATACGTCAATTCAAGTGGGTGCATGTAAGAATTTGTGATTGTGGTATAAATTACTCTTAGTTAGTTTATTCTATATTACATCTTACAGATATTATGTATGTAAAATCTTGAAGTGCATATTGAACTATCTATTCCATGAATGTTGTGTATAAATATATGAAGTACATGTGTATACATGTATTTATCTTATGCATGTGATAATTAGCTATGTTAAGCATGTTAAATTAATTATGATGTGTAGGGTACTTAATCATAATGTGCATGTAGTATTTAGCTAATGAGGAGTACATTTCAGTCATAGGTTCATGCATGTATTATGCAATCATGTAGTGTGTAAGTATATATGCATGTATGTGTGTTATTGATGCATATTATTCTTAATGATGATTAGTGTAAGTTGTACTTAATTAAATATTGTGTAATGCATGTACTTTATGTAGTAAGAATATATGCAATTATTTTTACACATACTAGATTGTTTTGGTACATTTATACATTTAATTTTAGGTTTGACGGAGTTTTGGCTGCACTGTGCTGTTGGCGGCCAGGACCTGGATGCCAAGGCACTGTTGGCATCCACCCCCTAGACGCCAACCCCCAGTGGGCGGCCACCCCCTTGACGTCAACCTGTCAGTTAACTACAACCGATGTTGACGTCAATATCCTCCCGCGTAACGGTTCCAGAATTGTTAATGCTCGCGTTTTGGCTGGTTCCAGATTAGGAAACCCATCCTAACTCGTAGGAAACCTACCCTAAGGCGTACCCAAACCTCCAAGCCTATAAAATACCCATCCTAGGTCGGGAAAAAGGCTTTTTAACATTGGGTGAAACCCTAGCTCCGAGATGGTGAAAAGCTGAACTTTAGAAGGCCAAATCCGTCGACTAGAGGTGTTCCCCGAGGAGCTACAACATCTGGAGGACAGCCAATACATCTAAGAAGAGATCCCAACTCCGAGGAGCCATCTACATCGACAGGAGAAGAAGATCTAAGGAGTTTCTGAGCACCTTTTTGGCAGGGCTGAGAAGGACTTCATCGACATATTCTGATCTTCGTAGATTTTTTTAAGAGGCAAGTAAACCTAAATCTTGATCCTATACATGTCCCCTTAAGTCTTAGTATTTTTACGAATTTTTTCTTGAGTCCTGGAACCCCAAATTCACCCTTGTGTGAAAAGTTGTCTGTATGTGTTGCTGGGACCAGGTTGACGGCAACATAGGTTGCAGTCAAGTTCTTTAGAAGAAGTAAACGGCAACATCCCTTGACGTCTACTTCTTCAGGACCTGAAAATGTGCTTTTTGATTCTTTTCACACTGTTTGAATGATTTCTGGACATAGTTACATACTAAAATTTTTATTGGTGATTGTATACAGTCATTAGGTCATATCATAAGGTTGCCTAAATTTTCTACGAACCGTGTTAATTATGAAAATTCAATAATTGTATCATGAGCACCATATAAGCATGTTTAAATTGTGCATAAATGGAATTGCTGTAAATTAGGGTTGCATAAATTTTACATGATAGTAGGATTACTAATATCTAATTTCTGAACTGTTAGAACATAACCATGTTCACTTGTACCCTGTCTAATGATATTTCAATGAATTGTCTGAAATCTGGATTTAATTATAGAAATTGTATTTACTGTCTGAAAAATCTGGAAAATTACATGTGTGATATATTTACTGTTAATGACCTGGGATAAAAATTTAGAACTAATATGTTAATAGCAAGGATAATTATTAGTTAAACCATGGAATTTGTACATATTAGATAGGTTGATCTAATCTTATGTAATTCGGTAAATGTACAGCATGTTTAGGACTGTAATGTAAGTTATTTTATTTCTAAAAATAGTAGTATCATGATTAGGCTAACTGAGACATGTGCAATTGATAATTAAGATGTGTAAAGTGATTAAGTATTATATGTAAAATATGTGAATAGTGTGTGAAAATGTGATAAAGTGAAAGTATAATGATTGGGCCAAGAATGACACTGCTACCCTAGAGGCATCGAGAGTTGTATATAGAAAAGTTCCTATGGAAAGCTCTACATTGTAAAAGTTTGTCCTAAAGGCATTAGGAAAAACCTGGAGGTGGACAAGTACCACTGGATAGGGTGGAGAGGGCTTCTCCCAGTCTACGCAGTTACCAAGATTCACCACTTCATTGCCTAGGTGGTGGGTATGTGATATGAGTTATGTGATATGAGTTGTGTTATGAGTTATGTGTTCGAGTATGAGTATGAGATATTGTTGTGTGTCCTCTAATAGGTAGTTAGGACTATGTGTCATGGCATTTTAAGTTATTGGAATATGAGTAAAGTGTAAGATAATATGTGAATATGGCATGTGATGAATGCAAATATGTGATAAGTAAAAATAAAAGAGTAGATGATATGAAGATTTTGTGAAGAGATATGTAAGGGAAAAATTAAGGTTAATGAGAATGTGATTTCATGTGAAACTAATATGATAGTGCATATGTTTATACTATCATGTATTAATATTTAAATTACAATGTCATGTTTAATATCATGTCATGTATTCATTAATCTTCTTGTAATAATGTATGTGAGTATATATATATGTGTAAACATGCGAATTATGTAACACAAAAAGATGGAAATGTGAATTTGCTAAAGGAATAAGATAAAGTGTAAATAGATCTAATACTATGTAATTGAGTTTATTCCATGTCAAAACAGCAAGTAAAATATAGTTATGAATGTGTTAAGCATAAGGAAGAATGTTTAGATTCCATGCTAGATGTGATGAGTACTTAGTATAGAGTTCCATGTTTAAATTGTTTAGTATTGCCAATCAACTTGACTATGATCTAGACTTTACAATTCATGCTATAAAATATGAAACCATGCATATGAAATTTATTAACATTAAACCAGCAAGCAAGATGTGAAATTTAGTATGAAAAGTGCATGTGAAAAATGAATAGTCATCATGTTAGGTTGTTCTTTTCTCTATGCCTAATTCTCTATTCTAATTGTAGAAATAAATCATGAAATGAATTAATGTGTGAATGAATGATTCATGTTACATGTTAGGTGTAAAGAATATGTACAAGTGTATAATATTAGTATCAATGATTTAGAATAAACATGTGATAGAACAAAGCATGTCTAAGTAATTTAGGAATGTGTTGATAGTTAAAAGTATGTTCCATGTATATTCTTGTAGTTTAAATAATCGTATGTATTCTTTAGTGTTTAAATATTAATTTGAATGTGATATGTTTAAGATTAAATCTTTGTTTTACTTTCTGAGTCTTTGGACTCACCCTTGCTTCGACGTACAGGTGAGACATGAGTTACTATTTTGAAGGAAGGCATAGTGAAGGTTGATCTCTTGGAGAAGTAGCTTTTGGAGGAGTAAATTTTTATTTGTACTTTTCTTTTCATAGCTTGAATAAAAATATTGTATGGACAATATTTGACAATGTAGTTCTTTCATTATGTAATAATGTGGACATTGTCGTTTTATTTCGCTTTTTAGACTGTGGAATGTGTGATGGCGATGGATTAAAGTTGAATTATTTATTTTATTCCGTTGTACTAAATTGCTATCTACGTACTTTTCAACCTATCGGCTAGTGTTGGGTTTTATCCCACTGTAATGACGCTCTTTATACCGATGGGGATTGGTATAATCGTACCGGTATGAGGAGGGTCGTTACACATATTATCTGTCTATCTTTTAATGCTCTGACCTTCTATCTATTTGAGCCTACTTGCTTTATATTTTTATATGTATCTCACCTACCTCCGCAAGTATGGAGATATCCTTTTGTCTTGTCCTTTCAGGCTTGTAGAACATTTATGTAGCATGTGTTGCGCATGGAGTTCACAGAAGCATTAATGAAGCTGTCTCTCAAGCATGAAGCTACAAAATATAGCCTAAAGACGTTGGGACTCATGGAGCTAAAGATTTGATGGACAAACCTGAGAAGATCTAATTCTCATCTCAACGGACATCCTTCAACGGCTAGCTTCCAACGACCAAAATTCAAAACGAGCAAATTTGAAGCTCATATATATGAAGCCGAAGCTTGAAGTTTTAACAACAAGAAAAATAAGAGACATAGAGGTACACATACATAGAAGAAGATAGAATCTCACATTCCACTCAAATCTGAAAGCTAGAAGAGCCACTCAAAGAGAAAGAGAGTCATTCCTCAAGCCTCGACTTGCAAGCTCTCCATTGGCTTTTAGAAGTCTTCTTCCTTGGAGGTTTTCTGCATTGTAGATCTTTTCTATCCACCTTTGTTTCAGAAAGAGTAGAGATTCACTTTTCATTTGTTTCTCTTTCTGATTCTCTGTGTTCTGCTCATTGTTTTTGAGTGGACACACACAAGCTTTCAACTTCTGTGTAAGATAACATGCAGGGGGTTTGTAACCTGCAGTGCCCCTCTTGTGAAGGGAAGACCTATAGGTGTAGGTGGTCTTGTACCCCTTAGTGAAGGGAAGACTTGCTAGTCTGCATGAGGGTGTATTACCTCTCAGTTGAGAGAAAGCCAAGTGCGCTTGGCAGTTAGTGAAATCCCCAGTGGTTGCTTGGGGACTGGACGTAGGACTTCCATGTGGGAAGGGATGAACCAGGATAAAATCTCTTGTGTCTTTGTGTGATTATTTCCGTCAAGTTTACACTTGTTTCACACACATCACACTTAGTACTAACGACTCTATTTAGTGTTGTTTATGTTTTAGATAAAAATTTTAAAGTGTAAAAAGTCCTATCCACCCCCCTCTAGGACAACTATTGTGCCATCTCGATCCATTAGGGGTATGATCAGTAGTCTGGGTTGGTATAGTATCTTCTGTCACACTTGGCTACTGGTTGTCAAGAGGATTAGGATCATGTACATTTTGGATCTTGTCAAATAATAGGTCATCATCATCCATGTTACGTTCATCACGTTGTTCCAAGTAAGAGTTTCTAAAGTCCCTTGTACCTAAGGCACCCCTTGTCATTGAAGTGGATGTAATAATGTACATTTGCTTCTTGAAGTTAAAGGGATTCCCTTTCAGAGACTTGTATTCTTTATTAATTTGGAAAAATGACATTTTCCATGTCATATGTTAGACGGGATGAAATATAATAGTAGTTACGAAGGATATACACATACCGCGTACATTTCCTCCCAAGCATCTTCCGAAGGTGACACTGTCATGTTTTTTCCATCATCCCAACCTCATCCAGACCTGCTCTTAGATTAAGGTACATAGCATATCATTTTTTCAGGTTCTTGAACTTATTTTTGAGGTTAGAGAGTGTGTAAGATAACTGAGTTTTCTTGTTGAATTGCTGCAGTGCCATACTCTAAGCCTCTTTTGTAAATGTCCCATTTACGAACCGATCGTGGTTGACTTTGTGCTCAACTAAGATGTCCACCAATACTTGATCACCATTCTCCCTCCAATTAGGGACCCGTCCCTTTGTTTGTGTGGCCATTCTTTTGTGACGAAAAATATGTGAGTGAACACTGAGTATGAAGAAGCTAAGAAGAATATGTAATATACGAGCTCAACTATGGGAATAAAAAAAGACATCACTTTTTTACATATGACTTTAAAATGACCATCGTGAATAAGAAAACATACATGAATACAAATGAAACCCCCAATACATATGTTTTTAAATACCAAAATTGGTACTGCAAGTAGGGTACTACAATGAAAAATAAAACTGTAGACCCATACTTGATGAATGAACATGACTGGAAGATGACCTTAGTGAACTATATCTTGATGTCCAAGAATACACAGACGATGTCCGTGCCCTAGAACACAATGGCCACACCACTGACAATAAAGGGGAAGGAGCTAAAGCAACGTCTGACGTTGAGGATCCATCGAATGGTTTTTGTATATAGAAAGGAAGAAGATGATGGAAGAGGGAAGAAATGTCCAACAATAAGTAGACGATGTCCGTGCCTTGGAACACAATGGCCACATCACTGACAGTAAAGGGGAAGGAGCTAAAGCAGTGTATGACGTTGAGGATCTGTCGAAGGGTTTTTCTACATAGAAAGGAAGAAGACGATGGAAGAGGGAAGGAGCTCATAGCGTCCGATGATGGCGACTTGGGAAACGACTTCGAGAAGGTGCTTGCTGTGGTACAAGAGAGCGTGTTGAGGCCTCGATCTATTTCCAATGTTGACGAGCCATCGCCCTGATGCAGAAAGACCTGAAGATCGTCCACCACCATGGTGGTTCAGTAGAGGAGCACAATGGAGAGGGAAGAAGTTGCTCTGAGAAGTCTTGAAGTGGGAAGATGAGAGGAAGGAGCAAGCCATCTTCACAAGGGAGGGGTGAACGGAGAGGGGGTGATGGGACGTGACTCGAGAAGCAACAATCAGGGATGGAAAGTGGGGAAATGCCATTCCAGGGATCCCCATGGAATGACTTATCCCCAATATTATCCTTGATTTTGGAGATATCTTCATTCCCCTTATTCCCTCTTATCCCCATGAACAGTAATCATAACAAACGAATAATAGGGATAGCAGACCGATATTACCGTCCTAATCCGATACCAAACATGACCTTTAATTCTTCCTTTAACGGTGTTTTTAATTAAGTTGCCATTGAATTCTTAGCTTACAGAGAGGTGAAAAGATTTACTACTTTTAAATATATTTAAAGTGTTAGATAATAAGACGTTTTCGTATTAACATATTCATAGATTGATGTTAGATTGTGGAGCCCGAACTCTGAAGCAGATCTCCATAAGGGGTTAGGTCGCGGTTCGACCTACACGGTCAGGTCGCGGGGGTCTCCGGGGCAGCGCCCCCGGAAGCTAAATTTTGACTAAGTGTTGCAGGCGGGCTCAGCATTCGACTGCCACAGCCGAAGTTAGAAATGAAGCAGTCGATTGAATGATTCGACTCATGCAGTCGAATGTCAGATGTGAATGATTCGACTCATGCAGTCGAATGTCAGCATGAAGGATTCGACTCATGCAGTCGAATGTCAAATATGAAGCATTCGACTCTCTCTACCCCAGGACAGGCGACTTGGCAGCTCTGAGACGGCTTTAGTTAGGGGCATTCTTGTCCTTGTAAATCTCATTTGTGGTACCTTTCCTCCTAGTATATAAAGGGAGGGTACGTTCTCTTTGTATGTGTCGGTTTTCTTGGAGAAGAAGTATTGATAGCTGCTGTGGCCGTGGACGTAGGAAGGTTTCTTGCCACCGAACCACGTAAAAATCTGGTGTTCCTGTGTTCTCCTTCCTCCCTCCTTCTCTCTCTCTCTGGTATCTACGAGTGGGTAGTGTGAGAGAGAGAGAGTGCTGTTCCCCCCCGCACAAAAATGTGCACATATATTAAGAACTTTAACATGTCTATGTGTTAGGTCTCGTGAACACCTTACCTGCTTTGTTATATTAAAATGATGCATATAAAGCAATTAAAATCTTAGCTGGTTGGTCACGGGAAAAAAAGTGGGAAACAAATTAACATATTTTTACAAATGAAATTAATTTTAGTTAATTTTACCAAAGGGATGATAATTTTTCCATTGTCATATGTTTTAAATTACTAATCTCCATTTTTCTCTCAACAGATAAGTATGAGAATTGAATGGATAAATAAATAAATAAATATATGTATTGCACACTATAATTACCAATTATGATGAATATTACATTGAGCCGTGAGCAAAGTGTTATCCAATCAGCCTTGTAATTATCCATTAAGAGAGATGGGATGAAGAAATGTTTTTAGAGAATAAAAGTTATTAGTTCTTTTTGAAGAAGTGAGTCAATACATGCAGAAAATGTGGGTTCATTTCTATCTTGGGTTTCCATTGGTCCACGTGGATAGTTCCGACAGTTGTTATAAAAAAGTAGAAAATACTTGTTGCAAACCGCCAGCCTGACAGTTTGTAACAAACTCAACTCCCCATTAGATTGTGCCCACCTCCAATGAGGTTATAGTTTGCATCCACCTGGATGCAAACTCTCCATGAGAGTTTGTACCAAGTGGTGCTCTAAAAAAATGTCTCATCATACATCTTAATGTGCGGCAAGACCCGGCACACCCAATATAGGTGTGCCGGATGGAGGAGAAAGCCGCCTCCGCCTCCCAAGCCCCTTTGGCACAAGTGTGCATGTGCACCAAGTGGGGCTCTTGTTATAATTGATCCACGTGTATGATGCAAGGGGTCCACGTGGATTCGCAAGGGTGAAATGTCCTCTTCCTCTGATCCGCTTCTCATGGCAAGTATTAATCAGTGGAGAGGGTAATTTAGAAAGTTGCCTTCTTCAAACACACGGAAAAAACCATGTATTTATTCCATTTTTATAAAATAATTAAGAATTAACAAAATCAACTATACAATATGCCAAAAGCCTATTTTAGCTAACACTAGATCTATATCGCGCGGGAAATGTCAAATAATTTGAATATATATAAATTTTATAATTAAGATAAGTTATATTATTATCCATTAAGCATAGAACTAAATTATAATAATTTTAATAGATCTCATAAAAAATACTAGAATAACTATTAAAGAGTTTAAGACAAAATCTAAAATTTTCAAAAAATATAAATTCGTAGAATAACAATGTCAAAGAATTTCAAAATGCTAGAATAACAAAAAGATTTTATTGTCGCTTAAATTGGTAAGTATGCCAATCTTGTCCTGTTCGAGAGTGAGTTAAATTGAGATAGAATTTGAATGTGGTAGGAAGGAGAGAGATTTTAGGTAAATAGAGATATATTTTTTAATATATTTTGTAAATTTGTTACAATATTTTGGTGGGAAACTATTTAATCTGGTCAGATCTTGAAACTGAAAAATAGATGACACTACTTCTTTGTTTCTTTTAAAGAAAAAAAAATTATCATCTGCTATACAAACAACTCACGTGAACACTCCCAGACACAACTTTAGAGGGGCCATTGCCATGATGGCATTGCAGCCCCCCTAGAGTTGTGCCTGTAAGGCCTTAGTTGACTTGCCAGCATAACGGGCAGCTCTCTTAGGTGGTTTAAAAGGTGGGCATGGGCGGGAGGGTGGAGCCTCGGTCTTGAACCCGGGGCGGGCTGCTTTCATCCAGTGGCATTTGCCATTGGGCTAAAAAAAAAAAAAAAAACCTAACATCGTCTTTGGATAAGTACTCTTCACATATTGAAGGAGAAAGTGACTTTATTCTTTTTAATTAACACCTGAGAGGGAATATACCACTTTATTAAAAAAATTGATGAGCATAGAATGTAATGAAAGGCGTGTTCTAATTTGTACAAAACGGTGTGGAAGTCATGGCTTTATCAATTATGCTCAAGGTGACAGTACAAGAGCCGGCATTCCAATGGCATAGATACCTTTTATGTGAATGTGATCTTTAAAACAATATAACCATGGTAAAATAAACTTTAATAAACATTTAGACTACTGCACTATGTGCTTCACCAATATCCTTTCACCTTTGAACCAAAACTAAGAGGCAGATGATGAGAAATGTTTAGTGCCCCGTGCGACCCCGTCCCAAGGCGCAACACCGTGTGCCTGGGCCCCCCTGCACATGCACGCGGGGGCCCACGCATTGTGCCTGGGACGGACACAAAAAGTGTCCGTCCGCACAGGTATTAAGCATCTCTCGAGGCCGATATGCATCATCTGTTGCCTTGGCCGCCATGACCCCTTGGAGAGTAGAATGCATAATCTGTATGTGCCAACCATGATGAAATGCATGCACTGAAGAGTGAGGAAATCTATAAACAAGAGGGGAATGATAATTCCTGATATTACTTCAAAAACATGGAAACAAGGTAGACCTTCATACATGCACATCAACTTGTACAACAACACCGAACTTCCTTTCCCCTTCTTCTGAGCTGAACTTCAAAGTGTGGCTGGTAATAGGATGCTTCAGCAAAGATTTAGATAACACAAGAATATCTGTAAAACAACTTGCTTGAAGTATACTCCATCAGCCAGCTATATCCAGATGCACCACTTTACAGAGATAGACCAACCTGAAGCAACACACCAACTCCATATGCTGAAAAATGCTGTCAGCCATTCTAAGTGAACCCTGCATTCTATCACTAACATCTGGAGAGCTGTTAACCCTTGGCAATCATTCTCTATATACATGTAGAAAGCAAGAGAAGTATGAGTGTTTCCCCTCACCTACTCATTGCTCTCCTTTTTCATCCAGGGAGGTGTCTATTCATTGCCCTTCAGGATATTGTATTTGCAGAGTGGACAAGTTGCATTGATCCGGAGCCATTTAGTAATGCATGTGGAGTGGAAGTGATGGTTGCACGGAAGGGCGTGAAGTTCCACTCCATCTTCATATGTTGTGAGACAGATGCAACATTCCTAACACCACAAGGAAAGGTCAAACTCAATAACAGAAACAACCATACTCCCCTTAGCACACATTCCTTGACGGGAACCCAAAACTAGCTAGCAGCAGAAATCAGCAATATACTGGTGTAAGCACAAGCCAATCTGAAATGGTTTTGCAAATGTTTTCATTTCCTCAAGCTGCCAATCCTATTTAATGGAGCATTACCAGCGTTGACTGCATATTTAGCAGTCTTCCATGGGTATCTTCCAGCAGTGAAAGTGAGCTTCATATGAGAAGCATAGGCATACTAATGGCCATAGAGATGCTAAGGATAAACAACTATTTCAAATATAAAACAGAAAAATTGCCCAGTAAGACCTATGGAATTCAGAAAGTCTGTAGAGTTGAACAGATGCTACATGGGAATCGTCCTAAAAGGAGGGCTTAGAATGAATGGAACAGACTCAATGAGAAGCAAAACAGAAATGAGGTTATGTAAAATCTATTAGCATATACCCCATAGTTCTTCATGGATAAAGTTTATTTCATTTGACACCGGTTAATCACTCATTTTCTACTTTGCCACTCACATAACTCATTGACATATTAAGGAGCTGTCTCATGAAGAAATATTAACATCCATCTCCCCTCCAATGAAGTGCCCTTAAAATTTGTAGTGCAGTCTACCTTTCTATGGAAAAAAAAGACCACTGCATGTATTCCTGACAATAACAGTGAAGATTTCAATGTCTTTCCTCGCTCATTTCTCAAGAATAGGAAATAGAAAATACCACGAAAAAAATGCGGAAAATGAGCCAAAACAGCAGCTTAGAATTTAAAAGTGAAGAGCAAAAATGATAGATGATAATGGAAACGTTAATTGTACAGCATGATGCACATATTTTAACTGTGTTGGATATCTGCATTCTGGAAAAGGAAAAGCTGTAGTATCATATATCAAGGGAATTTGCAGCAACCTAGACAAATAGACCTGCAGACTGCAGAAGGAATTCCAAGACCATGCATATTTCAGGCTTAGCAGTTAATCTCAGCCATTAAATGTTCACTAGAAATTAAACAGATGCAGAGGAGATATAAACAAAATTAAGCCCTAAAAGCTATCAATTTTGTCCTGATTTTAACAAGTTGTGAGAAATAGAATACGTTGCCAATAAGCTACGACGGCTTAACACTCTTCAAATATGGATGATAGACTAGCGTACATGTAAAGATTGTCCAGATCCACATAAGAACATGGGTTTACCAATATTGCGAGTCCAATCCAAACACACCAATTGGTTAGGTTCACAAGAAACAGTAAAAAGGAATTAAAAAAATCAACAACTCCCTGTTGGTTTACATTGCCACCATTTTTCTTAATTCTGGTTCACGGGAAAGAAATGGCCCCCCAAATTCATGCACTTCTTGTTCATTTGCTCTTGTGCCAGGTAACCACCATCCCCTCTTAATCTCTTCAAAAGGAAGAATAACAAATTTTCAAAATATATAAATATGAGTGGAACCAGCAAGAACCATCATCTCAAGAAAAGCTAATAATCTCAGGTCTGATTATTCTGTAGGTACCTCAAAGTAAATCCATTGATATACATAAGTCATAGGGAGTTTTTTGCCCCTACCAAGTTTACAAGTTACTTCAAATTATATTTAATTTCTCATACAAGCATAGACACGTTTCAGAAACATGACAAAGGGTCTCCATAGACCCAGACTGCGTGTTCGGTAACTAGGTAAATTTGTTAAAGGCATTCATTTATTTATTCACCTCAGACATAACTTGAAATGGACCAGATCTTCTGTCCTAAGCTCGCATGCAGCTGAGCAAGTACCATGGGCAAAGAGCTTGTTCTTAGGCAGTTAGAATCCATGTCCACAGAGATATTAAGATTTTTTTAACATGGAGAGAGCAGATTATTGTGAGTAAACAGACCTACTAAAAGTCAAGACCATAAGAGGTTAGAATGGTTTGGGCATACATCCCAGACGCATTTCGATAAACTTACACTGTCTATTTGAATATATCTTAATGAAGATTCAGTTTCTACTCTACCCATAGAGGTCAGAAGCCGCCTTTACATCATGAAACATCAGAATTAAGTCAGAGGCTGCATCATATGAAGATTCACTCTTAAGATAGATAACTGACCAAGAGTAAGTACAAATTCCTAGAATATGAGAAAATATCATTGGAGGTTGAAAAAATGAGTCTTACTGCATGCTCATGCAATAGCAACCGCTCATATGTTGGGTCACCACTATTGTTTCCTATTGGAATCATTGTTCCTGCTGCAACATTTGTTTTGTCCTCAGCGGTACAAGGTTGAATAAACTTGTACCTTGGAAGAACGTTGATATCTGCATCTGAAGCACCTTCCTGTATATAACAAAAGCAAGGGTATTAGGAATTTATGAGTACACATATTTCCCTATTGACAGGAAACCAAATCCTACTGGCCAGCTACAGCATAAAGAATGGCAATGATGCAAGGCAAACAGCAACAGAGTGCAATTCCTATGAGAAACGCCAACACCACACAAATGATGGCAAAGAACACATCGAATGCCAGAAATACTACAGCAAGCCTGTAAAAAGTTTTCAGGATATGTTCAGAGACAATTTCCAACAAATTCCTTAACTATGCCAAAACAAAAGAAAAGCTTAACATCCAAAAAATACCTCCAAACTATATTTTTTCATTATGTGATGAAAAAAAATTGAAAACCTCCTGTAGTGTACAGACATGCCTGGTCCCTACATTCTTACGCCAATTGCAGAAACTTCTCTCACCATGAGACTACAGATGCTCTTATATAGTCTCTTGCATCAGTGGACTTCTAATTAAGTTGAGCTCACAAAGACCAATACAACAAGAAAGATATGGGTAACTCTGGGGACAAGCCATGCAACATATCATAATGCGGTGACTAATAACTGTACTATAAGCAGACACTACTAGGTCATGACATTGACCTCAATAGATACTAGGAATAACATCAGAAAGTCTGGAAGCATGCTCCTTCTGGAGCAGACAATGATCATCAATCCATATAACAATTTCAGAAAATTGAAGAAGAATATTTAGAGAAACATTATGCAGAAAAAAGCAAATCACCAAGATTCTGCCATAAAAAGGTAAATTAAGTGATCATCATCTAGACAATAGAGTAAGCCGAGGCACTGATCAGTCACCTTTCTCCAGCCATTTTGCCAAAGTGATCACTTGAAGTGACTAGGCTGCATAGGCATAAGCGCCTAGCACCTGGCCTCCCTCAGCCATGGATCTCATTAAGAGGAGCACAACACAAAGAGCCCCTGAAAGGGAGAAACCCTTCAACCTTCTTTTGCCTTCCCATCCCCATGTGTTAATCCTACTTTGCATGTTAGAGGGACAGGTGGAAAAATATTACAAGGAAGAAAATAGGGACAGATAAACAGCAAGTGCTACACCGAGGTTTCTTTGTAAATTCCAGAAGAAGTCTTGTCACTGAATCAATAAATTTAGAAAACTATAGTACCAAGGTGTTTCCCAAAGATAGTGTCAAGGCATTTATCTCAATTCATAAGCCATACTATACTTCCAATAAAAAATTATATCATATCCATTCACATAAACAGATGGTATTTCTGAAATACACCATTGATTAGCATACCAATAAGCTTAGGAGCATTCTGTAGAAGGATGTCACCACCAGAGACCACCCAATAGAAGCCAACTGTCCACCAGATGAAGGACACCATTGTGTTGAGTGATTCACATCGTTTAGTGAAGCTGACAGAAAATTCAGAACTTGAATCAGTGTAAGCAGCAAACATGATGATTCAGAAATAAGACCTAAATTTCACAGCTGATGTCATGCAAAATATTAACAACTGACAGAGAGGATCGCTGAATAGTTTTGCTTGCTTGGATGTTTATTTCAAGGACTAAGCTAAGATTAGGTTAAGGCCTCCAATGCAAGTATAAACACCAACATCTAGACAACAATACCAATTGTTTATAATTGTAAAATGTAGCTATCCCTACAAATATCAAGAACTTCTACATGATAGACGCATGGCTTTCAAACTAACCACAAAGTCCCATTCCAAGAAAAGCTTACAACATATTCCTTTTAAACTCTACTAACCTAGGTGACCACATTCCCTCCACAGTATATCTGTCCTAACTTTGAGAGTTCAGTAATTTGTTTTAACTGTGAAGGAATGCATAATTCTCCTTCTAAATCCAAACCAAAAAAGCTCTCATCAATACCTTTTAACATGGTGTTGGAATAGTCCCATGTCACAGAACAAATGATTTGTTTAAACATGGGCCTCTACATTCAATTGGTTTTCAATCTTCATTCAATCGGTTATAAGTCAGATATATCAAGGCCACCACGAAGACATTCATGTGCCCACCAACCCACCCGCCCCGGGAACATTTGCAGTCGACGTGGTGACGGAGCTCAATTCAGATTGTCCATGCCATCGCATGATTGAGAATATCCCACACTGATGGGCAACAATGAATAAGGTGGACAGCCAGTGCAGTACCTCAACAATTCACCTTGTCTCCCTTGTGTTCCTAATCATTCTAGACAACGTAAATATCTTTGAACTGTGAAGATACTGGCTCTGCCATTTCAAAACTTCAGTCGGGACAAAAGTCTTACGACAACTTCCCATGATCAGTTTTACATTCACAGCTCTTAAGGTGGAGAATCCACGAAATGCACTACAGTAAAATCCTAAACCCAACAACGGAATAGAAAACACTATAAATTCCACAATAGCAATTTAAACCTAGAATTCCAAATTCCACTAACCGCGATGGTCGGCCACTTCCTCCAGACTCCAGATCGCCGCTTATCTCCTCCTCCTCCTCGCTGTCATTCCCCTCAGAGTCCGAGGCCGCCGGGCCCCATCCTCCACCCCCCACCGCCGCCCGCTCCTCCTCCGGTACTCCACCCACACCAGCACCGCGTGGACAACGCACTGCAGCGCGTACCCCACGACCCAGAGCCGGATCGGGACGTTGGGACGCTCCCGAAGCGTGGATGCCAGCATGGCCGCGGCAGCCACGGCGAAGGCCAGGTTCCACGCCACGTCCAGTGCCACCACCGGCCTCGAGTAACCCCAGTGCGCGCGCCGCTCCTCCAGCTGCAGCGCCGCCGTCTCCCGCACCAGTACCGACGGCCCCCTCCGCCCGGTGGCACGCCCGAGGAGGACGGACAGGCGGTTGCGCCTTGGCGGCTCGGCGGCCAACAGGGCCGCCGCGGCTGGCCGCAGCAGGGGTTCGGGGGAAGCCGTGGGCGAGGACATGGTTCCCTCTCTCTCTCCTCCTCTCTCGCCTCTCTCTCTCTTCTCTCTCTCTCTCTCTCTCTCTCTGTCAGTTTGGGGATGGGAGGTGTGAGGGGCTGCGGCTGTTGGAGGAAAGAAGAAGCTCGCAGCTCGCCAGAGGTCGGTCAGAGTGGAGGAGCTGGAGCACGCTGTTGGTCCTGTCACCAGCGATTACAGTTACCGTGACTTCTCTCAGCCATGTTTCGGGTGTAAGATTTGTTGGACACTGACGGACGGTGAGGTGCTTGACGTGGATGTGTGTATTCGATTCAGAGAAAGATTTATTTTACTCTCACATTGTACTTAAAGTACAATGTGATTGACAACAAATTTATGTGATATCTAATAATTAAATTATCATTTTATCATTCTTCATGTGAGGGGTGTTACATAATATTATCTACTCCCTATTGCACTTAAAGTGCAATGGTACAAATGCAATAAGTCTTTCTCGTTCGATTCAATGTATCTTCAACTAGAGTTGTAGTTTGTGTGCAGCAAGATTAACTCTGTTAAAAGATAATATGAGAAGATAGTAAAAATATAGGGTAAAATAAATAACCCCCTGGGCTACATCATATTCGACTTATACCCCTAAAATCTCTATGTTATATTCTATATACTTAAATTACATATATTTTATTATATATTCATATCTTTTAATTCCATCTATTTAACTTAATTACAATTGCTTAAGAGGGTAAAAGACTAACTTGTCCTCTATAATTTTTAAAATTTTATTTTTTTACAACTCTCTCTCACCCACTCTCTCTCTCTCATTTTCCATGTAAACTCCGACATCTCTCTCTCTCTCTCTCTCTCTATTGACAACGTTATGGAGACCCAACAAGGGGGTGAATAATCAATGTTAGTAGATGTTAATCAAAATTACGTGCAAGAAAATAAGCAAACACATAAATGACACATATATTTATCTTGGTTTGAAGTTGAACACCCCTCGACCTTCTATGTCTAATCCCTCAAGCAACAACTTAAGGATTTAACTAATACAACCAATCTATCCAACAGTACTCAAACATGTCGGTCTTCCTCACCACGGAGGGAACAAACATCTAGATACACCCGATCTTCCCCTAACCAAAGAGAACAATATCAGGACTCACTGATTTTCCTCCTCAAGAGAGAACAATACACTTATAGCCGTAGTTTACAAGTTTTCTTTACCACGAAAGGAAACACACTCGAATACAACTAGTCTTCCTATATAAAAGAGGGAAAACTCAGGGCACACAGGCCCGCACTTCACATTGAAGTGAATACCATAAAACTATATTGGCAACAATGAAATACATTAACCAGATGATTGAGAAAGAATGAAATGAGATGCTCAAGGTTGTCGACGAAGCTATAGACAAAGATGGCAATAATGCTTTTGGTGTTAAGTGCTTTCTTCTCCTCAAAGGTGATGACATTAAAACTTTAATTCTAAGGAGAGCTTCTAGTCTAGATCCTTCACAGCTCGAAAGACTTGTTGGATGAGAATGATCACACAGTTCTCGCTATATTGGAATCTAACTGTTTCTCTGAAATATTTTGATCATGGTGACTCACTCTTCTTTTAACATGGTTCGTCCTCTTCATGCTATTCAACGTGAAGTCAATCTTCTGGTCATATAGATACAGCTTTTGAGCTTGACGACCATTAATGGAGCTTTTATCTTGTCGAAACTTTATGTCTTGATGACTGTTGGACCATGTGAATGTCGTTGAGGAAGCTTCAGTCTAGTGCAGTTAAGAATATGAGATTACAGGAATATGGAAGATTTCAAGGGCCAATTTTGTAAAATAACTTTTTTTGTGTATTGTTTCTTATCGGATGTCTTGGAAGAGACCTCCCGATATCAAGTTGATAGTTTAGTGTTTAGTAGACATATCTTAATTCTGTATATAAGAATGACTTAGCAGTTAAGATTCTCTTTATATATTTTTGTGATTTAGGTTCTAACCTCGGTCTTTATATTACAATATATTATTTATAAAAAAAAATAGTAGACATATCTTGACACGTCCATCTACAGGTGAAATGGGATCGAACTATCTAAATGCACAAAATAGATATTAATTCACATATTAATCTATCACAATTGTACAGAAAAATCTTTTGTTTAAGAAAGATATTTGAAATTGTTTAAATTTTATAAGTACCCTTGTTAAGGAAAAGGTAATGCACAGCTTCATCAAGAAGGCTATTATTGAAATGCAGCAAAGTTCCATTCCAAGAATAATTATTACATGATCATTGCAGGGCTAAAGATTAGGAAAAATTAATATTTTTCCCCACAAGTCTAACTAAAAGCCTTTATCAGAAACCACACAACAGGCTATGCTTCCATCAAAATTAAGAGTGGGTCATCCATGAGCCTTGTTTACAACAGGCTAGCTTCTATCAACATTAAGAGCGGGGTCGTCCACGGGGACCCTTGTCTACGGTTGAGAAGAAACGCATTTTTATGTGATGCTTGCCTCTTGAATTAATTATTGCTGGGCATATGAGGTGAGCCCCGCAGTATTTTGATGGCTATAAAATCTACTTCATTTAGTATTTGAGGTGGGTAGGGTGGGCATTACATGATGGGATGTAAGTGTTTTTTTATTATTTTAATAAAAATTTTATAAGATGCTATCACTTATATTCTTACAATGACATATATTTGGATATGCATTGCATATCCTTGCTATCCCCTTTCAATGAATTTAATTTTAGATAGAATAAGATAAGAAACCTAGCAACTATACTCTTTTTACATTCTCTCTGTATCCTTTCAAACTCCCATATTTTAATATATTCAATGAAAAGTGATATATAGTTATCATAAGGATATTCATAAAGAGGGACACTAGTTCTAACATGAGCACTTTGTATGTCACACTCATCTCTACTAATATAACCTCTCATATTTAAGATATCCAACTTAATTAAATTATTTTTTTTCATCATCTAATTTTAAATCACAACACAAGCTTGTGTCCGATAGATGTCAAAAAGACAATATAGCATCCCAGCATTTCCTGTACAGATAATATAAAGAAAACCATGGTACAAAGTTAAATGATGAAGATATTAAGGGTATGCACACAATCATGCGGGATGCCCACCCTTCCATCAGGATTCCTAATTCTCTATGTAAAATGGTTTGGTGACATCTATAAATGACATATTTATTTAAGATTATTACATAAATTTAAAATATTTGAATGGTGTCAAATACATATATTATAGAATAATACCACCAAATTATTTTCCATCTCTATCTCTTTCGTAGTTGGTTGCCCAGGCGGGGCCCACCGTGTCGGAAGTCGACATTGCGCTGGGGGCGTCAGATGATGTCGTTGTTTTTTTTTTTTTTTTTTGAGAAACATTTGTAACATCATTTGATAATATTATTGATACACCATCATTAAAACATTCACATCAACAACTGAAATAAAAAAGTTAAAAATACCTCATAAATAATGAAACTACAGGTACACTTTAATTGGTATGTTATTTTAATGAGTTATCAAATGATGTTACTAAATCATTTTTTTTGCCCTTTTTTTTTCCTTGCAATTTAAGTCATCCTATTCCTACCTACGAAGGCGAAGCACCTTCGAAAGGGTGGCGCCGTGGCGGCCCCGTCAATCGCCATCTTCGCACGGTCGCATCCGTCTGCCGGTTCGATTGGGGCGGCCTCCGTCCGCTCCATCTGGCATCTGGGCTTCACATGAGCTCGACGCCGACGGGCGATGGCCTCCTCCACGTCTCCTCCCCCACCTACCTTGCCTCCTAAACAAGTTCAGTACCGAAGCAAAGCACAGAGGACCTGGTTTAATAACTAGTGAACGATTTGACGGAATCTGACTCGATTATAAATTTTTTTGGATTCGATTAATTTGACCTTGGTCGTTTAATAGTTCGCATATAGTTTAATTAAATATATATTTTTATGATAATTAGAATACACGAGTATCTTTTGGGATAGTAATTACTAATTAGTATACAAATGTGAGATATAACTATTTTCTTATTAACTACAGTCCGTAGGAAAATCAAAGGACTCAAGATGTATTAAGAGAACTTTGATTTAGGGTCGAGTAAATGAGTTGAGATGAACATGAATAATCTAAAACATGTTATTATTTACAAAAAGATAATTAATTAGGAGTCTCTATGAGATGTTTGACTTATTTTCTAATAATGACATAGTTGTAATTTTTTTTTTTTTTTTTTTGATCGGTATGTGATGGTTTTGGGGAGGGGGACAAATGAGGAGAGGGCGCGCGGATCTTCCCGCGCCCTCCCGTCTCCCCCCCTCCATTTGGCAGGGGGGAGACCACCGCACCAACATGGCGGGCTCGACATAGTTGTAATTCATTACAATAAGTGTTATATCTTATACAATATACGTTAAGTTTTGTTATAACAAGATCTCCCTGTTATAATTATAGGGACTTTTACTTAATTATCTTTTAAAAAACTCGAGTTCAATAATAAATATATCAATTTTTTAAAAGTTTAATACTCTACTCGACTCAACTTGTCTATACTGCTATGCTAATTACGGATCTTTCTGAAAGATTCGACAAATTTAGATGGGAAAATAATTAGCGTTGGATAGTGTTTTTTAAGCTGCGACATGTTGGGGATTTTGACTTCCACTGTTCCACATGTCGATGGACTACTATTCTAGAAAGATCTTGGTGTCAATTTCCATCTTAGTTAGAAACGAGAGGCAATAATGGTTGGGGTTGTAGAGGTATAGTTTAGACTTATATTTGAAGTAGTAAAAATAAATATGTATTATAAACAAGACACATTATCTTTTACCAAAAGAAGTTTTTTTTCTTTAGAAAAAGACAAAAACCCAGATAAAGACAATATCTCTTGGGAGGAGGTATATTGAAATTTCACTCATCTTCATTGACACTATATGTGGAAAACTGCACAAGAGGCCATGTGACACATTCTTTATTCTTACTAAAAAAAAGACTGTGTGGAAGTATAGTTTAGTCCCATATTGTAAGTAGTGAAAATAAGTGTGTATTTATAAACAAGACACATTTATCTTCCTTCAAAAGAGTTCTTTTTCTTAGAAGAAAAGATTCATGTCAAGGACCATATCTCTTGGAGGAGGCATAATGAAATTTCACAACTCTTTAAGGGTATATATTCAAATGTAGCAAAATAATATTTGGGTCTATCCATGATAAGACATATATTTCAATCTCAAAATATGTTATATATATATATATATATATATAATATATAGAATATATATTCAAAGTTACTAAATTATGAAGTTACGTAAAAAAGACTTGATTTTTTTGTTTTATAAATCTAACTCCTATTTGATAGGGTAGAATCCTTGGGACCAACTGCCTTGTAGGTTACGGAGGCACTGAGTCGACTCGAATACTTGTCCCCCCTCTCCAGCTCACTGCCCAAGCCTAAGCTCGGGTCTGTGGTTATCCTTTTCACATATCCCAGAGTTGGGTTTGGATAGACCATATCATTGGCATCAGCTGCCGAAATAAGACATTGCGATGGCTCCACCCAAACACAAGACTGTAGCTCAGTTGAAAGACTCTGAGCATTGAGACATCAGTGTGCCAATGGGATCCATCGACCAGATAGCCACCCAAGCCATCTCAATCTTAGTGGATCTTTCCAGGCCCTATGTCGCCAAGTCACAAATATGGGCGAGACCTTGAGAGGCTCTCGCAGCTCCCCAAGTTGATGGGAGCACTGACCCATCAACTGGGCTGCTGACTTCTCTAACTCTAAGGATTGAGCCTGGAGCACCTTCACACCACCCTCGACGTCTCACCCCGAGCATCTTGCGTTGACTGTCAGAGTGAAGTAGCTTGAGCCAACCATTAGGGCGATGCAGATTGCATCAACCTCACACCAACTAGACGCTGCCTCTGCTGGACCCAATGGGATAGAGAAGAACTTGGAGATGTAGAAGAAGTGTAAGACCCTCGAATTTTCCATCGTATTTTTCGTATTTATGTGTGTATGTTGTGTTGAGTATGTATGTACGTATTTACGTAGATATTAAAATAGCATAATTACGTGTACATGTGTTTATATTAAACGTAAATAGTGTGTGTATTGCATGATGATAGTGTGAATATAATACCATGTACTTATTGCATGTATAGAAGCTTGTATGCATGGTTTTCTGCATAAATAGGGTTTCTGGCTGAAGGCCCTATTGGCGTAAATCCCCAGGCCGTTGAGGTGGTGTTAGCGTCCAGCCCTGGACGCCAACCCTAATTCCGGCGTCTAGCGATCTGGACGTCGACTTCTCTGGCCTGCATGCGCAGCAGAGCTGTTGTCTTCTGAAGCAAGGCATGGCAGCCATTGGGGGGATGTCCCCCAACGGCTCTGAGGGTGTCCCATCACCCTAGTGAGTGGGAGAAAGACCCTCTTTAGGTCTGAACCCGAAATGGCTCTCCCCATTCTTTCCCTTCACCCTTGCAAGAGGAGAGAAGTGAGGAAAAAAAACCCTAGTGGTGAGCTGTGAGAAAAACCCAATTTTGAACCCCCAAATCCGACCCCTTGGAGGTTCGTTTGAAGATCTTCTGCATCAAGGAGGAAGCTGAAGCTTAGGGGAAGGCCTCCCCATCATCCCCTCGGCGTGGAGATCAACCAGGAGCTCGGAGGAAGGCAATCTTGGAGCACTTCTGCAACTTCTTGGAACTGCCCAAGGAGGTCTTCTTCGAGCCATAAATCTCTTGGAGGATTTTTAGAGAGGCAAGTGACCTATCTATGGTGTCCCCGTATGAGTCTAGGAGGTTTTTATTGATTTTTATGAAATTTTCCTCGAGTCCTAGACCCTCCATTTCACCCAAATTTCAGAGCTCGGGTCTGTGTTTCTGCACAACCTGAGTAAACGGCAAGGTCCCTGGACGCCCAGTTCATCCTTGGCGTCCATCGACCATGCCGCTGACTCTGAGTCAGCGGCCAGAGATCGCCGTCTAGTTCTTCAGGACAGAACAGTGAGCTGTTCTGTCCCTCTTATACGTTAATTTCGTTATGATTTCCGTGATGAGGATATATGGTATTCCTATACGCTACGTAGGTTATCATTTGTGGTGTGTGTGATGGTGAATGTGGAAAATCATGTCTTTAAACTTGTGAGCATGACTTGTAGATAATTTGGCAAACCCATGTTCCATGACTAGAATTAATGTGAATGCCTTGATTTCGGTCTAATCATGAAGATTGTGGGTCAGCATGTGTGTTTGCAAATCTCGGGAACTTATCCATGATTGTGCAATTTGTGAATAGTTTCGATTCGGTAAAATGAAAGCATGTAAAAAAAACGGTTTGTGGTAACGGATTTATAGATGTATGAATTAGGATGATGTTGTATTCTGAAATCATGCATTAGTGTTTCTGTGCAAAATAGTAAGTGGATAAATTTCAAATGTGTTAGACCCATGTTAGCTTAAATTGTGAATAATATGCTAATTAGGTGTTTGATTTTCTGTAAATCCTACTTAGCCTAGAAAATCTGAAAAATTGAGGGTATGATTTGGAACCCGAAAACAGCATGTGGTTAAAATTTCAGGTCAATTGGAACAATAAATAAAAAGTTATGTGCTTTCATGTGAAATGTGATAATTCGTGCATATGATCAAAATGTGATTTGATTTTGTTAAAACCCAGCATGATTGGTGTGTTTACTGTGTGTTGAACCTTGAAAACTCTGTAGTACCATGCTAGAAAAACATAGGTGTTCATGTGAGTAAGAAAGTGTAAATGTGATGAAGAGTGTCAAGTGTAAAACCATGTGTAAAACGGTAAATGTGTAAAAGTGTAAACTGTGCCAATGTGATACTGCTTCCGAGAAGGCAGTGGAGCCGTATCAGGGAAAAGTCCCCCTGAGAAAGTTCATTGTGTTAAGTGACCCTAAGGGCATTAGGGGGAAATCCTGGAGGTGGACAAGTACCACTGGTTAGGGTGGAGACTTGTTCTCCCGATCTGCGCAGTCCAAGAGTCACCATTGTATTGCCTAGATGGCGTCTATGTGATGTGATGTGTTTGTGTCCTTCTTTGGTGGTTTGGACTATGTGTCACGGCACTAAAATATGTGTAAAGTGTAATGTGTAAAGTGTAAGTGGCCATGTGTAAATGTGTAAGTGATATGTGAATGTGTATGTGTAAAGTGTAAACATGTGAAAAGAGGAACCTAGTGTAAAGAAAATGTGAAATCTTAGATATGTAAATGTGTTATAGAAACCATGTGAAACTAAATCTGAAACCAAGTGAATTCAGAAAATGCATGTTATTATTCTCATGTTTATGTGTGCAAAAGTGTTTAGAATCCATGTTAGGAACAACAAATGAGTATGTGAGTAAAATGACATAATGGATTGTTACATGTTATGTTTAAGCAACGTTGTAGCTTTCATGTGTAGGTTTATAGTCATTGAACCATAAGAAATCAGCAACCTTAAGCATGTGAAAAAGTTAGGTATGTACTTAAGAACATGTGAAATCCATGCTAATTATGTTCCCCGTTCATGTATGTAAATTGTTCATGTTAATAGCTCCCACTTTTGATTAAAGTCTCATGAGTAAATTGAATAGGAACCATGTGATAGGTGAATGTTATTTTTTTGAAATCTGAAAGCATGCGTTATGTATAAAATTGTAGAACCTTCATGATAGGTTGAAAACTTGAATGGACTAGCATGCTATGTGTTGCAAAGTGTAATGTGCGTGTAGAAACCACTAGGACTTGTACGTGTATATCATGCATAGTGTTACTTGCTGAGTCCCTGGACTCACTCCTTACTTCGGCGTACAGGTATACTTGGTGACACAGTACCCTCGGAGGAGGCAGCGGAGACGGACTCCGAGGGTGGAGACTAGCCAGTTTTTGAGATCTTGTGATTGTGTACATCTTAGTATGTACTTGGACATTGTATTAGAATTAACATTAAAGAATGTAATATGTGGACATTGTATTTCTATTTCAGCAAATTAAATCATGTGAACTTTAGTTCCTTTTTGCAAATTGTAAGCTGTATGTATGTTTAATGTGGATGATGAATGAATGGAGATAGTTCTCTTTTACTTCCGCTACTCTGTTATATATATTCGCGTGTATCTCAGCTGTTTGTATCGTTGGGTAATGTCCCACTGTGGCTGGCAGTACTCGCTATACCGACGTGGGTTGGTATAACCGTACCGGTATAATGAGGGCCGTCACAGGAAGTCTAGAGGCTATCCAACTAGATGACCGGCATAGGTGCGGTCCAACTTACTTCTGATCGCCCTTCACTGAGGAGATCCAATAGGCCACACACCTAGGCCGGATAGAGATGCCCAACATGAAGGTGTACGATGGCACCACCGACCCAGCCAATCATTTGGAGAGATTTAACACCCTTCTGTCCTTCCAAGGGGTGTTAGACAAGGTCCAGCCCTGAGCTTTCTCGACCCTACTTGAAGGAGGTGCACTAGCCTGGTTCAAGACCCTCTCCTTGAGATCCATTTTGTCATTTTAGATGCTCAGGGCACAATTCCTCGACCACTTTTCCAGTTACGCTCGGCTTGCCAAGAACTTGACATATCTCCTCTGTTGTGTTGAGTGTGTTTTAGAATTTCTTATTGATGATTTCTTTAATGATGACCAATGAACATCACTCATTTCTTTGATTTTGATGATGACATATTAAACATATTGAATATATTACAATAATGCTCAAACAACATATTTTTGATACTCAATATCTCATATCTTACTATTTATGACATGTTTTGATGGTCTACTCTTCATTTGTGCAGGTTTATAGAGTTTTTGTAAAAGTAGATTGACTCTAATTGACAAGCAGGTCGACTCTACATGACTGCCTAGCAAACTCATGAAGAAAACATCACAGCAGTGTCGACTCTATTTGACAAACAGGTCGACACACATAATCTGCTCAGCAAGTTTTTGAAGAGCAAATGTTAGTAGTGTCGACTCTATTTGGAGATGAGGTCGACACTAGTATCCATCCAGTGAATCTGATTTGGTGGATTACACAGCAGGTCGACTCTAGAGGGTGATCAGGTCGACTCTACCTGTTGGACAGGTCGACTTTAGTTGTCTGTTAGGTCGACACAAGTGTTCTGACAATAAGCTCTAAACTGATGATTGGTCAGTAGGTCGACTCTCTTGAAGAATTAGGTCGACTCTCTCTTTCTGTGCAAACCTAGAATTGTGCAAAGGATGAATCCGATGGCTGTGATTTCATTTGAGGTCCTTATGGGAGATGCTATAATTACTAAATTGCCCTTTCATCCAAGTGGCAATGTGATGAAGACCTTTTTGACACGTGGCAGCCCAGGATGCTTTCCAAGTTTCTGTGCACATTTCCTTCATGTAAAAAGGGACTACACAGAGGCTATAAAAGCTCTTATATCTATTTTGAAAAAGAAGCGCCCAACAAGAGCAATCCAGAGCCCGCAAGTCTCCAGCCTTCCAGCAATTACATCCAAAGGGACGTGGTGATCAAGGCCAAGCTGTGATGTGCTGAGAAAGGGAGTAGATCGAGCTAAAGAACAGAAGAAGAAGAAGAAGTATTGGCAATTCAGATGCCACTGGAGCAGAGCATCGGGAATTGAAGAGGATCTCCATCGAATTCCTTCAAGGCTCTTCAATTCAAGTTTCTGCAAGACTTCTTCACCGAGGAACATCCAACCTACATCTATTTAACTATTTCTTGGATTGTTCATCTCACTTTCTTCTGTGGGATCTGTACATGAAGTTCTGTGCAGATTTCTGTGTACGGTTGAGTCTGTGAATCAGATCATTGCTAGAGGATCTGATCTCTTATGTTTTTGATCTAGCATGTGTTGAGCCACCGTGCTCAGTTTGTGAGTCGTCGTACTCACTGTGTGTTGTGAGCCATTGCGCTATGGTTGGTGAGTCGTCGTACTCACTATGTGGTTGTAACAGTACAGTCGTTCGGATCCGGGTTTATCGGGTCTATGTGTGGTGTTCTTGACCAAGAGAAGGTCAATGGGCTGTTTGTGTGGTTTCTGTGCACAGGGTGAGCAGTGTGGGCCGGTTATGCCAGCCCATTTGCACTGCTGGTTCACTATTTGGAATAGCGACGGAGGTAGGCGACACGATTCTGAACGCGTCGGCCTTGCCGGACGCGATTTCGGGACCCGCCTCTGTGACGTGTGTCGTTGGTTTCTATGTGGCATCGGTTTGGGTGGACACGTTTAAAGGGTTTAAACACGGCTTCTCCCCTGGATGCGATTTCGATCAGTGTGATAAAAGCTTAGTTTCGGCCAGACAGAGTAGAGGAGGCTCTGTCCGGCCCAGGGGAGGAGCTGGTGTGGCTTCTCTGGCGGATTTTCTGGCAATTGTGACATCGTGAAGGCTCGTGCGGCGCGGGAACCACGCGAGGACGATGCTCGGAGCGTGGGCGTGCCGTCAGTGAGGAGGTTTTGGCGTGCTTTGACGTCTTCTGTCGGTAGGGAGACTTCCTACCTTTTCCCCTTGTTTGGAATGGTTTAAAGGGGTTGAATGAGGGGTGGTGCATGAGTGGGTGGTTTGCTATTGTGTGGATTTCAGGTTTAAGGTTTAAGTTTGAAATATGAAAGCATGCATGTGTGGATTTCCCGTGGAGGGGGTGGGTTCGGCCTATGAGGTGACCCCCTTGTTCCAGTGGAAACGCGGCCAGGACAGCCGATGCGTTCATGGGAACGCGTCGCGCTGAGCCAATGCGTTTCGGGTTTTGTCCGTCGTGTTAAGGCGGCGTTGATGTTGCGTCTGGTTGACCCGACGTGTTTATGTGGAAACGTGTCTGTGCGGTCGGATGCGACTATGTGTTGACCGTTGGTTTGACCGGTTTGGGTCTAGTGGCGTCGTGTCGGGCCGACGCGACCTGGTCGCGTCGCTAAAGCCTGTCGCGACAATAGTTTGAATAGCGTCTGGAAGGACCGACGCAATCTGGTCGCGGCGTTGGGTCCTGGCGCGATAAGGTTCTGTGTGGCGTCCGAATAGGTCGACGCTATTTGAGAGGCGTCGCCTGTGTTCGACACGATTTGGTCTTCGAAGGGAATGTTAGGTGTTGGGCAGTGAAGGTTTGGTGTAGACCTAGCCCGGGTTTGTGGTTGTTCTTTAAAGGTTATTGCAAAGGTAATATGTTAAGTGGCATGTGTTGCCATGGAGGTCACGGGGTGACCAATGACAGGCAAGGTTACGTTCCGATATTGATATGGTATGCTTATGTGTTGTGTTAAGCATGTTAATGTATTAAGATAGGTGTTTAATGGTTAATGTGTACAAGTCTAATGTGTGGTCATGGCGGTCATGTGATGACCCCGTTAATGAACGGTTGTGTGTAGGATGGCTTGAGGGTCACAGGGTGACTGATGATAAGCCATTCTGTACGTTTGTATATCGTGGTTTGTGTATGTGTCAGCATTGGTTGGCTTGGAGGTCACATGGTGACCGTTGACAAGCTAAGCTTGACACTTGTATACCGTGGTTTATAATAAAGAATCGTATATCGTGGTTTGTGTGCTTACCGAGTCTGGTGGTCCAGCGCCTATTCCAGAATACCTCTCTAGTCGGTTACCCTAGCACCAGGTGCTTAGGGCTTGTTCCGGTACGGCAGTACCGTCAAGGTTTGTGTCGTCTTCCTCGACACCCTCCTCTTGTATTTGAGTAGTACGTCCGGCTGAGGGGAAAGACGACAGGGGGACAACGGCTTGTGTTTGTGGGTGTGCGGCCGTTTGTAGCGCGCTCGTGGTTAAGGGACGGACACCAGTAGATGTATTGGTCCTCAGCTAGTCCTATTTCAGTGCCTCACTTTAGGGTTCTCGGTCGGAGTCCCTAAAGGTGTCAGGCTTGGGCCTGCGGGGTGTGTGACCTGCAGGTTGTGGTGGTTAGTTAGTCTCCACTGTTCTTGACTTGTTGTTGTGGAGCGACAGTTGGACCTTTCGTCTATGACTACGAGACTAAGAGGTAGTTCTTGTGCTTTGTTGTCTGGGTTGGATACTGGCATCATGAACCAGTAGTCTGTTCCTGAGTGGTGGTGTCGTCTCTGTACCGACTCGTGTTTGACCACTGGTTGTGGTTTGTGTGTGAACCGCTGGTTAAGATTATAATCGTGAAACTGTTAACCGTTGTGGTGTGCCCTGAACGTGGCACAGTTCTGTGGTTCAGTGTTGTACCTCATGGTAGCAGATACATGTACCCCTCGTGGGTAGAGTTGTGTTGTGGTACGTGAGTCTGACCTCAGCAGGTGTTGAGGTGAGACCGTGCATACTGTGGAGGTCTTGTAATGTGACTCTCCACGTATTAAATAGATTGGTTTCCGATTACGATGTGGTTTACGGGTGTTGGCTTGTTGTCGCCAATCCCGATGCTCTGTGTGTGTGGTTAGTCTGTGAGACCATAGCCTAGGCAGTATATTTACCGTGAGGCTTGTGGTCGAGGTGTTTTAGTTAAAGGATGGACTAGCGGTGTTAAGCTAGTCTTGTGTTTTCCTTTACTTTCCAAGGACCAGGTTTAGCTGGTGTGTTTATGATTAGTTGTAGTTTAACATGCTTGTGTGTGCCTGTTATGTTTTAGTTGCCGGTGTTGCCAGTGAGACCCTCTGTGGTTGAGGTCTCTTGTGTAATTGTGTTTTCATTGTGGGAGGTCCCTACTGAGCCAGTGACTTGTTGAGGCTCACTCCCTTACAGTTTGTTTCAGGTGTTGGCTGACTTAGCAGGCGTTGGCTGACTTCGGCATGGTTTACGCAGAGTAGTGCGGACTTGTACCACCAGCAGTAGAGTAGTTGAGTCGTCTGAGCTTGTGCTCCCTCGGGATATGCCCCAGGTAGTTGTACTCTTTAATTGGTCATGTAATATTGTAATTGTGGATTATTGTACATTGTGGTTTACAGTTATATACACTTGTACTTTCTTGTGTTATATATTGTAATTGTGGTCTTTTATATTCGTACTGGACACGTGTTTGTGATATCCCTTGCGAGACTTTGATCTGATCATGGGAGACAGATCTAGATATGGACCCTTATTGGGTATAAATGTCCAGGGCCGTTATAGTTGGTATCAGAGCAATGGTCTAGTTAGAATATGAAAAGACATTGTAGGCACAATGTCCCAATACATGGATTAATGTCCCCTGCTGGTAGTAAGTTTACGGTTTTACGTGATTTAGAATGATTTTCACGTAAGTTTTTGTTATGTGAATTATATCTATTGTTTGGGCAGTTGTTGGTAGTAGCAGGAGCAGATATGGATAGGAAGAAATGCAGTTTGTGAAAAGTGAAAGATTATGAAAAAGGTTGTGTGTAAACCTAGCAGATGTATAATGAGGAATAGAGTTGTATGTGATAAAGATGATTAAGTGTGCATTAATGGTTGAGAGCCTTAGCAGAGGAGATCATTGTATTGAGATTTGTGTCAGTTAATACCAAGGAATAGTTTGGTGAACAGTGTGATTACGATGTAAAGGAAGATTTGTGATAAATATATAAAGTGGATCAACCCCAGATGAGAAAATGATAGTAGAGGTACAAGAATTGTGGCAGCCATATCACATCAGTGTGTGATTAGCATTGATTGCACCCGCGAGTTCGGGAATAGAGAGTGTACTGAATAGTGGTGGTGTCAAGAAATTGTGATAATAGAGATTTCTATAAGAAGGTGCCGAGGTGAATAGCTGAGCGAAGGAAGAGTAAACAGGGATCAGTGCACAACAAAGTTCTTCTGAGAATTTAAAAGGAAAGATATCTGCGTGGAAGAGGATAGTTTGTGGAGGTTCTGCAGAAGACTTTATTGAAGACTGCAAAATTAATCATGATTAGAAGTTGTGTTTGGTTATGGAATCAATCTGTGCAGAATGGCCAGCGCAGTATTATATGAGATAAGTGAGTGCACAGTTAAGGCAATGAGAGTAGTATTTTGGAAATAATGAAGAGGCAGTGTGAAAACTTAGGTAGAGAAGATAATTTAAAAATAAGAAAGGTACGAGGAGAGCAAGATGTGCCAGCAGATAAGAGGCAAAGTGCAGAATTCAAAGATGAAGCACAAATATATGTGATATAAAAAGAAAAACAGATTAGGAAACTTCAGCATTTCAGGTCAGTGGCAGATGGTTGAGTAGAATAAATTAAGAAATACATGAAATGGGAATTGAATCCAACTGGGATTCGAGTAATAATGAAAGTGGAAAGCAAATAAAAGCAGAAATGGAAACAGAATTTATGAAAGATTGTGCCAAGTGGTTAGCATATTCAGAGTAGCATAGCGGAAGTGTGGGGAGCTTATAACCCACAAGTTTGCTTGATTGACAGAGATTTGCAGATATTGGCACAAATGGGCAAGAGATCGAGAAAATTAAGAAATATGAGTTAAAGAAATGTGAAGCAGAACACATGAAAAAGGCAGGAAAGTTAGAAATGACAATGAGTTTCCCGTGAAAAGTTAGCAGTTGAATGTATAAAGAGAGAATAAAGAAAGATAAAGCAGAGAACAGCAGACAAAGATAAACAGAAATGAAATGGCACCAGAAAAGTTGAGAATTGAAAAAGGTTATGACATGGTAAGGCACTACAGTGGAGCTGTGTTTAGTAAATGATTTGAGGAAGTAAAGCGGCCCAGAAAAGGATGTTGCAAGCACAACCAGGAAAGTGTGGAAGTAGGCTGAGTCAAAGGAGATAAAGCGCCAACAGCAATGTGGAATTATTTGCGGCCAAAAAGTAAAGGAAGAATGGATCGTACCAATTGGGCAGAGAAAGTATGGAAAGAAATAAAGAGAAAGGGAAGAGCTGAGCAGTTATGAAAGAGAAAGGTAAAGCAGGAAAGGTATGAAAATGAGCAGATCAAAGTAGTCCGTGTGCAGTGATTAGAAAGGCAAGAGCAGCAGGAATGTATCCTACTTGTTCTGTTTACGGCTTTGTTTCTTTTTAGGTGTTAGTCTGCCTTGCCGTGGTTTCGTCCTGAATGTCGAGGATGACATTTCTTTTTAGGTGTTAGTAATGTAACAGTACGGTCATTCGGATCTAGGTTTATCGGGTCTATGTGTGGTGTTCTTGACCAAGAGAAGGTCAATGGGCTGTTTGTGTGGTTTCTGTGCACAAGTTGAGCAGTGTGGGCCGGTTATGCCAGCCCATTTGCACTGCTGGTTCACTATTTGGAATAGCGGTGGAGGTAGGTGACGCGATTCTGAACACGTCGGCCTTGTCGGACGTGATTCCGGGAACCGCCTCTGTGACGCATGTCGTTGGTTTCTATGTGGCATCGGTTTGGGTGGACGCGTTTAAAGGGTTTAAATGCGGCTTCTGCCCTGGATGCGATTTCGATCAATGTGATAAAAGCTTCGTTTCGGCCAGACAGAGCAAAGGAGGATCTATCCGGCGTAGGGGAGGAGCTTCTATGGCTTCTCTGGCGGATTTCTGGCGGTTTCGACATCGTGAAGGCTCGTGCGGTGCGGGAACCACGTGAGGACGATGCTCGAAGCGTGGGTGTGCCGTCGGCGAGGAGGTTTTCGCGTGCTTCAACGTCTTTTGCCGGTAGGGAGACTTCCTACCTTTTCCCCTTGTTTGGAATGGTTTAAAGGGGTTGAATGAGGGGTGGTGCATGAGTGGGTGGTTTGCTATTGTGTGGATTTCAGGTTTAAGGTTTAAGTTTGAAATATGAAAGCATGCATGAGTGGATTTCCCGTGGAGGGGGTGGGTTCGGCCTGTGAACTGACCCCCCTGTTCCAGTGGAAACGCGGCCAGGACAGCCGACGCGTTCATGGGAACGCGTTGTGCTGAGCCGACGCATTTCGGGTTTCGTCCGTCGTGTTAAGGCGGTGTTGATGTCGGGTCTGGTTGACCCGACGCGTTTATGTGGAAACGCGTTTGTGCGGTCTGGTGCAACTATGTGTTGACCGTTGGTTTGAACGGTTTGGGTCTAGTGGCGTCGTGTCTGGCCGACACGACCTGGTCGCGTCATTAAAGCCTATCGCGACAGTATTTTGAATAGTGTCTGGAAGGACCGACGCGATCTGGTCGCGGCGTTGGGTCATGGCGCGATAAGGTTATGTGTGGCGTCCGAATAGGTCGACGCTATTTGAGAGGCGTCGCCTGTGTTCGACGCGATTTGGTCTCTGAAGGGAATGTTGGGTGTTGGGCAGTGAAGGTCTAGTGTAGACCTAGCCCGGGTTTGTGGTTGTTCTTTAAAGGTTATTGCAAAGGTAATATGTTAAGTGGCGTGTGTTGCCATGGAGGTCACGGAGTGACCAATGACAAGCAAAGTTACGTTCTGATATTGATATGGTATGCTTATGTGTTGTGTTAAGCATGTTAATGTATTAAGATAGGTGTTTAATGGTTAATGTGTACAAGTCTAATGTGTGGTCATGGAGGTCATGTGATGACCCCGTTAATGAATAGTTGTGTGTAGGATGGCTTGAGGGTCACAGGGTGACCGATGATAAGCCATTCCGTACGCTTGTATATTGTGGTTTGTGTATGTGTCAGCATTGGTTGGCTTGGAGGTCACATGGTGACCGTTGACAAGCTAAGCTTGACACTTGTATACCGTGGTTTATAATAAAGAATCGTATATCGTGGTTTGTGTGCTTACCGAGTCTAGTGGTTTGTCGCCTATTCTGGAATACCTCTCTAGTCAGTTACCTTAGCACCGGGTGCTTAGGGCTTGTCCCGGTACGGGAGTACCGTCAAGGTTTGTGTCGTCTTCCTTGACACCCTCCTCTTGTGTTTGAGTAGTACGTCCGGCTGAGGGGAAAGACGACAGGGGGATAACGGCTTGTGTTTGTGGGTGTGCGGCCATTTGTAGCACGCTCGTGGTTGAGGGACGGACACCAGTAGATGTATTGGTCCTCAGCTAGTCCTGTTCCAGTGCCTCACTTTAGGGTTATCGGTCGGAGTCCCTAAAGGTGTCAGGTTTGGGCCTGCGGGGTGTGTGACCTGTAGATTGTGGTGGTTAGTTAGTCTCCACTGTTCTTAGCTTGTTGTCGTGGAGCGGCAGTTGGACCTTCCGTCCGTGACTGCGAGACTAAGAGGTAGTTCTTGTGCTTTGTTGTCCGAGTTGGATACTGGAATCATGAACTAGTAGTCCATTCCCGAGTGGTGGCGTCGTCTCTATACCGACTCATGTTTGACCACTGGTTGTGGTTTGTGTGTGAACCGCTGGTTAAGATTATAACCGTGAAACCATTAACCGTTGTGGTGTGCCCTGAAGGTGGCACAGTTCTGTGGTTTAGTGTTGTACCTCATGGTAGCAGATACATGTACCCCTCGTGGGTAGAGTTGTGTTGTGGTACGTGAGTCCGACCTCAGCAGGTGTTGAGGTGAGACCGTGCGTACTGTGGAGGTCTTGTGGTGTGACTCTCCACGTATTAAATAGATTGATTTCCGATTACGATGTGGTTTACGGGTGTTGGCTGGTTGTCGCCAATCCCAATGCTCCGTGTGTGTTGTTAGCCTGTGAGACCGTAGCCTAGGTAGTATGTTTTCCAGTGAGGCTTGTGGTCGAGGTGTTTTAGTTAAAGGATGGACTAGCGGTGTTAAGCTAGTCTTGTGTTTTCCTTTACTTTCCGAGGACCAGGTTTAGCCGGTGTGTTTATGATTAGTTGTAGTTTAAAATGCTTGTGTGTGCCTATTATGTTTCAGTTGCCGGTGTTGCCAGTGAGACCCTCTGTGGTTGAGGTCGCTTGTGTAATTGTGTTTTCGTTGTGGGAGGTCCCTACTGAGCCAGTGACTTGTTGAGGCTCACTCCCTTACAGTTTGTTTCAGGTGTTGGCCGACCTAGCAGGCGTTGGCTGACTTCGGCGTGGTTTACGCAGAGTAGTGCAGACTTGTACCACCAGTAGTAGAGTAGTTGAGTCGTCTAAGCTTGTGCTCCCTCGGGATATACCCCAGGTAGTTGTACTCTTTAATTAGTCATGTAATATTGTAATTGTGGAGGATTGTACATTGTGGTTTACAGTTATATACACTTGTACTTTCCTGTGTTATATACTGTAATTGTGGTCTTTTATATTCGTACTGGACACGTGTTTGTGATATCCCTTGCGAGACTTCGGTCTGATCGCGGGAGACGGATCTGGATATGGACCCTTATTGGGTATAAATGTCCAGGGCCGTTACAGTGGTTGAGCCGTCGTGCTCAGTTTGGAGTTGTCGTGCTCCAGGTTTGTGTGTTGAGTCGTCGTGCTCCAGGTTGTGTGTTTGTGCTGTCAAGCTCAAGGTTGTTTTGGAGTCGTCGTGCTTTAGTGTGTGTTGTACTCTTTTTAAGTAGTGAAGCCTCACTGTGTGAGGGGTGGATGTAGGAATCACTGGTGTGATTTCTGAACCACATAAAAATCCTTGTGCAATGGTTTGATCTGTATCTTGCCCTAGATGCTTGCATAGGATTTCGCTTTCACTACTTGTACAACTGCTTCATACAATTCACACATACATACTTCAAATTAGTAATAGTTTTTGCTGAATAGATCTATAAATCGAAGTGATCTTTGAATTGCTTAAGCTTCCGCATAGTTTGGTGTTAATCTATTCAACCCCCCATTCTAGATTTGTTCATACTTTGAATTCAATCCTACAATTAGTATCAGAGTGGGTTAATATCTGTTTTTGATCAGATTTGATTGCTTTGTTTGATCTGTGTGTTCTGTTTGCTTGAATTGCTTGCTTGCTCTTTTACTGTCTCTTATTTTGATTGATGGATTCTCGAGGATTTGTAGCTGAGGGCCATTCCATTAATAGACCACCATTTTTTGATGGGTCTGATTACTCCTACTGGAAAAATCGCATGCAAGTCTTTCTAAGGGCACAAAACTATGAAATCTGGAAAATAGTTGAAAAGGGTCCTTATGAAAACCATGGAGATGAGGATGATTGGAGTAGAGAGAAAATTAGGAAAGCCACTCTTAATTACAGTGCCATGAATATGCTTCAATGTGCACTTCACCCTAAAGAGTATTCAAGAATATCCATGTGCAAATCCGCTAAGGAAATATGGGATAAACTTGAATTAATATATGAAGGAACATCTCAAGTTAGGGAAATCAAAGCAAACATACTTGTTTCTGAATTTGAGTTGTTTATGATGAAATCTGATGAGTCAATTTCTGAAATGTTTACCAGGTTTATGACAATCGTCAATGGACTGAAGGCACTAGGTAAAGAGTACACTGATGTTGATATGGTAAGAAAAATCTTGCGCTCTCTATCATCTATTTGGCACACAAAGGCTACAGTTATTGAAGATTCTAAGGATTTATCCAAAATTTCTTTGGATGAACTCATAAGATCTTTAATGACTTATGAAATAAATCTGAAAAGAACTGAAGAACATATGCTTAAAGCTAAACCAGTAGCACTAAAGGCTTCATCAAGCAACAAAGAGAAAAGTCAAGAAAAATCAAGTTCTGAAGAGTCTGAGTCTGATGAGGATGAACTTTCCCTCATGACTAGGCAATTTAGAAAAAATTTAAAATCAAGAAGAGGAAAATTCAATGGAAAGAAAACATATTCTTCTGGTAAAAAGAATACTTCTTCTTCAAACTTTAATGCTGACAGGAATCTAAAAGCTGATGAAGGTGTTATTTGCTACAGGTGCAACAAGGCAGGACACATGAAGGGTGAGTGTCCTGAGGTCAAGAAGGACAAATACAAAAAAAACAACAAAATGAAGAAGCCAAAAGCCATGATAGCAACTTGGTCGGATGAAGACCAAAGTGAGAATGAAGAAGAGAACTCCTCAAGCTCCGAAAATGAGGAGTTATGCTTTATGTCCAACAACAGTGATGGAAATGTAAGCTCTTCTTTTGAACAATATACTATTGAAGATTGGGAAGATGCATATGCTGCTTTGGTAAGAAAATATTCTGAAATAAGAAAAGAAAATAAACATCTGAAAAAGAAAATTGAAAATGTCATGCATGATACTTTCTTAAATAGAAGAATATCTGAACTTGAAAATGAAATATCTAAACTTAATGAAGAAAAGGAAGAACTTCTGAATGAAATGGATGAATTTAAAATTGCATCTCAAAAGGCCAACACTGATTTTGAAAAGCTTTATGAAAGAATGGAATTACAACAAAAAGAAAAGCAACAAGTTATTGATGAAATTCAAAATTTAAGAAGTTGCTGGCTGAAAAGGAACAAGTGATAAAAAATTTCACAACTGGAAAAGAAAATCTTGATGCATTGTTAGGACTAAGAATGATTGCTGAAAAACATGGACTAGGATTCACCACAGAAAAATCATTGAAGAATAAATCTGGTGAAAAGAAAGAAAAACCTTCAAAAATTCATTTGATAAAATTTGTCAAAAGCACTAGTCCAGAAAATAAAAATAAACAAGTGTCAAAGAAAACAACTAAAACAATCAAAAATCAAAATAAAAAGATAATGTCTAATCAGAAGAAACAAAATAGGTCGACACATACTGTAGACAGGTCGACACATGTTAACCATAAGACCAAGCCTATGGTCACTGAGTCTACTCTGCCTCAACATAGGTCGAATCTGCCTCAACATAGGTTGACTTTGCCTCAACATAGGTTGACTTTGCCTCAACATAGGTCGACCTATCCACTTCTGAACAACAACAGGATATTTCACAAAAATTCAAATAAAAATCTAAAAAATTATAAAAACATAAAAACGCACTTTCATGATAATTATTGGAGACCCAGGACTTCATATCAACCCGATTGGATCAATTCTTGGAATCAATGGTATCATAATCCTCATTGGTACCATTCACAATTTTTCTATCCAAAGTTTCCAAGATATCAACAGAATTCTTTGTCTGGATTTCCATACATGAATAATCATTTCAAAATGCATAATTGTCCTGCTTATGAAAGAAAAATACTGGTGTTTTCATTCCAAATCAGAATGTTAAAATACCAAAAAGGGAAATCATTTCTTAAACAAAACAAAAGCCAAAAACAACTCAAATATGGATCAGAAAAGACTTATTATTTTTGCTTAAACAAACTGATGGTCCCAACAATGTTTGGGTACTAAAATCTTTTCTTCTCTGATCTGATTTGTGTAGGAAGGTCGTGCACCCAGCTCCAATGTGTGGTTTCTTGACAGTGGATGTTCACTACACATGACTGGAGACAAAACAAAGTTTTCATTGCTGATTGAAAAGGAAGGAGGATCTATTACTTTTGGAGGTAAAAGCAAAGGGAAAATAATTGGATCTAGAAAGGTTGGTAAATCCTCCTCAAACTCAATTGAAAATGTTCTGTTAGTTGATGGTTTGAATTATAATCTTTTGAGCATTAGCCAATTGTGTGACAAGGGTCACAAAGTTGTTTTTGGATCAGACTTTTGCAAAATACTTGATTCTTCATCTGAAAAAATAAAATTCTTTTGAAAAAGAGAAAACAATGTCTACATGATCAATCTGGATAAAAACTTTGCTGAAAACATCTGTTTAGTTGCTAATAAAAGTGAAATTGCATGGACATGGCACAAGAGACTTGGTCATGCAAGTTTCAACACAATAAATAAACTCTTAAGGCTAAATATGGTTAAAGGACTTCCTGAATTTTTTCTAAATATTGAAAATCAACTTTGTGGGATATGAGCTCAAGGAAAACAAACCAGAAAATCTTTTAAAATTTTCAATGATGTACTCACTTCTAAGCCACTAGAATTACTTCATATGGACTTTTTTGGGCCAACAAGAATTCTTAGTCTTAGTGGCAAAAGATATGGATTTATCATCATTGATGATTTTACTACATACACCGGGGTCATCTTTCTATCCCACAAAAGTGACACTTGTCTAGAATTTAGGAAATTTTGTACTATTGCCTTAATGGGTTTTTCACATAAAATCAAATCCATTTTGACTGATCATGGGGGAGAATTTGAGAACAAAGCTTTTTCTGATTTGTGTGCTGAACTGAACATTCTCCACAGATTCTCTTCTCCAAGAACTCTGGAACAAAATGGAGTTGTGGAAAGGAAGAATAGAACTCTTGTGGAAATGGCTAGATCCATGCTCCTGGAAAGTAAGTTGCTCAAATCCTTCTGAGCTGAAGTTGTGAACACAACAAATCACATCTTGAACAGAGCATTGGTCAGACTAAAAATCAGAAAAACCCCATATGAACTTTTGAAAAACAAAAAGCCAACTTTGTCTTACTTTAAAGTTTTTGGTTGCAAGTGCTTTGTACATAATAACAATAAAGAAAATTTTGATAAATTTGAAGCCAAAAGCCTTGAAACCATTTTCCTTGGTTATTCAGAAATTTCTAGAGCTTATAGAGTTTACATTCTCAAGAATAAAACTGTGGAAGAATCTCCACATGTAGTTTTTGATGAAAATTCATATCAAACTGATGACTTTACATCTTGCAGGGTTCCTCAAAGTAATGAAGAAGATGACTTCATTGTCGAATCTTCACCAACTATTGAAGAGAATGGAGATCCATTTGAAAATCTGGACAATCAATCACCTACCACAAGTGGATCAGGTAATATTGTTCCAGAACTGAATGAACCCCAAGAGGTAATTCCTGAAAATAGACTTTTAAGATATCATCCAATTGAGAATATAGTTGGTAATGTGCATGATAGAGTTAGAACTAGATCATCTTTTCTGCATGCAATAAATGAAGACCCACTGATACTAATTTCCCAAATTGAACCTAAGTCCATTGATGAAGCTCTAACTAGTGAGGATTGGATCAATGCAATGCATGATGAACTTCATCAAATTGACAGAAATCAAGTGTGAGAATTAGTACCTAGACCTAGTGATCAATCTGTGATTGACACTAGATGGATATTAAGAAATAAATTGAATGAAAATGGACAGGTTGTTAGGAATAAAGCTAGACTAGTTGCCAAGGGGTACAATCAAGAGTTTGGTATTGACTTTGAAGAATCATATGCCCCTGTAGCTAGACTAGAAGCTGTGAGAATATTTCTTGATTTTACATCATCCTTGAGATTTAAAGTTTATCAAATGGCTGTAAAAGTGCTTTCCAGTTTTTGAAACCTTGACAAGGATACATACACATAGGATCTGCATGATATTCACATTTTAAGAAATTGCTTTCATGTAAACATGTTTGTAACAGAGCTATTCATGTAAAAATCCAAGCAATTATGCCCAAGCTTGAGGAGAGGTACAGTTTATAATGTGCAATCTTCTCTTTACTCACAGAAAGTAGTTTCTTCTGCATACATACAATACTAAAAATAAGAAAAGAAAAGACTAAAAGCTGGCAGAATAGGTCAACACCAATGAAATATAGCAGACGCGGCAAAGTGGATGGCATGATAAGTGAAGAAACGCATATATTTTGTTAGTGGTCTCAATAAATCTCTTTTCCATTTGTGCCCTTCGCGCACCGCACACATGACTTCTTCCACCCGCACCCCTTTCGCGCGTGCATTCTCCATTTGGTACCCTCGTGTACCTGGCGATCACGATCCATTTCTCACCCCAGTATCCCCTCTTTGTGGGCTACATGTCATCTCTCGGCGGTGTCTACACACTCCTTCAAAGATTTTTAGGAAAGCTCTGTCTTGTTCTTCAGCCTTGCTTCATCTTTTATATGGAGCAGCTTTGAACAGATCTGTTGAAGAGATCCATTGGAACTTTTCTAGTTGTTGCTGATCTTTCTATTCTTCTTCTTCTGACTGATAGCCACTTGGTGGTCCTCGAGGTCTGCAAGCATAGAAGAAAGTGTTTAGACCAAAGAGTGTTTCTGTCAGAAGTCTCATATCTCTGTGTGTGACGACCCTCATTATACTGGTATGGTTATACCAACCCACGTCGGTATAGCGAGCGTTGCCACAGTGGGACATTTACCCAACAATAACATTCAGCTGAGATACATGTGAATATTAGAACAGAGTAGCGGAAGTAAAGAACTACTGTCTTCATTTCATTCATCATCCACATTCAACATACATAAATCGATAACATTAAAGAACTAAAAGTCCACATAATTAAATTGCTGAAAATTTAATACATAAATGTCCACACTTATACATTCTTCCATGATAATGCTAGTATAATGTCCAATTTACATACTATGAAAATCACAAAAGTCACAAATACTCCAACGCTCTAATCTCCACGCTCGGAGTCGGTCTCCAACATCTCCTCCACAAGTGTCTCGTCACCAACTACACCTGTACGCCGAAGCAAGTAGTGAGTCTAAAAGACTTCGCAAGTACTTCTACACATACCGTACATACACATATCATAATAGGTTCTACATACACATTCACAAGACACAACACGCAGCATGCTTGACATTAAGATTTACAACCTATCATGGTGAATCTACAATTTAAACACATGGACTATGCTTTCAGATTTCCTAAAATAGAATCACCTATCACATGCTTTCTGTTCATTCCTCACATAAACATCTACCTTTAACCAACTAAGACATGGAAGCCATTAACATGAATACCCGAGCATGCATGAAAGGAAACATACCTAACAAAGAATCTACACATTTCTACGCATATACGTAACCATTTTACATGCTTTAAGCTTGCTGGTTTTACATACTTTAGCAACCATAACCTAACACATGAGAGCTACAACAACGATTAAATCACAACATGTGAACAACTAAGTGTGGAACATTGGTTATATGTGCTTAACAATTATCCCTAGCATGGATTCTAGGCATTTTGCATACATGAACATGATCATAACATAGTAACGTTACTGTCTAAACATGATTTCAGATTCTCATAACATGGATTGCAAACTCACGTCCTCACAATTTGTCTTCACATTTTTTTTACACCATTTCAAATTCGCATATTTCACACTTTACACATGCACTTTTACGCATTGCTCACATTCCCTTTTTCACATGAACACATACACATTTACACATTCACATTTAGTGCCGTGACACATAGTCCAAACCACCAAAGAAGGACACAACACATCACATCACATAGACGCCATCTAGGCAATTCAATGTCGACTCTTGGACTGCGCAGACCGGGAGAACAAGTCTCCACCCTAACCAGTGGTACTTGTCCACCTCCAGGATTTCCCCCTAATGCCCTTAGGGTCACTTACACATTGAACCTTCTCAAGGGGACTTTTCCCTGATACGGTTCCACTGCCCTCTACGGAAGCAGTGCCACATTTAGCACAAATTACACATTACACATTTTACCGATTTTAACACATAGGTTTACACATGTCACTCTTATTTCATTCACTTTCTCACTCACATGCACACTTCTCTATTTTTCCTAACATGGCACTACAATTACAGAAATTTAGCACTAAAGAATTTTCACTAATCAGGTTGCTATATAATAAATCAAATCATTTTACAAAGGCATGCATTAATTTCACATTTTTACATGAAAAATTCATATTGCATCATATACTGGTCCAAATGACCTGAACTTTTAACCACAGGCTGATTTTGGGTTTAGGATCCCACATGCAAAATTTCAGATTTTTCTAAGCTAAAACATAATTACAGAAAATCTGACATCAAATTCACATGCTATTTACAATTCAAGTTAGCATGGAGTTGAATAACAATCACAATTTTAACAACTTATTGTCTGAACCCTAACAGACATGGAGCTACATAATTTATTCCTGAAATCTTTGGGCAATGCATGATTTACCGAAGATTTATCATGACCTACGCATGATTTCTATTTCCCAAACAATATTTCCACTAATTCACACAAGCATGGGAAAAATCTCAGGATTTCAAAACAGAGACTGACTAATACATGCATGACCCATAAAATGTAGGACATTATGACTCGTCCTAAATCATACAAACAAGGGTTGACAAGATTAGCAACTCATCATACATGTATTTCCATGAAATAAATAAACTTTATCATTTACCACCTTGCACCAAAATTCATCCACACACCACATTCACTAGTATACATAGCACATAAGAGATTACATTATATCCTCATCGTGAAACATATTGAAATTAATCAGATAGAGGGGCAAAACAGCTTGCTGTTCTGCTCAGATGAACTTGGCGGCGGTCTCTGGCCGTTCCAGGAGTGGACGGCCAGATCGCTGGACGCGCACCTGGATCTTGGCGTCAAGGCATTGACGCCAAGTTCCTGTTTGTGCAGAAACACAGACCGAACTCAAAAGAAAAGGTGAAGAGGGGATCCAGGACACGAGGAAAATACATAAAATTTATAAAACCAACCTAGACACATACAGGGTTGTTATGGGTAGGGTACCTACCTCTAGAAAATTCACCAGACGGATCTAGGGCTCAGTGAAGCTCTCCTTGGGCTGTCCCAAGAAGCTCTTAGAAACGCTTTACTCTGGGTTCCTGAGCAAGCTCCAGTGCCTTCCGAGGTCGGGGATGCCTTCCTCGATGATCCAGCAAACTCCTTGAAGCAGCAGGTGGCTGGATCAAGCTTCAGAAGTTCGGATTTTGGGCTGCAAAGAGTGGGGTTTCTCACAGTCCGAAAATAGGTTTTCTCTCTTTTTTCTCTCCTTCCTCTCTTGCAAAGGGGAAAAAGAAGTGTTAGGGTTGTAGAAATGGGTCTGAATATAGAAGAGGGGTTCTCTTGTCATGCAGGGGTGACAAGATGGCCTTTCAGACCGTTGGGGACAGCTCCCCAATGGTTGGGGTGGCATGTTCCCAGAATTCTGGGCTCTGCAATGCATGCAGGTCAGAGAGGTTGGCGTCCACATCGCTGGACGCTAGAATTAGTGTTGGCGTCCATGGGGTTGACGCCGACACCACATCGACGTCATGATATTGACGCCAATCTGGCCTTCGGCCAGAAGTCTAAAACATGCAGAAACCCACACACATCATGTATATATACATGTAATATCTTTATAGTTTTGTGCACACACTACCATCAAGCAATACATACATTATTTATACCTAAATTATACACATACACACATAAGTATACTAATTAATACATACGTAGATACACAACATGAATTATCTACATGCAATACAATAAGGCAACAAAATTCGAGGGCCTTACACCCTCTCCCCCTTAAAAGAAACTTCGCCCTCGAAGTTAGAACGACACTATTCAAACAAAATGGGATACTTCTTCTTCATCGCATCCTCAATCTCCCAAGTAGCCTCCTCTCATGAGAGGTTCCGCCATAGAACTTTCACCGACGCAATACTCTTGGTCCAGAGATGCTGAACCTTCCGGTCAAGAATAGCTACTGGTTGCTCGACATACGAAAGATCCGGCTGGATCTTCACTGGCTCATGACTAATCACATGAGATGGATCTCGGACATACTTCCTGAGCATCGAAACATGGAATACAGGGTGAACGCTAGCCAAAGCTGGGGGTAATGCTAGCTCATATGCCATGCTGCCCAAACGTCTGAGAATCTCATATGGGCCAATGAACCTAGGGCTCAACTTACTATGCCTGCCAAATCTGAAAACACCTCGAGTAGGCGATATCTTCAAGAAGACATGATCGCCAACCTCTAACTCCAGATCCTTCCTCCTTGGTTTGCACCTCCAGTCGACGGATCAAAGGCCACTAATTTCAAGTCTTCTCTTGTTCTCCCATAGCTAGGGTTTTCTTCTCTCCTCTTTGCAAAGAGCCCAAGAGAGCTCTTGGGGTTGCAAGGAGTGGTTGATTTATAGGAGAGAGGCCTCTCCTTTAACGCAGATGGTGATGTGAGGCTTCTCAGCCATTGGGGACAGCTCCCCAATGGCTGGGGTTGCTTGTCCCCGGAATTTCGAGTCTGCTGCGCATGCAGGTCAGAGAAGTAAACGTCCACCTATATGGACGGCTACTTAAGGCTTGGCGTCCATCGATATGGACGTCGACACCTCATGGGCGTCCACCCATGTTGACGCCAATTGGCCCTTCCGCCAGAACATAAAATCATGCAGAAATCATGTTCAACTTATACATATATACATACAGTGTATGTAACATAGTATACACACTATCACACCATGCATTCAAACCATATTTACCATATAATTATTCACATGCATACATAAGCACAACTAGCTAATACGTACGTAGATATCTACCTACGCGTACGTGATGTTTTACATAAGTATGGCTCAACATGCGGCAAAATAAAGTGACAAGAATTGCGTGGGTTTCAAAATCATTAGGAGGCAATATGAATTAAGTTAGCTAGGAATAATCTATTCAATAAAATAGTTCTTGCTTGCACTCACTTGATTTGGCATATATATAGCATACACACACGGATGTAACATACTTATGTACATTATGCATGAAATAGATAGATACAATAACACACACACTGGTAATTAGACTAAACTTGCACAACATTACTTAAGTACTATATGCATGGGATTTTTTTTTAATATACACCGTATGCACAATTTAGCTAATTGCCTATTCTCACCTAATTATCGTAGAAATACATGCATGTTATTCATGAGGAATATAGAATTACAATATACATTACTAAATACACCTGCCATACTTGCACTCTATATGTACATGCAATGTACGAAGTACAATGTACACATTAACTACACCATGCAAATGAACAACGTTTACAACTAAACATACACATGCATACATAGGTATACCAAGGTGTTATGTATGTAGCATTAGGTGTACAATTATCACATCCATAAAATAACATACATCCACGCATGTACACATGCAAAATTTATAATTATAATTTGCACCATTTTCATGCATGCCATTTATGCAAGAACAAGCAAACATCATATACATAAAATATAAGTGGGGAAAAGAAAAGGAAATTTCGGGGCCTTATACCCTCTCCCCCTTAAAAGAGATCTTCGTCCTCGAAGATCAGATCACGTACCCTTGATGACATCTCGTTGCCGCTTCTAGTCCACTTAGACCGGTGCCTAATTTCCTACCGATGGCTTCCTTACTACTGGAACATCTCGGGGAATAAACATCTTCTTCTGATTCGGATAGTCCTTAATCCGATGATTCTTGCTACCACACTTGAGACATCTTCCCAACCTCGTCCAACATACGTCTCCACCGTGGTGCTTGCCACAATGCACACATACGGGCTTCTCATTGCCGGCCAAAACTACTGACTGAAAGGTTGATTCTATTGGTATCATAGTTGGTTGCTGTCCTTTCATGAGCTTCTTCATTTTCCTCTTCTGCCGTTGGAATGGTTCTGGTAACATTTCTAATTGGGCTTTCTTCTTTGCCAAGTATAACTCCATCTCACTCTCTTGTCTGCACGCCGCGCTAAGAGCTACATCCATAGATCTAAGGTCAAACGCCACCAGTCTGGCTCTCAATGACGGTCTAAGCCCCATTACAAACTTCCTTGCCTTGCGCCTCTCATCGACAACTATGTGTGGTGCATATCTAGACAATTATGCAAATCTAGCCTCATACTCCAAAACTGTCATTGATCCATGAGTCAATGCTAAGAATTCCTGCTCCATTTTGTCCTGCATATGTTCAGGAACATACTTGGCCTGAAACATCCTCACGAAATCTTCCCAAGTAATTTCTAGCTCCACTCCCTCAAACTGCGTGTGAAGAACGGAAGTCCACCACACATCTGCTCGCTCCTGAAGCATATATGCCGCCAAATGGATCTTGTCATTCTCTGCACACCAGATGGCTCTGAATATCTTTTCGGTTTCCCTGAGCCAACTTTCAGCAACTAACGGCTCACTCTCCCCCTTAAAAGAGGGTGGAGCCATCCTCTTGAACCTCTCCATGACTGATACACCTCCTAAACCACGGTCCTGCTGAGCTGGTGCTGGAACCTGAGCCTGAAACTGAGTTTGAAGAGCCGCTTGCATTTGCGCTTGAGTCTGTATTGCTTGTACAATCCCTTGCATGACCGTACCATAATCAGCCAACGGTGGTGGGGGTGGCGCAGGCGATCCTTGAGGTGCTGGTACTTCATGCTGCTCTCTGTCAGTCCTACTTAACTCTTCATCCCGAATAGGTAAGCTCGAACGTCGAACCTCTCTAGCCATTGCTACAAAATAAACATCAAGTTAAACTCCATTTACCCCTATACCTAACATGTTATCATGTATTTATCTTACTACTTTTCTAGTACTATCTTAATTATTCCGTGGATCTGGCTATCCACTACAAAGACTTAGAGATGTGATTTAGTTGATGGCCATTGATGTATAATCTCAACCCAAAGTCTCTGATACCAATCTCTGTGACGACCCTCATTATACCGGTACGGTTATACCAACCCACGTCGATATAGCGAGCGTTGCCACAGTGGGACATTTACCCAACAATAACATTCAGCTGAGATACACGTGAATATTAGAACAGAGTAGCGGAAGTAAAGAACTACTATCTTCATTTCATTCATCATCCACATTCAACATACATAAATCAATAACATTAAAGAACTAACAGTCCACATAATTAAATTGCTGAAAATTTAATACATAAATGTCCACACTTATACATTCTTCCATGATAATGCTAGTACAATGTCCAATTTACATACTATGAAAATCACAAATACTCCAACGCTCTAATCTCCACGCTCGGAGTCGGTCTCCAACGTCTCCTCCACAAGTGTCTCGTCACCAACTACACCTGTACACTGAAGCAAGTAGAGAGTCTAAAAGACTTCGCAAGTACTTCTACACATACCGTACATGCACATATCATAGTAGGTTCTACATACACATTCACAAGACACAACACGCAGCATGCTTGACATTAAGATTTACAACCTATCATGGTGAATCTACAATTTAAACACATGGACTATGCTTTCAGATTTCCTAAAATAGAATCACCTATCACATGCTTTCTGTTCATTCCTCACATAAAAATCTACCTTTAACAAACTAAGACATGGAAGCCATTAACATGAATACCCGAGCATGCATGAAAGGAAACATACCTAACATAGAATCTACACATTTCTACGCATATACGTAACCATTTTACATGCTTTAAGCTTGATGGTTTTACATGCTTTAGCAACCATAACCTAACACATGAGAGCTACAACAACGATTAAATCACAACATGTGAACAACCAAGTGTGAAACATTGGTTATATGTGCTTAACAATTATCCCTAGCATGGATTCTAGGCATTTTGCATACATGAACATGATCATAACATAGTAACGTTACTGTCTAAACATGATTTCAGATTGTCATAACATGGATTGCAAACTCACGTCCTCGCAATTTGTCTTCACATTTTTTTTACACCATTTCAAATTCGCATATTTCACACTTTACACATGCACTTTTACACATTGCTCACATTCCCTTTTTCACATGAACACATACACATTTACACATTCACATTTACACATTCACATTTAGTGCCGTGACACATAGTCCAAACCACCAAAGAAGGACACAACACATCACATCACATAGACGCCATCTAGGCAATTCAATGGCGACTCTTGGACTGCGTAGACCGGGAGAACAAGTCTCCACCCTAACCAGTGGTACTTGTCCACCTCCAGGATTTCCCCCTAATGCCCTTATGGTCACTTACACATTGAACCTTCTCAAGGGGACTTTTCTCTGATACGGTTCCACTGCCCTCTACGGAAGCAGTGTCACATTTGGCACAAATTACACATTACACATTTTACCGATTTTAACACATAGGTTTACACATGTCACTCTCATTTCATTCACTTTCTCACTCACATGCACACTTCTCTGTTTTTCCTAACATGGCACTACAATTACAGAAATTTAGCACTCAGGAATTTTCACTAATTAGGTTGCTTTATACAAAATCAAATCATTTTACAAAGGCATGCATTAATTTCACATTTTTACATGGAAAATTCATATTGCATCATATACTGGTCCAAATGACCTGAAAATTTAACCACAGGCTGATTTCGGGTTTAGGATCCCACATGCAAAATTTCAGATTTTTATAAGCTAAAACGTAATTACAGAAAATCTGACATCAAATTCACATGCTATTTACAATTCAAGTTAGCATGGAGTTGAATAACAATCACAATTTTAACAACTTATTGTCTGAACCCTAACAGACATGGAGCTACAGAATTTATTCCTGAAATCTTTGGGCAATGCATGCTTTACCGAAGATTTATCATGACCTACGCATGATTTCTATTTCCCAAACAATATTTCCACTAATTCACACAAGCATGGGAAAAATCTCAGGATTTCAGAACAGAGACTGACTAATACATGCATGACCCATAAAATGTAGGACATTATGACTCATCCTAAATCATACAAACAAGGGTTGACAAGATTAGTAACTCATCATACATGTATTTCCATGAAATAAATAAACTTTATCATTTACCACCTTGCACCAAAATTCATCCACACACCACATTCACTAGTATACATAGCACATAAGAGATTACATTATATCCTCATCGTGAAACATATCGAAATTAATCAGATAGAGGGGCAAAACAGCTTGATGTTCTGCTCAGATGAACTTGGCAGCGGTCTCTGGCCGTTCTAGGAGTGGACGGCCAGATCGCTAGACGCGCACCTGGATCTTGGCGTCAAGGCATTGACGCCAAGTTCCTGTCTATGCAAAAACACAGACCGAACTCAAAAGAAAAGGTGAAGAGGGGATCCAGGACATGAGGAAAATACATAAAATTTATAAAACCAACCTAGACACATACAGGGACGTTATGGGTAGGGTACCTGCCTCTAGAAAATTCACCAGACGGATCTAGGGCTCGGTGAAGCTCTCCTTTGGCTGTCCCAAGAAGCTCTTAGAAACGCTTTACTCCGGGTTCCTGAGCAAGCTCCAGTGCCTTCCGAGGTCGGGGATGCCTTCCTCGATGATCCAGCAAACTCCTTGAAGCAGCAGGTGTCCAGATCAAGCTTCAGAAGTTCTGATTTTGGGCTGCAAAGAGTGGGGTTTCGCACAGTCTGAAAATAGGTTTTCTCTCTTTTTTCTCTCCTTCCTCTCTTACAAAGGAGAAAAAGAAGTGTTAGGGTTGTAGAAATGGGTCTGAATATAGAAGAGGGGTTCTCTTGTCACGCAGGGTGACAAGATGGCCTTTCAGACTGTTGGGGACAGCTCCCCAATGGTTGGGGTGGCTTGCTCCCAGAATTCTGGGCTCTGCAACGCATGCAGGTCAGAGAGGTTGGCGTCGACATCGCTGGACGCTGGAATTAGTGTTGGCGTCCATGGGGTTGACGCCGACACCACATCGACGTCATGATATTGACGCCAATCTAGCCTTCGGCCAGAAGTCTAAAACATGCAGAAACCCACGCACATCATGTATATATACATGTAATATCTATATAGTTTTGTGCACTCACTACCATCAAGTAATACATACATTATTTATACCTAAATTATACACATACACACATAAGTATACTAATTAATACATACCTAGATACACAACATGAATTATCTACATGCAATACAATAAGGCAACAAAATTCGAGGGCCTTACACTGTGTTTCTTGCTGACACCGAGAAGTGGTAGGTAAACTCTTTTTGTCTGACAGGAAGGAAGAGATCCTATGAGATAAGCAAAAAGATTTTATGTCAGAGAGATAGTAGGTTACATATATGAAATATATTTGAGTTTTCATTGGGCGCCAAAGACAATTTGAAATGTTTGAAATATAGAGAAAATCGATCTTTAAGCGTAATAGAGTCGATGTGAAAGACAATCGATGTTACACTGTAATCGTTGTGTCAATGTAATCCATGTTTCGAAGTCGATGTTTCAATGGAGTCATTGTTTGATCGAAATCAATGTTTGAAGTCGATGTTTAAGTGAAATCGATGTTTAAACATAATCGATGTATAAAGTGAGTCGATATAAACATAATCCATGTTGAGAGTGAATCGATGTTTTAATGAAATTGATGTTTACATGGAAGTCGATGTTTTAATGAAATCGATGTTTACATGGAAGTCGATGTTTTAGTGAAATCGATGTTTACATGAAGTCGATGTTTTAATGAAATCGATGTTTACATGGAAGTCGATGTTCTAATGAAATCGGTGTTCAACAGAGTCGATGTTTAAGTGAAATCGGTGTTGAACAAAATCGATGTATAAAGAGATGAACCATAATCGATGTATTTGTATGGAAATCATTGTGACACTTAGTCAGTAATCGATGTGTATTGAACAGCCATCGATTTGCCTTTTTAGTGCAAATCACAAAGCGATAGTGCCATAAATTTATATTTATTAGGAAAACATGATATTAAATATATTTATAATATTTAATTAATCATGAGTTTTGTTATCACCAAAATGTAAGTGTAAAATATAAAAGTGGTTCAACAAGATTTTCCCGCGATGGTGTCATTTTTAGCATTTCTACAAATGGGAGAACTGAAGTTTTTCCTTGGATTACAGATTGCCCAAACTTCAGAAGGAACCTTTGTCAATCAATCAAAATATATCATGGAGCTGCTAAAAAAGTACAACCTGGAAAACACCAAGACCATGGCAACTCCAATGAGCACCACTGTGAGTCTTGATGCAAACCTGAAAGGTAAATTGGTAGATGCAAAAATCTATAGAGGTATGATCGGATCCTTGCTTTACCTCACTGCATCTAGACCTAATATTCAATTCTTAGTGTGTATGTGTGCTAGATTTCAAGCTAGTCCTAGAGAATCCCACATGAGTGTTGTAAAAAGAATTTTTAGATATCTTACAAGAACTCATGAATTGAGATTATGATATCCAACATCATGTGAATTAAAGTTAATTTCTTCTTCTGATGGGGATTATGCTGGGTGCAAACTGGATAGGAAGAGTACTAGTGAATATTGCCAATTTTTGGGAGGGTGTTTAGTTTCTTGGACTTCTAAGAAACAACACTCGGTTACCCTCTCCACTGCAGAAGCATAATATGTTGTTGCAGGGAGTTGTGGTACTCAGGTGTTGTGAATAAAACATTAACTCTAAGGCTATCAAGTAGATCTTGGATGTGTTCCAATCATGTGCAATAACACTAGTGCTATTAACTTGGCAAAAAATCCAATCCAACACTCTAGGACTAAGCATATTGAAATTAGACACAATTTCTTAAGTGATGAAGTCAGCAAAAAATGTTTTGAATTGCACTTCATTGAAACTACTAAACAAATTGCTGATATTTTTACCAAATCTATTCACTTGTCTAAGAAGAGAGCTTGGTTTGGTTTAATTGATTGATTGAAATTGATTGCTTAAATGAAATCATGTTGTGTTATGTATCTTGATTTTTTTGGTATATCAAATGGTGACTCGTAAAAGGGCAAGTTAGGCTTGTCTGGAAACTTTCACTATGTGCGAGAAATTTTCTCCGCCAAATACCAAAAATAATGGGACATATAATACTACTTGAGTGCTTTGTCATGCTCATGATCATTGCATATCATTTGATATCATGCACATGCTAAGGGGGAGCATAATTTTTAAGAGGGCAAATGTCTCATGATTTACGACTTGAAATGGTCAAGAAACTTATGAATAGTTGTTGGGATGTTGAAGAAACTGAGAATCTTGGCAGAAAAGTCTAAAAAGAGTAGACAATTTGAGTTTGTTCAGAGGTAGGTCAACACTCCTATGCTCATGTGTCGACGCACATATCACTTGCTGCTTATTGGTGCATTCATGTATCAACATCACTTGACTCTGTGTCGATGCAGTCTCTTTGATCTGTGATCTCTAATTATCTTATTCTCAAAACCATGCATTGATTGATTCCTTCATCTTGAAAATTCATTTAGGGGGAGAATTCTTTCATGTTGAATTTTGACCAATGACAATAATTCTAGGGGAGTTAAAGCTTTTACTTTATCTTCTTGATTACCCCTAAAGTAAATGAGTGGTTTGGAGTTTATAAACTTTTAGGTCTGATTTTTAAAACTCTTGATAAATACCAGAGTGTGAATATATAATAGCGTTAAAATATTTTGAAAACATATGTTTTCCTATATTCTAAAATTCACGAGTAAAATGTCTGGCTGAAAATTTCAAAATGAGTATTGTTCTTAAACATTCTATTGATTTGAAGTAGGAAACGAGATACAAATCTTGAACATAATCTCTCTTGGCTGAGCAATGACATGATCTCTGAGAAACTATAGTACCTCACAAAAGTGAGATCAAATGTGTATTATGAAGAGCCATGTTATGCCAGTACAAAAAATGTTAATTAAAATCAGTAAAAATTTATTTTTGTGCTAAACTAAGTAACTGGGGATTCAGGCATGTAAACAATGTGTATCCTCACGTCAAAAGGTTTGCACTTAACCCTTGTGGCAGAGCGATTAACCATATTGAGTAATCAAGGACTCGAGTGTGTAAAAAGTATGTGTTCTTGCATGAAAGATTGTGTGTTAAATATGATTGCTCTTGACAAGATTGCTCTTGAATTGAGAAAGAAAATAATCAAGTGTAAATGATTTTTCATCGCCTAAGGAAAAACTTCTAGAATGTTTATTTTCAATACTATTTGAGATTTTCCTAGAAATATCAAAATAAAATTAAAAAGTAAGAATAAAAGGGGAAATGTTAAAGTATTTTTAAAAGATGTTTTAACTCTATTAAATGTGCGTCAAGATTTTTCAGATTTTTTAATGGTCAAACTTGAAGCTTATAGCCTTCAAACTATTAATTTTAAAAGAAAAAAGGGGTAAATAAATAGAGTTGAAAGTAATTTCTTTAATTCATTATTTTTTTGAAAATTCAATAAGGTCATACTTTTCATGATTGAAAGCTCATTCCCTAATTTTTTCTGAAAACATATCCGATTTTTTATCTTGAGCAGATCGACACACTAGACTCATGTGTCGATGCATCTGACGTTTTCCTTTTTGGCTCTAGTTATGTTCTTAATGAACCGCCGGTTCATTATATCCATTCTTAGGGTAGGTCGACACCCTTTCATTTATATTCTAAATTGGGATCGACACATTTGGTATGCCTTTTCATATTCTCTCCTCTCTTGTCTCTGATAGCTCTTCTTCTCTGACAAGGGAGTCTTCCATCTCCAGCACCAATTTTGTCTGCTTTCTCCTTCTTCATTCTCCCATCTCCATGGCACCAAAGCTTGCGACAAGAAGAGGAGCAAAAACTAGTATAGCCGGGATCAAAATTTGCAAACCCTTGGAGAGATGGTCCAAGAAGCAACATGATGTTGTTGCTCAGTCTACTCCACAGAAGTGGAAGGCAACAATTCCTCCAGTACTCAGCAGTTGCCTCACTCATCCAAGACTAGCAAAAGAGAAAGCAATGTCATCAAGGACCAAGAAGAAAACTTTCGTAGAGCTCAGCAGCTCCTGAGATGAGGAGGATACCCCAGGTTCAGAGGAAGAGAGTCCTACTGTAGATCCAAGCCCTAGAGCAAAGGGTTTTGCTTCTTCCTCAGCTGTAGCACAAAGATCAGAATCGGGCTCAAAAGGGAGGGATTCAAATGCCTTAGATAATGAAGAATCTGCTATAGAGAAAGAGAAGTTAGCATCAGAGAACGAAGAAACATCATCATCAGAGAAAGAAGAAACAGAAGATCCAGAGTCTAAAGAAGATGGTTCACAAGGCACATCTGATGTGATTTCAAGAGAGGCAAGGCAAATCCTCAAGCCCAGAGCAGTGAATTTTGAGGATGAAGGTATGAAAGCAGCCTTTCTTCAGCTACTTGAATTATTTGAGTTTTAGAGGTGGACTAGGTTCTTATGTGAGCATAGGATCTTTTATCCTAAGTTCATCCAAGAGTTTTATAAAAATCTTAAGGATTCATAGGGAGGACTAGAGTCAACAGTTAGCGGAGTTCAATTCAAATTGAACTACAAGTTAGTAAGTGAAGCTATGAAAATCTTATCACTTGGGGTAGATGTCTTTACATATAATTTTTTTTGTCATGAGGCTTACACTGTGCTCACTGGCCTAGAAAATGACAAAAGCATTTCCAGGAACCCCCCTGTCACTAGCTTTAACGCCAATAGGTTTCCTCCTCTCAACAAGATACTGCATCACATGATGACCACAATTATAACACCTCAAGGAGGAGGCATAAGCAGGGTCACAGAAACTCAGAGGTTCCTCTTCTACTGCTTGATAAAGAAAGTGAAAGTGAACTTGGCAGAGATTGTTTGTTAGATAGTTCATGAAACAACAAGGAAGGAGTTAAGAAGATCCTTGCCTTATGTTGCACCCCTCACTGCCATCTTTCAAAAGGCAGGAGTATCTTTGGCAAATGAGAAGTTTCAGAAAATTCCAAAATGCAACATTTATTGCTTGGCAAATATAATTAAGTTCATGAAGTTCAAGCTGGAAGGAGACAAACTGGTCAGAGGTCAACCTTCCACTCAACCCCCACTAGTTCAAGAACCACAGATGGATCAATCACCTACTGAAGAAATTCAGAATGAAGCTATGCCTGAAGCTCACTCCTTACCACCTCACTTTGAATATCCTGCTCCTCCAAGCCCTGAACACATGTCATGAGCTTGTGGTGAATGATCCAGTGATAGCACAAGGAAGAACAACTACCTCCAGTGATCCAGTTCATCATAATAGAGATTCTACTTCCACTAGTGAGTTTGCAATGCCATCTCAGCTATTCCAATTTTGTCAAGATCAGTTTGAAAAATTGAATGCCACAGTGGAGAAACTATCTTCTAATATTAAGAAGCAATCTTCTAAGTTTGAATTCAGAGTGCAAACACTTGAGAATATCATGGAGATGCACTTTAAAAAGCAACAACAAAGTGCTGATCTTGCAACAGTTAGATTCAATAGGCTTGTTGAAAAGCTTGTTGAAGTGTCACATCAGACCTCTTATATGCAAACTAGATTCAATGATCAAATGAAGTTAGTTGAGAGTTTGATGAAAGCCAGTAATGATAAAGCTCAAACAATAGTTGAAGAAATTCATAAGCTTCGATTATCCTATGCACACATTGTGCAAGACATGGAATCATTGAAGGAGCATAGTTGGGCAGCTGTTGCACAACTTAGTGAAATGAAGAAAGAGTTTGACAAGGTCTGGAAGCTCCTATGTGAGACTAAAACTAGAGAAAGTACACATGCTACTTCATCTATTGTAGCACCACCCATGCCCATGGGTTAGACCTAATGTCAGTCCATGTTAATGATAATTTGAAAGCCATGAGAGAGATGTTGGATACAAGGCTGCATACAATTCATATTATGCTGCACAACAATTATGATGAATTTGATGCAAGAATGGCCAGAATTGAGGCAAGCTAATGGCAAGTTCTTCTCAGCCACCATCTAAGTGGTGGACCCCACTTGTTTTGATGATGTCAAAGGGGGAGAGTGGGTTAGAGTTTGAGTTTAGAGTTTGTTGGATGGCTTTTGTGATTTTTTTTATGAATGATGTTTTTCTATAGTTTGGTTAGTTTTTTTTTGTCATACACAAAATTTTGGATGAAATGCAATACAATATATATTCCCATATTTGATGTCCATGTGCTTTTGGTTGGAAAGTCTAAAATTGTTATGATTGATTGATGGAATATCTTGTATGAGTACTTGAACAAAATATCGAAGGATTTATGAATCATAGTTGCCATCATAAAAAAAGGGGAGATTGTTGTGTCCCTTAGTTTGATGATGTCCTAGAAATTATATAACTATGATACATAATCCACATAAACTGCTTAACAATGATCTAACATCTTAATATTCATAGTAGGTACCATAAAAAGTAAAATAGTCATATGTGCGTCGACACATATTCATTAGGAGGTCGACGCACCAGTCCATCTAGTAAGCACATAAAGAATAAACTCATTGTTGCGTCAACACATATTCATCAGGAGGTCACGCACCAACCCTTCTAGTAAGAGTATGCAGGATAAAGAAACAGTTGCGTCGAGACATGTTCATCAGATGGTTGACACACCTTGTTGAATAGGTTGAAAGCCCAGAGGGGGGGGGGGGGTGAATGGATTGCTTAAATTGTATCTAAAAATTTTATGTTAAAAACAACTTCAAACAGAAACACTAAATGCAGGTGTTAGAGTTAGTGAGCAGCGAAAATAAGATAAAATCAGTCACACAAAGATGAACGAGGATTTTTACCCTGGTTCGGACCTCCTATCACTAGGAGTCCTATGTCCAGTCCTCAAGAAACTACTTGGGATTTTACTAATCAAGGGTACAGTCCCCCTCAAGGACACTTACACATCCAGCACCCGCTGGCCTTCTCTTCAACCCACGAAGAGGAAGAAAAACCACCTGTAACAATAGGTCTTCCCTTCAATCAAGGGAAATAAAACACCTACGTATAGAAGGTCTTCTCTTCTCACAGGAAAATGAGCACTAGGAAAGAGAGTTAAGGGATGGCCCCTAGATCAAGCTTATACAATGAAGCCTTGCTTGATCTAAGGCATGAACTGAAAGGAAGAAGAATAGAACTATGATGCTATCCTCTCAGTACACATGCTCTCAAAGAAAAGGAGAAGTGAAGGATTCAGGAGAGCTCAGAGTAGATGGACTTGGAATGAGGGCGCACTGCTCTGAATGGTGGTGAAGATGTCTGTGTATGCATGTATGTCTCTCTATGTCTTGTTCTTCACAACCATCATCTTCTTATAGGAATTTCTATTGTCTTCAAATGTAGCCATTGAAATAACCTTTGTGTTAACTTTATTGGAACTTGTTTCCAAAGTGTCGTGCTAGGTCCATTTGATGTGAGAGGAAGAGACTACCGAAAACCTGCACACATTAAATGCTCAGATATAGAGAGTGAAAAGTCATATAGAAATCTCATGTAAGTCAACATCCGCTAGCTAGAGTCGTGAGATGCATTTCCAAGAAAGATGTGTTTCTTTCTGTTCACACGTAAAGTATTAGAAGACTTATCATGAAAATGACAGTCAGTCTAAAAGTCATACTACCAGGGAGCTATATCTAGAAATAGGTAATGCGTATGAAAGACATCTTTGAATGTGTATGTGAAATATTTAACATACGGCGGGAGATTTGAATTTCACACTTTAAATGTTAAGGACATTTAAAACATGTCTGAGAATACTTAATCATTTTATCAAAGACGTTTTCAGAAAGTTCTTTGTTCAGAGAGAATGCAATATTATCAATATGAATTCATCAAGGAAAATAGCTTGATAAAGATAATAGATATTTTATTTAAAATAACATTTTATATGATAAAGCCAATCGATGTTCATAAGGCAATCGATATCAAAGCAATCGATGTTTAAGCACAAGACAATCGGTATGTGAAGTAATCGGTATGAGAGAGCTTCGACTGTCCAAGAGTCAGATTATGATTGTTCATCAATCGATATCCACTTAGAATTTCCAGGAGTCGGCGTGGGACCAACAATCATATGTGAAAACTTCGACTATCCAAGAGTTGGAGTCTGACTTTGACTGTCCAAGAGTCAGAATCTGACTTCAGCAATTGGTATGTGAAAACAATCGATTGGTCAAGAAACAATTTTGTCGGTCGAAGTGGAACTTCGGATATGACGAAGTGTAACTTTGTATATGACGAAGTGGAACTTCGTATAAAACAGATTATAACGCTGTCGGTCGAAGTGAAACTTCGGATATGACGAAGTTAGCTTCAGATATGACGAAGTGTAACTTCGTATATGATGAAGTGAACTTCATATAGAATGAAAATCAATGCAATCGATCGAAGTGATGCTTCGTATATGACTTCAGATATGACGAAGTTGGACTTTGACTGAACACGACCAAAAACATGCATGACGAAGTGACAGCTTCGGATATGACGAAGTGGACTTCGGATGATGAAGTTTAAAGCTATGGATGATGAAACTTGACATCTATTGAAACCATGAATGTAACGCCCCTCTTAGACCCAGTACAGTTATTCCAACTCACATAGGATCCAATAGAGGTATTACAATGGAACATATCCAACAATAGACGGTACTGATTGAGACATACATAAATGATAATTTAATTCCAATAAGATGCAACGGAACATGGAACCAAATATTTTGCAATCAACATCATATTTAAATGCTAAGTCTAAACATAAAAGAAAGATAACAATAGTCCAAACTTAATACAATCCATAAGTCCAAAATGCATAAAATCCAAAGGTACATATTTTCCTCATATATATAATCACTCTAACACTCTCAAGCAAAGCTCTAAGCCTCCGCGTCCTCACGCTCCGAGTCAGAATGTACTAACTCCTGAGTATCCTCTGTCTCTCCTGAAATGTTAATCATGTGTGAGTCTAAAAGACCCAGCAAGTCACATGAAAGACAGTTTAAGATATAACATATACTATGCTTAAAATCATGATAACATATTTCTTTCGCATTCTTGATATCATATAGTTCTTCCTATCAACATGTTCTAAGTCATTTGGCAATCATTCTTTATATATCATGGTTATTTATCATGGAAAAAAACAATTCATGTACTACATATAACTTACATCTCATAGTATAACAATTAATCTAAACATGTACTTATGTCATAGCATATAATCAAATTCTCATGGTGTATGCTTAATGTCATGAAACATGTAAACAATTTCAAGTTCTTTTAACCTATATCATGTAATATGCAATTTAATCATCATGTAGCAAGTAGTCATGTAGCATGTAAAACAAATGACATGTAGTTCACGTGGCATGTAACATGTAGATCATGTATCATGTAGTCATTTATCATGTAGACATGTAGTTCATGTAGTTGCCAAGACATAGCCCATACTATTAATAGAGATTATGTAGCATGTAGTCATTCACTGATCACCTAGGCAAAGCAGTGATGAAGTCTAGGTTATTGCGCAATACTGGGGAAAGTCCTTCCCACCTTAACCAGTAGAACATGTCTACCTCCAGGATTTCAATCCGTTGCCCACAGATTCATGTAGTCATTTCATGTAGGTGAACTATTACCATAGAGGCATTCCATGGTGTAGTTCCTTGTAGTTATCTCTATCATAGCAATGTCTTTTTGGCCAATTTATTTCAAAATATACATTAACATGTATGCAATCATGCAATTTTCATTTTCACACAATTCTATCATGCTCTTTCATACCTTCATGCATAATTTATCAAGGTGATAACGCGATACCATATAGCATGCCTTTCTCAGTTCTGAATTCAAACTTTACTGTACAACAAAAACCTATCATGGTACTACTTATTCACATCCATTAATGCACATATACTCTCATGTTTATTTAAATTCTATATGCATTCTACCATTCAGAAATCATAACAATATGTACAATGGTCTAAAAATCTCGAAATTTTGACAGTAAACCTGATTCAGATCATACCATGCACATGCAGAATTTCATATTTTTCTTAGCTCTGTAAACATTTTTTCATAATTATACTCCATCAATTTAAGCTAACTAACATGGTACAACAGTGAGGAAAATCATGCAATTTCTATACTATAACTGAGTACAACAGGTATGTAGTTTCATCTCACAGTATTACAGTCTCTAATTTTAACATTCTAACATGAATCATACTTGCATCCTTTCACTTTTCTTTTACCAGTTCCATTAAAATCCAAAAGAATAACTATTCATATGTACATATATCCTATACATCATTGCAATGTCCTTTCCATAGTATAACAGTACTGAAATACACAAAACACAATCTAGCCGAAATCTCATACAAGCATGAATCACAGTTAAGCCAATATAATCAGATTTCAAAAAATTACAGCACTTATAAACTTAACGGCCAAATATGTGGCGTTTACCCCAAGTCAACGACCACATATCCTGTCGTTAATATCAGTAGACAGCCACACATAGCGCCGTTAACATATAGTAGACGTCCAGAAACATGTCGTTTACATGAAATAAATGGCGGTCGATACTATCGTTTACAAAAACTAGACGGTAGTCGATATGGACGTCAAATTCATACGCCCAAAAAACATAGAACTTCACATAAAATGATAGGACTTCTACCCTTTCCCGCACATTATTTTCATGGTTTAAAAATCTGTAAAAATGATAAAACTAAAGACTAATCTATCCTAAACCGATCCCCCATGTCACTTGCCTCTAACCCTCCTACTGGAGTGACAAAAAGAGATCCGAAGAAGCCCACCTTGGCAGCAAGGCAGTCCTCCTCCACGACTTCAATTGCTTAGAAACCGCTTCTAGCACAGCTCCCCTGCTTGGAGAAGCCCTGATCTCGATGCTGATCGTTCCTCCAAGGTCCAGACTCCAGAGAGCTTTAGACCGCACGAACCAGCTCTGCAACCCCTTTCTCTCGGCCCTCCTTTCTCTCTTCCCAACGAGTGCGGAAATCCTCTCAAAATGCCAAAACTGGGTCTTATAAGGATTCCCACACCTTGCCCAGACCTAATCCTAACCATTGGATCAGAAACGCATGATTCTTCCCAATAAAGTCTTTTGGAAATAGCCGATTTCTCTCCCCCAGAACGGTAACAGCAAAAATAGGCAAGTCAGGTTAACGTCAACCTAAGTTACCGTCAGCCATGATGTAGACGTCCATCGATTGAGTCGTCAACATACTTGCCCAAAAAAATCTATTATTCCAAAAAATAATAAACGACACAAAAAGCTGTCATTAATAAGAAGAAACGGAAAACGATCATGCCACTAACAGATGTCGACGTTAGAAGATGTTGACGCCAAATTCAACATAGAACAACACACAACTACATGTAGAAATACACATACCATTGCATTATATGATTCAATAAAATTTCTAGGGCACTACATCCTCTCTCCCCCCCCCCCCCCAAAAAAAATCTTCGTCCTCAAAGATTGAGTTACAACACTCACCAAACAAGGACGGATATTGCTTCTTCATCCTCTCTTCAAGCTCCCAAGTCGCTTCCTCACGCAAAAATTCCTCCATAAGACATTCACAAAAGGAATGGACTTCGATCTCAACTCTTGCACCTTTCGATCTAAATCTCCACAGGCTGCTCCGCATAGGATAAATCTGGCTAAAACTGCACTGGCTCATAACTAATCACATGAGCCGGATCTCGAACATACCTTCTCAACATGGATACATGGAACACTAGGTGCACTGCTGCCAAAGATGGTGGCAAAGCTAGCTGGTATGCCACATTACCCATCTTCTTCAATATCTCAAAGGGACCAATAAATCTCGGATTCAGCTTGCCTCTCTTTCCAAATCTCACTACACCCCTGGTTGGCGACACCTTAAGAATAACATGGTCTCCTACCTCAAAAGCCAAGTCTTTCCTTCTCGTATCCACATAACTCTTCTAACGATCTTGAGCTGCCTTCAATCTCTGCACAATCAACTGGATCTTCGCTGAGGATTCCTGCACCACTTCTGGTCCAACCAAATGCCGATTTCCTGCTTCTTCCCAACACAACGGGGACCTACAAGGTCTCCCATACAAAGCCTCAAATGGCACCATACCTATACTTGAATGGAAACTATTGTTATATGCAAATTCCACAAGAGCTAGGTGGCATTCCGAATCTCCTCTCCAGTCTAGAACACAAGCCCTGAGCATATCCTCCAACATCTGAATAGTCCTCTTGGACTGTCAATCCGTTTATGGATGAAATGCTGAACTCAACTTCAATTGGCTGCCAAAAGCCTGCTGCAAACTCTGCCAAAATCTAGAAGTAAATCTCAGATCACGATCTGAGATAATCGACTTTGGAATCCCATGCAACTTCACAATTGTAACATCTCGGGCTTTCCGTTGTGTGTGGGATGACTGGCCTTGTCGCGATGGAGGTGCCCGTCGCGACAGTCATCCCTGTTGCGACCACCTTTGGCGTCGCATTCTTGTCGTGCCCAATCAACGGGTTGCGACTGTTTTATGCTTTTCGGTCGTCTGACGCCTGTCAGAATGGTAAGCGTGGCAGACTGTCATGTTTGGTTGTCCCGACGCCAAGGATGGGCGCGATCTGGTCGCAGTCTGGTCGGCCGTCGCGTTACGGTTGGTAACACGATGCCCCGCCCCGTCGCGTCTTGGGGGCCGAAGGCTAAAAGCCTTGGCCGGCGCCCCTTCCCCCTCTTTTGGCATTTCTCCTTACTTATCCCCCCCGAGGAGGAGAAGTTCCCCCTCTCCTCGTCTGGCAGTTCGGGCTTGGCGGAGCGGCGGCGGCTCGTGCGGAGCGGTGGTGCGTCGTGTGGAGCGAGGAGGAGGCGACCGTGGCGTCGTGAAGGCCCTTCGTGGGTTAGGTTCTTCGTTCTCCAGTAGGGATGCTTGTGCCCTTTCTTGTTAGTGTGGATTAGAGGTCCTAATGGGTGTTTGCATGCTTTTACTACATTCACCATGCTCCCCTCCCCATGTTGTGCTAGTTGTAGTGTTTGTGGGCGATCACGGGATGTGGATCCCGTCAGTCGGCCTTCCAGCAGATGTCGCGACCGCCGAGCACGTCGCGACATCAGAGAAGTCATCGCCCCGGTCCGATGTGACCTTATCGCGGCTCGGATGGCCGTTGCGATAAGGATCGTGTCACGACCCGGTTGCCCATCGCGACAAGGGTGTTATCGCGACGCGCAGCCTTGCCGCGACAAGTTGTCGCGGCCTATTTTTCTGTCGCGACAAGAGGTTGTCGTGGCGCACTTTCTTGACGCGACTTGGGTCTTATCGCGGTGGCCTTGACCGTCGCGATGGTATCGCGACAGTTTAAGAGGGTGCGACAAGACCTGGTCTGCCTCGGGTGTTTCTGTGGCCAGGGTTGGCGTGTCGACGTGTGCCCCAGGGCAAGGTGTGCCCTTAGGACCTTCTGGTGGGAATGCGGCAGGTTGCCTCCCTGTGTTCACTGACCGAAGGTGACACCTTCGTGGCTGTGTCCTAGCGGCTGTGCTAGGAGGTTCGCGTCTGTCTAATAATCGATTATCTGTCTGTCAATTGATTATTAAAAGAGCGGTGGTTTCTGTTCTATCTGTGGTGTTTTTGTTTCTCGGGCCGTGCCTTGTGTGCCGGCGTTGCCCGACGGCCCTTCTGAAGGTTGTTCCTAGAACGAGTGCCATGTGTGCCTGTGCCAGCTGGGCTTGTCTTAGTTACAAGCCAGCTGTGCTGTTTCTGTGGTGGTTGCCACGCCAATGTTCTCTTTCACCCGGTGCTCGGCACTTGAGGGCATGTCTGCGAGACAGGTTGTTACCATTACCTGGGACCCCCAGCCCCACGCGTCTGTTAGAGGGAGTTCTCCGGACGGCAGGCGTGCTCAAGTCTCGGACTTGGAGCAAAAGGGGAAAACGGTGGGGACAGTGGCGTAGAGTCGCTTATGGAGCTCCCTTAGCTAGGTATGGGTCGCGAAGGTTGTTGTGGTACTCGTTCCGTGCGGACCAGCTAGTCATTCTCACTGCCTCGCTCTGCGTTGGCTCTCGAACCATGTAGGGAGGTCAGGCGTGGGGCCGCAGCTCGGCCGGGCTGCGGTGGTTGTGTTGTTCTTTGCTGTGACTCGCTGGCCTCACTCTACCGGGGAGGTTATCGGCAGGAGTCAGCGGCTGGTGAGCTGGAGGAGTGGACTGTGTGCCCTCCTCTTAGCTGCTTGTGGTGGTGGTTTGGTTGCTTTTGTTGTGACGGTGTCTCACGCTGGTTCCGAGATTGGGTTTCCCGTCGCCCTAGCCTACACGGTGGTTGTAGCCTAGCCGTGTCTAGTTCTCTCGGGGTGCCTTGGGTAGGCACCCAACTGTTGTTTCGATAACCCGTTCATTGGTGCCGTCTGTGGTGGCACCGGAGTGTGTAGTTCCCTGACCTCATGGAGTGCCCGAGGTGCAGGGTGGTTCTGTTTGTGGGCCCTCGACCTTTTTGAGGTCTGAGGTGGCCGTGCCTATGGTGAGACGTTCGTTCTCACTTGGTTGCTTGGTGTCTCTCGGGGTGACACTTGGTTGTTCCTTCCCAACCTCGTGGAGGTCTGGGATGTTGGGTGTTTGTGTCGTGAGACTCTGGTCTTACATGGTCGCTCCGGTGTTCTGTGAGCTCCTTTGTCTTGGTGGGTGTGTGCCAAGGTGTTTGCTTCCACATGTGTTGACTCCGCTGGTTCTGCGGGAGTCGTGTTTGGCCCGACCCGGGTTGTGGTCGAGGAGTTTCTCTGTTTCCGCTGCTTTGTAGTACTTTGTGGTAGGCGTTTCTCGCTTTACTGCTTTGTAGAGTAGTTTGCTTCCGCTTGTTGGAGTTCCTCCTGCTCTGGCTGGTAAGGGACTGGTTATCCCTACTAAGCCTTGTTGTGTCTGGCTGGTTGTGCTTCTGTGGAAGTGCCAGTCTCGCTTAGTGGTTTTCCCTTGCGTGTGGAAGAGACTCGTTGTGAAGGTCTCCTTTCCCTATTTTCCGTTGGTTACTAGGGGTGGTGGTACTGGTAGGGCAGTTGGTGCCATGTTTTCGCACTGTGGCGACCTTTGTGGTGAAGGTCCCTCCCCTTGTGATGTCTTGAGGTTGAGCTGGTTGCTCCCCTCGTGCGTGTTGGTTCTTCTGGCACGATGGGCCGTGGTGACCTATTACGCCGTCTCTTGCTGTGCGGGTTCTTGTTGCCTGACTGGATGATGTAGGGCAGCGTGCCCTGTGTTCGGTGTGAGGCGGCACTAGGTGTTCTTATGTTTGGCTTGCTTGTGCAGGCATTGTTCCAGTGCGTGTTTCTCTTGTGCCTCGGCACTTGTCGTCGTTTGGCGTGTGGCCCTCCCCACCTGTGGTGGTAGGAGCGGTGCCCTGTGTTTGAGCACTTCTAAGAGCCAATATGGTTGTTGCGCTCTTGAAGCTGTTTATTTTTTGCACGTTTCTCTTGTGGGTCTCTAGTGGAGAGTCCCTTTCTATTGGCCTTGAGTCGTTTCAGGCCGTTGGTGCGGTTGTGTACTGCACCTGGAGCGTGTTTCTTTTTCAATGTTTTGTGTCCTTGTGCCTTGAGGGTTCGTGGCCGGTGTGGCTTGTTCTACCCTTTTTGGCTTGCGGTTTCTTGTGGGTGGCTTTTGGCTGGTCTCTTGTGGAGAGTCCTTCCTGTTAGCCATGTTGTTTCGGCTGTTGGTGCAACTGTGTTACATCTTGCCTGGTTTTGGTGCTTGTGGTGGCACCATGCGCTCGTGCTCGAGTGGTTTGTTTTGTGCCGTCGGGAGTCTGGGTGCATTGTGTTGTACCTTGAAAGGCTCCTGTTGCTTGTGTTAGCACCGTGTGTTGTGCTGTTTTCCCTGATCATGAGCTTTGTGTGTCGTTTCCCGAGTTTGCTCGGTGTTCGAGGCGTTGAGCTTTTCGCCTCTGGGACACTTTGTGCTGGCCGTGCCTCGTGGCTGTACCGTTACCGCTATGGGGTGGCTGCTTTGCCTTGTCTAGGTATCCCTATTGGTGGTACGCCAGGTGTTGGTTCCGGCCTGTGTTCGAGTTTTGCCCTCCCACTTGGGAGCGAGGGTGCTCGGTTGGGGTACCCTGTTTCGGTTTGGATCCTCTGAGGTCGACGTGTTGTCCTTAACCTCTGCTGTTGTTTCGTTTGTCGTGCGGTTGGCCGACGTCTCGAGCTGCTTGGCTTTGCAAACCTCAGACATTTTCTTTGGTTTTGCCTCTGTGCGTGTGCCTGTGGAGCAAGTGTTTTAGTTTTGTGGCTCTGCAGTTGTTGTGTGTCCTTGTCGGACCACGAGGATGATCTGGTTGAGATCTAGTGGTGTCGGAGGACATTGTCTTGCGCACCGTGGGTTCTCCACGTGAGTATTTTCTGCTTGGCTTTGGGTCACCATTAAGAAACTCTCGTTTGGCCTTGTCGTAAGTGCTAGCTGTTGCTAGACGTGCGGAGCCATTTAGCAAAGTCTTGTGGATGACCTCTTGGTGTTTTCCGCGGTTGTCGTCTGTAGCTGGGACCTCTGTCTTGTCGTTGGCGACAGAGTGAGTTACTGACGGGTTGGTCTCAATGGCGTGGGCTGTTGAGGGCTCAGTCGCGTGGTTTCCAGCTGGCAGTTTCGGTGTTTTCTGGTCGACTTGGTGCGCGCCATGCCTGTGGGAGTTGTCAACACCCGATTGTGTGCTCTGCACCGTTGTTTTGCGCCCTGGGAGCCATCAGATGTCTAGTTAGGCATTCCCTTATGGCAGGGTCGTGTTGGCGACCATCGGGAAATCGTGGTACGATTTAGTGGTCCCTTGGCACCTGTTGTTTCTCCGACCGGGTTTCGCCCTTGATTTCGAGGACGAAATTATTTTTTTGTTGGATGTATTGTAACATCTCGGGCTTTCCAGCTTTCCATTGTGTGTGGGATGACTGGCCTTGTCGCGACGGAGGTGCCCGTTGTGACAGTCATCACTCTTGCGACCGCCTTTGGCGTCGCATTCTTATTGCGCCCAGTCAATGGGTCGCGACTGCTTTATGCTTTTCGGTCGTCTGACGCCAGTCAAAATGGCAGGCGTGGAAGACTGTCATGTCTTGTTGTCACAGCGCCCAGGATGGGCGCGATCTGGTCGCGGTCTGGTCGGCCTCCGCGTTACGGTTGGTAACGCGACACCCAGCCCCGTCGCGTCTTGGGGGCCGAAGGCTAAAAGCCTTGGCCGACATTCCTTCGCATCTTGGGGGCCGAAGGCTAAAAGCCTTGGCCGGCATCCCTTCGCGTCTTGGGGGCCGAAGGCTTGAAGTTCCCCCTCTCCTCCTCCGGCGGTTCGGGCTTGGCGGAGCGGCGGCGGCTCGTGCGGAGTGGTGGCGCGTCGTATGGAGCGAGGAGGAGGTGGTCGTGGCGTCGTGAAGGCCCTTCGTGGGTTAGGTTCTTCGTTCTCCAGTAGGGATGCTTGTGCCCTTCCTTGTTAGTGTGGATTGGAGGTCCTAATGGGTGTTTGCATGCTTTTACTGCTTTCACCATGCTCCCCTCCCCGTGTTGTGCTAGTTGTAGTGTTTGTGGGCGATCACGGGATGTGGATCCATCGGTCGGCCTTCCAGCTGATGTCGTGACCGTCGAGCGCATCGTGACATGAGATAAGGCGTCGCCCCAGTCCGACGCGACCTTATCGCGGCCTGGATGGCCGTCGCGATAAGGATCGTGTCGCGACCTGGTTTCCCGTCACGACAAGGGTGTTGTCGCGATGCGCCGCCTTGCCGCGACAAGTTGTCGTGGCCTGTTTTCCTGTCGCGACAAGATGTTGTTGCGGCGTGCTTTCTTGACGTGACTTGGGTCTTGTCACAGTGGCCCTGACCGTCGCGATGGTATCGCAATGGCTTAGGAGGGCGCGACAAGACCTGATCTGCCTCGGGTGTTTTTGTGGCCACGGTTGGCGTGTCAGCGTGTGCCCCAGGGCAGGGTGTGCCCTTAGGACCTTCTGGTGAGAGTGCGACAGGTTGCCTCCCTGCGTTCACTGACCGAAGGTGACATTTGTGGCTGTGTCCTAGCGGCTATGCTGGGAGGCTTGCGTCTGTCTAATAATCGATTGTCTGTCAGTCAATCAATTATTAGAAGAGCGGTGGTTTCTGTTCTGTCTGTGGTGTTCCAGTTTCTCAAGCCGTGCCTTGTGTGCCGGCATTGGCCGACGGCCTTTCTGGAGGTTGTTCCCAGAAGGGGTGCCATGTGTGCCTGTGCCAGCTGGGCTTGTCTTAGTTACAAGCCAACTGTGTTGTTTCTTTGGTGGTTGCCACGCCAGTGTTCTCTTTCGTCCGGTACTCGACACTTGAGGGCTTGTCCGCGAGACAAGTTGTTACTGTTACCTGGGATCTCCATCCCCGCATGTCTGTTAGCGGGAGTTCTCCGAGCGGCGTGCGTGCTCAAGTCTCGGACTTGGAGCAGAAGGGGAACGGTGGGGACAGTGGTGTAGAGTCGCTTGTGGAGCTCCCTTAGCTGGGTTGGGTCACTGAGGTTGTTGTGGTGCTCGTTCGGTGCGAACCAGCTAGTCCTTCTCACTGCCTCGCTCTGCGTTGGCTCCGGAGACACGTAGGGAGGTCAGGCGTGGGGCCGCAGCTCGGCCGGGCTGTGGGGTTGTGTTGTTCTTTGCTGTGACTCACTAGCCTCACTTTACCGGGGAGGTTGTAGGCAGGAGTCAGCGGCTGGTGAGCTGGAGGAGTGGACTGTGTGCCTTCCTCTTAGCTGCTTGTGGCGGTGGTTTGGTTGCTTTTGCTGTGACGGTGTTTTACGCTGGTTCCGAGATTGGGTTTCTCGTTGTCCTAGCTTGAACGGTGGTTGTAGCCTAGCCGTGTCTAGTTCCGTGGGCTTGGTTGGTTTGGCCTCGTGGGCTGTGTTTTGTGGTTTCCGCTATGTGGGTTCTCTCGGGGTGCCTTGGGTAGGCACCCGATTGCTATTTCAGTAACCCGTTCCATGGTGCCGTCTGTGGTGGCACCGGAGTGTGTAGTTCCCTGACCTCGTGAAGTGCCCGAGGTGCAGGGTGGTTCTGTTTGTGGGCCCTCGACCTTGTGGAGGTCTGAGGTGGCCGTGCCTATGGTGTGACGTTCGTTCTCACTTGGTTGCTTGGTGTCTCTCGGGATGACACTTGGCTGTTCCTTCTCGACCTTGTGGAGGTCTGGGATGCTGGGTGCTTGTGTTGTGAGACTCTGGTCTCACATGGTCACTCCGGTGTTCCGTGAGCTCCTTTGTCTCGACGAGTGTGTGCCGAGGTGTTTGCTTCCGCATGTGTTGACTCTGCTGGTTCTGCGGGAGTCATGTTTGGCTCGACCCGGGTTGTGGTCGAGGCGTTTCTCTGTTTCTGCTGCTTTGTAGTACTCTGTGGTAGGCGTTTCTCGCTTTACTGCTTTGTAGAGTAGTTTTGCTTCCGCTTGTTGGAGTTCCTACTGCTCTGGCTGGTAAGAGACTGGTTATCCCTACTGAGCCTTGTTCGCGAGGCTCACCCCCTACTCTCTTCAGGTAGGGACTCATTGTCGCAGGAGTTCGTTGCCGGACGGTCGTGGTGGCGGTTTGTTGCGCCATGCGTTGCCAGCAGTGTGAGTTGTGAGCGTGAGTGCTCTTGTAGCTTGAGTTGAGAGTGGCCTTTTTGCAAGTCCTCGGGGTATGCCCCTTAAGGACTGCACCTTCTTTCTGTACCTGTACTTTTATTTGGGACATGTTGTACTTAATTTCTTTATTAATGTACAGTCTTTCTTGTTATAGTTATTTGAATTCATTGCTTATCTCACTGGACTAAATTCTAACCCTTCCAGGTCTTTGGATCCGTGGGTGGCGGCACGACCTTCGGGGCTCCCTGGCGAGGGTCTGAGAGGTCGGGTCGTTACAACAATGATATCAATATACAATCTAGCCAAGCTCTCTACAAACTGCTTCTTCTTTATGGCCAAAAAATGAGCACTCTTTGAGAATCTATCAACAATCACCCATATAGAATCATTCCCTCTGACCGATCTAGGCAATCCAGTCACAAAATCCATAGCCACTTGCTCCCATTTCCACTGAGGAATATCTAGCTTCTACATCAAACTTGAAGGTCGCTGACGTTCTGCCTTCACCTGTTGACATACCAAGCATTTTGCCACTACATCCGCAACATCCTGCTTCATGCCAGACCACCAGAATGAACACTTCAGATCCCTATACATCTTTCCACTACCTGGGTGAATAGAAAACTGTGATATATACGCGTCCTCCAAAATCTCCTTCCGCAGATCCACATCATTAGGGACACATACCCGATGATTCACACGAATCACACCATCTTCATCTCTAATAATGTCAACCTTTCCAACCAACTCCCGCAATTGTGGGTCATCTTTTTGCAAAGTAATAACCCTATCATGAACAGAAGATCTAATGGTCAACTAAGCTATGAACATGCTGCACAACTGCAGTTCTAGAACAGCTAATGATCCTGAAGCATTTTCCAACATCTTCCAATCTTGTCTCATCATTTGCCTCTTCCTGCTCAATGCATCTGCCACCACATTGGCTTTCCCTGGGTGGTAAGAAAGCTCAAAATCATAATCCTATAGAAATTCAATCCACCTCCGCTGCCTCAGGTTCAACTCCTTTTGGAAAATAAATATTTGAGACTCTTGTGGTTAGAGAAAATCTCAAATCTTACTCCATACAGATAGTGCCTCTAAATCTTCAAAGCAAAGACCACTGCCGCCAGCTCCAAATCATGAGTGGGATAATTGCGCTCATGCTCCTTTAGTTGCCTAGAAGCATATGCCACAACTCTTCCTCCCTGCATAAGAACACAGCCAAGCCCAATCTTCGAGGCATCCGTGTAGATAGAGAAAGAATCCACACCATTGGGCAAAACAAGCACTGGCGCTGAGGTCAAATGGGTCTTCAGCTTCTGGAAACTCCTTTCACAAGCCTCTGACCATTCGAACTTAACTCCCTTCCATGTCAGCCTTGTCAAAGTAGCCGCAATAGAAGAGAAACCCTCAATGAATCTTCTATAATAGCCAGCCAAGCCTAGAAAACTCCTGATGTCAGTGGATGATCTCGGTGTTTCCCAGTCAAGGACAGCTTCCACCTTAGCTGGATCCACAGATACACCATCTCCAGAAAGGACATGCCCTAAGAAATGGACTTCCTTCATCCAGAAGTTGCACTTACTGAATTTAGCATACAATTTGTGCTCCTTCAAGATTTCAAGCACAATCCTCAGATGCTCTCTATGAGTCTCCTCATCAGGTGAATAGATCAGCACATCATCGATGAAAACCACTACAAAAGAATCAAGATACTGTAGAAAAACCCTGTTCATCAAGTCCATGAAAACCACTTGAGCATTTGTCAAACCAAATGGCAAGACTAGGAACTCATAATGACCATATCTCGTCCAAAATGCCATTTTAGAAGCATCCTCCGGCTTGATTCGGAGTTGGTGATAGCCAGAATGAAGATCAATCTTAGAAAACACAGAAGCTCTACGCAACTGGTCAAACAAATCATCAATACGAGGTAAAGGATACTTGTTGTTAATAGTCACCTAGTTGAGCTTGCAGTAATCAATACACAGCCTCATCGGCCCGTCCTTCTTCTTCACAAAGAGCACAGGTGCTCCCCAAGGTGATACACTCGGCCGGATAAAACCCTTATCAAGCAATTCCTGTAGTTGCTTCCGCAATTCTGCCAATTCCGCTGGTGCCATACGATAAGGAGTAATAGAAATAGGTGCTGTGCCAGGTACTAACTCAATGCCAAACTCGATCTCCCTTGCAGGGGAAAACCAGACAAATCCTTAGGAAAAACATCACTGAAATCCCAGACAATAGCAATATCTTCTACGGACAAGACCTTCTTCGAATCTTCGGATGCAACCACACTAGCAAGAAAGCCATCACAACCCTTGCTCAACATCCGGGCTGCCTTCAGAGCAGAAATCACGAACTTACCCGACATGTTCTTGGGTAAGGGATGAACAAACTCCTCCTTACCAAGAATCCGGAAAATAATAATCTTCCTCCTGCAATCCATAAGGGCATAATGCTCCTCGAGCCAGTCTAAGCCCAAGATAGCATCATAATCCTTCATCTTCAACAGATAGAAGCTACCAGGCAAAACCCGCTCTTCAATATTCACATGAAGAGAAGAAAAACACTGCCCAATCATCATAGTCCCGGCTGGAGTATGAACAGACAATGGAACCTCCAACACTTTCAGAACCAAACCATTCTCCTTCATCAAAACCTTCACAAAATCCTTGGAAATAAAGCTATGCGTAGCACCAGTATCAAATAGAACATGTGCATGCATTCCCATAATCGAAACCGTACCTTTTGTGACGTGCTCTGCTAACTCCGCCTCGTCTCTCGCCAAAGCGAACACTCGAGCCTGAGCCCTCGGTCTCCCTGCTACTCTCGGTGTTGGTCTAGCTACCGTTGGTGCTGCTGCTGCTGTAGTTTGCTGTGCCATCTTTGGAAAATATCTGATCTTGTGGTTCTTGTCACCACACCTCAAACATCTCCCAGAAGTAACCCAACAGACCTCTCCTCCATGACGCTTCCCACATTGAGTACACAAGGGCTTGTCTGCAACTTTGTCTCTTCCTGGTGTCAGTGCAGCCACTCTTGCTGGTACCACTGCTCTATGCTGAAATGTTGGGGCCTTCTTCTTTCTATCCTGCCACTGAAATGCTGATCCAGGCCTCTTCAAAGAAGACCTCTTCTCCTCCAGGTATACCTCCATCTCGGCTTCCTGCATGCATGCCGCTGACAAAGCCTCCTCCATAGATCGATGCCCAAAAGCTACCAGTCTAATCCTCAGGGACGGCTTCAACCCCATGATGAACTTCTTCACTTTCCTCCGCTCATCTGCCACAATGTGGGGCGCATACTTGGACAGCTCCGCAAATCTGGCCTCATACTCAAGCACACTCATTGACCCCTGGGTCAATGTCAGAAACTCCTGCTCCATGTGATCCTGAACATGCTCCGAAATGTACTTTGCCCTGAACAGACGAACGAACTCAGCCCAAGCAACCTCCACAGCTCCATCTCCGAACTGTGTGCGTAGTACAAACGACCACCACACATCGGCACGCTCCTGCAAAAGAAGGTAGATACGTCTAAGAATGCACCACAACAACATACATAATCCTTTTAAAACCAACCTTTACCTGCAGCATATAAGTAGCTAAAGTCACCCTCTCCTCTTCCGCGCATCGGATAGCACGAAAAATCTTCTCCGTCTCCAGAAGCCAACTCTCTGCCATGATGGGACCACTCTCCCCCTTAAAGAATGGTGGGTTCATCCTCCTGAACCTCTCCATCATCGACACTCCTCTTGCCTCGTGAGCAGGTGCCTACGCCTATATCCAAGTCAAACTCTTAGATGAATTCTTCCATTTAACACTTGAATAACACTTCCTATCTACTAACCTGAGCCTGCACTTGCGCCTGCAAAGTAGCTATTGTCTGTGCCTGAGTCTGCATCGCGTGCACCAATCCTTGCATTAATGCTCCATAATCCACAGGTGGAGGTGGGGGTGGCAAAGGTACGCCTGCCTGGTCCTGCGCCTGCTGAGCTGGAGCCTGCAAACCTTCTGCTGACTCATCCCCCTGGGTCGGACCAGCTCCTCTACGTCCACGAGTAGCCATAGTCTGCAAAATAGGCATTTATTATAATAACCTATTATTCTACATAAATCTTGGACTAATTCTTTATGCAGACCTAAGAATATGAACACAATGTTGATATTCCATTTATGTACATGCTCAACCTGGAGCGCTCTGATACCAATCTCTGTAACGCCCCTCTTAGACCCATTACAATTATTCCAACTCACATAGGATCCAATAGAGGTATTACAGTGGAACATATCCAACAATAGACGGTACAGATTGAGACATGCATAAATGACAATTTAACTCCAATAAGATGCAACGAAACATGGAACCAAATATTTTGCAATCAGCATCATATTCAAATGCTAAGTCTAAACATAAAAGAAAGATAACAATAGTCCAAACTTAATACAATCCATAAGTCCAAAATGCATAAAATCCAAGGTACATATTTTCCTCACATACATAATTACTCTAACACTCTTAAGCAAAGCTCTAAGCCTCCACGTCCTCACGCTCCGGTCAGAATGTACTAACTCCTGAGTATCCTCTGTCTCTCTTGAAATGTTAATCAAGTGTGAGTCTAAAAGACCCAGCAAGTCACATGAAAGACAGTTTAAGATATAACATATACTAGGCTTAAAATCATGATAACATATTTCTTTCACATTCTTGATATCATATAGTTCTTCCTATCAACATGTTCTAAGTCATTTGGCAATCATTCTTTATATATCATGGTTATTTATCATGGAAATAAAACAATTCATGTACTACATATAACTTACATCTCATAGTATAACAATTAATCTAAACATGTACCTATGTCATAGCATGTAATCAAATTCTCATGGTGTATGCTTAATGTCATGAAACATGTAAACAATTTCAAGTTCTTTTAACCTATATCATGTAATATGTAATTTAATCATCATGTAGCAAGTAGTCATGTAGCATGTAAAACAAATGACATGTAGTTCATGTGACATGTAACATGTAGATCATGTATCTTGTAGTCATTTATCATGTAGACATGTAGTTCATGTAGTCATTTAGTTCATGTAGTTGCCAAGACATAGCCCATACTATTAATAGAGATTATGTAGCATATAGTCATTCACTTATCACCTAGGCAAAGTAGTGATGAAGTCTAGGTTATTGCGCAATACCGGGGAAAGTCCTTCCTACCTTAACCAGTAGAACATGTCTACCTCCAGGATTTCAATTCGTTGCCCACAGATTCATGTAGGTGAACTATTACCATAGGGGCATTCCATGGTGTAGTTCCTTGTAGTTATCTCTATCATAGCAATGTCTTTTTGGCCAATTTATTTCAAAATATACATTAACATGTATGCAATCATGCAATTTTCATTTTCATACAATTCTATCATGCTCTTTCGTACCTTCATGCATAATTTATCAAGGTGATAATGCGTACCATATAGCATGCCTTTCTCAGTTCTGAATTCAAACTTTACTGTACAACAGAAACCTATCATGGTACTACTTATTCACTCTATTATGCACATATACTATACGACCCGACCTCCTCACCCCCGACAGGACCCCCGAAGGTCGCGCTACAACCCATGGGTCCGAAGACCCAGAAGGTTAGAATTTAGTCTAGTCAGATAAGCAATGAATTCAAATAACTATAACAAGAAAGTTCGTACATTAATAAGGAAATTATGTACAACATGTCCCAAATAAAGGTACAAGTACAGAAAGAAAGGTGCAGTCCTTAAGGGGCATACCCTGAGGACTTGCAAAAAGGTAACTCTCAACTCACATAGTACAAGCGCTCACGCTCACAACTCACACTGCTCCCAACGCATGACGTACAAACCGCCACCACGACCGTCCAGCAATGAACTCCTGCGACTGCGAGACCCTACCTGAAGAGAGTAGGGGGGTGAGCCTCACGAACAAGGCTCAGTAGGGTTAACCAGTCCCTTATCAGCCAGAGCAGCAGGAACTCCAACAAAAGTGGAAGCAAACTACTCTACAAAGCAGTAAAGCAGGAAACACCTACTGCAGAGTACTACAAAGCAGCGGAACAGAGTAATGCCACGACCCACAACTAGGGTCGGGCCAAACACGACTCCCGCAGAACCAGCGGAGTCAAACATAAAGCGGAAGCAACATCTCGGCACACACCTGCCGAGATAGAGAAGCTCACGGAACACCGGAGCAACCACGTGAGACCAGAGTCTCACAACACAAGCACCCAACATCCAAGACCTCCACGAGGTCAGGAAGTAACAACCAGGTGTCACCACGAGAGACACCGAGCAACCATGTGAGAAAGAACGTCTCACCACAGGCACGACCACCTCAGATCCCCACAAGGTCAAGGGCCCACAAGCTGAACCACCCTAGACCTCGGACAAGCCACGAGGTCAAGGAACTACACACTCCGATGCCACCACGGATAGCACTAAGGAACGGGCAACAGAAACAGCAGTCTGTGTCAACACAAGACACCCGAGAGAACCCGCAGAGCAGAAACCACTGAAGAAGGCCCATGAGGTCAAACCAACAAAGCCCACGGAACTAAACACGGCTAGGCTACAACCACTGTGCAGGCTAGGGTGACGAGACTCACTTAGGAACAACGTGAGAAACTCTGTCATAGCAAGAGTAACTAAGCCACCGCCATAGGCAGTTAAGAGGGGGACACACTGTCCACTCGTCCATTTCGCCAGCCGCTGACTCCTGCCTACAACCTCCCTAGGTAGAGTGAGGTTAGTGAGCCACAGCAGAGAACAACACAACCAACCACTGCAGCCCGGCCGAGCTACGGCCCCACGCATACCCTCCCTACACGGCTCTGGAACCAACGCAGAGTGAAGTAGTGAGAAGGACTAACTGGTCCGCACTAGAAGAACACCTCAACCACCTCGGAGACACAGACCAGCTAAGGGAGCTCCACAAGCGACTCAACGCCGCTGCCCACCACCGTTTTCCCCTCAGCTCTAAAGTCCGCCACACTAGGCTGTCAACTCGAGCACGCTCGTAGCCCGGAGAACTCCCTCAATAGGCTCCCAAGGATGGGGGTTCTAGGAAACGGTAACAACCGATCTCACTGACAAGCCCTCAAGTGCCTAGCACCGGGCGAAAAGAGAACTGGCGGGGCAACCACCACAGAAACTGGCATAGCTGGCTTGTAACCAAGACAAGCCCAGTAGGCACAGGCACGCACGACACCCCCTCCGGAAACCCCCATAAGGGCCATCGGCCAACGCCGGTACACATGGCACGACCCGAGAAACCAGAACACCACCAAACAGAAAAAAACCATCGCTCTTCTAATAATCGATTGACCGACAGAAAATCAATTATTAGATAGACGCGAGCCTCCTAGCTCCGCCACTAGGACACGACCATGAAGGTGTCACCTTCGGTCACTGAACGCAGCGAGCCAACCGTGGCCACGGAAACACCCGAGGCAAACCAGGTCTTGTCGCGCCCTCCTAGCCCGTCGTGATACCTATCGCGACGGGAAGGGCAACCGCGACAAGCACTAAGTCGCGACAACAAGCTTGTCGCGACAGGAAACCAGGTCGTGACACGACTCTTATCGCGACGGCTAACTGATCCGCGATAAGGTCGCGCCCGACCGGGGCAACGCCTCCTCTGATGTCGCGACGCGCACGATGGTCGCGACATCAGACGGAAGGCCGACCGCCGGGATGCTGCATCCTGGGGTCTCCCACACACAACAAAGTACACCACAATGGGGAGGGGAGCATGGGGAAAGCTGTAGAACATGCAATCAACCAAGGAGGGATCCCAATCACCCAGATTGGAAAGGACACAAGAAATCCCTAGTGGAAAAAGGAGAACCGAACCCCATAGGGCCTTCACGACACCACGGCTGCCACCTCCTCGCCCCACGCTCTCCACCGCTCCACCACGAGCCACCACAACGCCATCGAGCGTCCAAGCCGCCGGAGAAGGGAGGGGAAAGCATCCCCTCCTCGGAGAGGAGAGGGAAAGGAGAAAGGCCAGGAGGGAAAAGGGGCGGCGGCCAGGCTTTTAGCCTTCGCCCCCAAGACGCGATGGGGCTGGGCGTCGCGTTAGCACTCTTAACGTGACAGCCTCCCACATCGCGCCAAAACGCGTCCCATAGGGATGCCGTGACAACCAGACAGGTTACCGTGACACACTTGTCCCTCTGACAGGCGTCTGACGACCAAAAAGCAGAATGATGTCGCGACCCGCTGACCAGGCATGACAAGAACACGACAGAACCACTGGTCGCAACACAGATGACTGTCGCATCGGGCACCTCCAACACAACACTAACGCATCGCCCAGAGCAGACGCGTGAGTGGCCAGTCATCCAAACACACAACTGAAGGAACTGGAAAGCCCAGGATGTTACAATACATCCAACAAAAAAATAATTTCATCCTCGAAATTAAGAGCGAAACCCGATCGGAGAGCACAACAGGTACAAGGGAACCACTAAGTCGTACCACGACTTTCCGGTGGTTGCCACCATGACCCTGCTACAAAGGGAGTGCCTAACCAGACAACCGAAGGCTCGCAGAGCGCACACCAATGGCACGGAGCACACAAGTGGTTGTTGACAACTCCACAGGCGCGACGCACACCAAACAGACCAGAAACACTGAAACTTCCAGTCGGAAAACACGCGACTGAACCCTCAACAGACCACGCTGTTGAGAACAACCGGTCAGTAACTCCCTCTGTCACCAACAACTAGACAGAGGTCCCAACTACTGACGGCAACCAGGGAAGACGCCAAGAGGTCATCCACAAGACTCCACTGAATGGCTCCGCACGTCTAGCAACAGCTAGCACCTACGGCAAGGCCAAACGAGAGTTTCTTAAGGGGTGACCCAAAACCAGGCAAAAAACACGCACGTGAAGAAAACCACCGCGAGCAAGGCAGTGTCCGCCAGCACCACTAGATCTCACCAGATCATCCTCGTGGTCCGACCAGGACACACAACGCATGCGGAGCCACAAAACTAGGAGTTACGCGCTCCCCAATGTGGCACATCGCGACGAAAACATGGAAGACAACAGAGGTGAAGTCAAAACTTGGCACCTCACCACGGCACGCAGGACAGTGTCCATCAGCACCACTTGATCTCACCTAGATCATCCTCGTGGTCCTAGAAGGACACACAACAACTGTGGAGCCTCATAAAACTAAACCACACGCTCCACAGGCACACGAGCAGAAGTAAAACCAAGAAGATGTCTGAGGCTGGCAAAGCCAGAGCTCAAGATGTCGGCAAACTGCACGGAAATTGAAACAACTGCAGAGGTCGAGGACAGTACATCGACCTCAGAGGGACCCAAACCAAAGCAGGGTACCACAACCGAACACTCTCGCTCCCTAAAGCGAGAGGGAAAACCCGGACACAGGCCGCGACCAAGACCTGGCTTACCACCGACAGGCTACCTAGACAAGGCAAAGCAGCCACCCCACAATGGTAATGGTACAGCCACAAGGCACGGCCAGCACGAAGTATCCCAGAGGTGGAAAGCTCAACGCCTCGAACACCAGGCAAACTTGCGAAATGACGCACGAAGCTCACGATCAGGGAATACGATACAACACACGGTGCTCACACAAACACCAGGAGCCACCCAAAGTGCAACACAACACACCAGGGCTCTAGACGGCACGAAAACAAATCACTCGAGCACGAGCACAGGGCGCCACCACAAGCACCAATAACAAGGCAAGATGCAACACGGTTGCACCAACAGCCGAAACAACACGACTAACAGGAAGGACTGTCCACAAGAGACCTGCCAAAAGCCACCCGCAAGAAGCCACAAGCCAAAAAGGGCAGAACTGGACACACCACTGTGAACACTCAAGGCACAAGGACACGAAACATAAAAAAAAAACACGCTCAAGGTGCAGTACGCAGCTGCACCAACGACAAAAAACGACACAGGGCCAACCGCAGTGGACTCTCCACCAGCGACCCACAAGAGAACAACACAAGGAAACCCAACAGCTTCAAGAGCGCAATAACCAGATTGACTCTCAGAAGCCCACAACACAAGGCACCGCTCCCACCACGCAGGCGGAGAGGGCCAAACACTAAACAACAACAAGTGCCTCCAAACACAGCTGTGGCACAAGAAACAACACGCACCGAAACAATGCCTGCCCAAGCAAGCCAAACGGAAGAAAACCGGTGCTGCCTCACACAGAACATAGGGCACGCTGCCCCACATCACCCAGTCAGGCAACAGGAAATCGGCATAGCAAGGGACGGGACAATAGGTCACCACAACCTATCGCACTACAAGGAAACAATGCGCACGAGGTGAGTAACCAACTCAACCTCAAGACAACATAAGGGGAGGGACCTTCGCTACAAAGGACGCCTGGTGCGCGACATGGCACCAAATGCCATGTGGAGGCACCACCACCCCGAGCACCCACGGAAAGCAGAGGAAGAAGGCACACAACCGACCTCTTCCTCACACAAGGGAGAAAACATCACACAAGGCTAGCACCCACACAAGAGGCACAGCCATCCAGACGCCCACTGCACTCACCAGACCACCATCTGGGAGAGCACGCAGGGCGCAAGAAGCGAAGCAAACCACCCGACCACAGGGACACATGAAGTCCCACCAGTACAGCCAGAAACTCGAAAATGAATAAGAAGACAACCTGGCCAGCACAATGGCTAGACACATGGTTAAAGGCACCACACCTTGACCGACAACGCCCAGGCAGACTGAACGCGGACAGTCCAACCGGAACAGCGACAGCTCATCTCCACAGAGAGAGAGCAGCGACAGCCAAAACAATACAAGGCAGCTTTGGGGAGAACCTCCAACAAAAGCGCCAAGAGCCATCCTGGGAGAACCTCACCAGAACGCAGCTCAACCAACGACACACTTCAACCCATAGGGGCAACACAACGGTAGCCCAAAACAAACACCGAGCACTCCTGGGAAGAACCTCTGCCAGAAGTGACAAAGGGTGATCCTGGGAAGAACCTTCACCAGAACACACAAATCTAAACGGCCAAACAACACAGACCATCAGAGAGAAACACTGCAGCAAGCAGAACTATAGAAGCAACGCAAGCAGGTCCTGGGAGAGCCTCCACCAGAACCACCAAGGCATCGCTCTGGGAAAACCCGCCAGAACGCACCAGCCAAACGAACACCGCACCTAGGACCCTGAGGTAGTGCGGCAACAGACAGAAAATGCGCACGGCACAGTGCTGAGAGAAACCCTCACTAGGACAACAGCAAAAACAGTTCTGGGAAACATCACAAGAACACAAGCAACCAAGCGATGCACCTCAACCTAGAGGGCAGCGCAACAACAACCAGAAACGAGCACAACACACAGTTCTGGGGAAACCTCACTTCCACTAGAACCAACAGGGAAAACTCTGGTCACCTCACCAGAGTTCACAACTATCCAGCACAAGCCGACAACAACCACAGACAGGTGTCTCATCGCTCAACCAGTGATGCAAAATGGCACACAAGCATCTGCTTAACTTGAGCAAATACGCCGACTGAGCAAGCACAGCGCCCAACGGCACACAGGCACACAAGGCCAAACACACAACCCACACAACACACATCCCAACAATAAGGGAACATCCATAAGGATACCACCGGATCCACAGGCAACAGCCCTGCACCGGTGAAGGCCACACCACACATAGGCTCTCTCAGCCTTCGCGACACACCCACACGAACGCGCAGGTCGACGACGAATCCAACCGCAGCAAGAGTGAAAACAACAACCACACTCGCAGCAGCGCACCCAGCAACAACAGCAACACTCTCCGGCAGCTCACACCTGTACCCTGCTGAAAAGCTATCCACCTGTAGCAAAGAACCAAAAGCTCACCTAACAACAACTCTTCACGGACGGGCCAGTAGCGTACTAGTACCATTCTTTGGGACATCCATAGTTATTAACTCATTAGAAATCTCGTTGGACCCCTGATCTCTGATTCCAATGTAATACCCGACCTCTCGGACCCCCGCCAGGGAACCCGAAGATCGCGCCGCCACCCACGGGTCCGAAGACCCGGAGGGTTAGAATTTAGTCCGTGAGATAAGCAATGAATTCAAATAACTATAACAAGAAAGTTCATACATTAATCAGGAAATTAGGCAACATGTCTCATAAAAGTATCGGTACAGAAAGAAGGGCAATCCTTAAGGGCATACCCCGAGGACTCAAAAAGGCAACTCTAACTCACATAGTACAAGCGCTCATGCACACAACCTACTCACACTGCTGGCATTCAGGACGTAACAAAACCGCCACCGCCACGACCGTCCGACAATGAACTCCTGCGACTGTGAGTCCCTACCTGAAGAGAGTAGGGGGGTGAGCCTCGGAACAAGGCTTATGGGATAAACCAGTCCCTTACCATCCAGAGCAGCAGGAACTCCAACAAAATCGGAAGGTCCCTACGGCTATGCACTTGAGAAAAGGGTGGCCATGCTATGACCACCCCTTCTTCCTCCATTTTTGGGTTTAAAAAACCCCCTTTTTAGGTGTTGTAGTAAGGTGCCCTACGTGCCTGGTTGTGTGGGTGTGTGTGTAACATGTAAAGCTAAAGAGAGAGGAAAGTGAAGAGAGGAAGAGGAGGGGGATGATCCTCGTTGCAGTGGTTGGCAACAGCTTCGGTGGGCTCCTCCAGCTTGGGGTGAAGCCTCTTGGATACTCCAGATGTTGAGAGAAAGAGGGAGAACAAGAGTGGAAGATAGGGTGCACTTTCTCTCTCTTCTTCTCTCAAGGAAACAAAGCTTGGGCATGCAGCATCTCCTCCTCTCACTTAGAAGGCCAAGGAGTGACCTATATAGGAAGTGGGGTCGGAGCTAGAGAGCCTTGGATGCTCAAGTGTGAGAAAACACACTTAAACATGTGGCAATCCATGTGTTAAGGCTTGAACCAATGAGAGGGGGCCATGTAGGACATTTACTCGGTCAAGGGGGTGCCAAGGTGGCCCATTTTTCCCATTGGGAACGGCCCCATAACGTTGCATGGCCGAAGAGAGGGTGTTTAGTGGGCTGGAATCTCGGCAGTACGTAGACCAAGTAAACCAGTTGACGTCCAACGATGTCGCCGCCAACCCATGCAGACGTTAACACCTGTGGATGCCAACATGAATCGACGTCAAGGGCCTGTGCTGCCAACCAGATGTCAGCGGCAGTCGATGTTGCCGTCTGCATGGAATCCGAGGCAAGTCAATAAGCGGTCAAACCAGGCCTTATTGGGCCATGAACCACACGGAGATGGGCCAAATCTCGCGTCTACAAATGCCCCTCCGAGACATCCTATCTTTCAAGGGAGCAGGGCAGACTGAAAGGTTGGTGTCTCAGAAAACAAAGGATGCTGAGATTTAATGGAAGCGCCATCTCCGAGGATAGGAAATCTAGCAAGCCACACGAATGAGTTATGCTAGAAACAAGTGACGAACCGTCTGAGAGACAAATGTGGGTAAGAGAAAGAGTGATCTACCTGTGTAACTACAACTGCAACCCAACGTTAGGGTCCCTGGCATTGCCGTGTAGGACTTTGACTAGTTTTTGGTGATGTCTGAGTCAAAGGAGTTGTAATATGACGGTTGAATTGAGAGATCTCACAACCGAGTCCGTTTTGGTCCCGCTGGCTTAATGAGGACGTCTGTCCAAATTTAGGGGGTCGTGGAGATAGAAGGATTGATTGATCTCTCAAAGGATTATCAAAACATTCTAACTGGAATCAATGTTTGAAAAGCTGGGTGTCCAGAATTAAGCTCATGACTGGCAAAAAGTTCACAGGAACTCAATAAGACCAGAATTATTACTTGTGATATGCACGGTGGGACAAGTGGAGAAGGGGGGGCAACAAAGACCCGATATTCAAGAAAATGATGCTAACCCAGTAGGCCACTTGAGCTGGGGAGCCACAGAGCAATTGAGGAAAATCTCTATTTTTTTAAGTTAGTAAGAGAATGTTAGCAGTGAAATCCTAAATGCGTGTTGGTGTGGGTTCCCTATCTAAAATGCAAGTTAGAACCAGAGGAAATTTTAAGGCCATACGAATAACTGAGAGATCGCAAACCCATCATAGTTTTTAATAAAGGGGAACTCTGGTTCACGGTCGCCAAGTTATTCACGTCTGGTGAATAATCCTACGTTAGACATACCTGTGTAACATTCACGGTCGCATGAGTGTTCCTGAATTTGGAGCGCAGCTCATACTTAAATATTTGCAAGACAACTTGAAGCACAAGATGAAAGATAATGGCCATATGAATAATAAAGCTTTGAAAATTCCGGGATCTTAACGTCCATAGCGATTGCTGCCAACCTACAGTTGGCATCAACAAGATGCGCCATCTACAACAGTCGGCATCCACACATGCTGCCGTCAACAGTAAATCGACGTCAAAAGATGTGGACATTAAAAGCCAGCGGATCAAACTGAAAAAATAGCTCTTGGAAGCCCACAAGGACTCTCCTATCTTCTTTCTCCATCCTCTCCTTCCTCAACTCCGAACCAGAGGACTTTGGGACGAACTGAAGCAGCGAAAATGGCCTCCACATCGACTGGAATGTCCATGAGCGTGAACCCGAGGATTTTAAGCGAGGTTCTGGGGCATTTGAGCACCCGACTGGCCAACGAGGAGGTATGCACTGCCTATTTCTGCTCTTTTTCATGCTGAAAATGCCCCGAACTCTCTCTCACAGCACTCCCTGGATGTGCAGGAGGTACCTGCCTTCCCAAGCCAAGGCCAGCTGCGGCCTTCTCCTGGCTGGTTAACCTGATGAATGCCATCACCCTAGACATGAGGAGTTTCATTGGAGCGTGGAATCTGAGCTTCATGGTGGTTCTGGAGAAGAACATGAAGGAGATGTGGTGGGGATTTGACGCACTGGGGGCGCTCATGGAGCGGTGGCATCCACACACGCACACGTTTGTGTTCTAGGGATTCGAGGCGAGTGTATTGCTAGAAGAGGTGGAGTTGTTCTTGGGGTAGAGGCGGTGCCTGGAGAACGAAGAGACGACCCCTCTTCTCCCATGGGAAGAGATCCTCGCGGATGTCGTATGGGACAAGAAGGAGGTGTTAAGAATGACGAACATGCACGAGATCTTCCTAGACCGGCTGGCCTGGTGGCTGATCCAGCAAGCGAAGGAGATTGACGGAGAGAGAGCGACCCGAGGATTGACAGTCTGCTTGGCTGGTGTGTTTTTGTTCCCCACCAGTGGTGACTTCCTCCTGTACGAGCACGTGGGGATCCTGTCTCTGCTATGGCATGGCAGTCACTTGCCCCTGCAATGCTGGCACACCTTTACAGCTCCCTGAGCACAATGATCTTAGGTGGACGCACATGCTGGAGCTTGTTCCTGCTTCAGGTATGGATGTAAGCTCATTTAAAGTTTGATTTCACTGAGAAGCAACCTATCCCCTCCAGAATCTTCCTTTGGAGTTCAGTGCACTGCAGCAGAGCATGGTATGAGCTAGAGGATGAAATCAAGTGTGCGACAGCACACCTGAAGAGCAGAGATGCCTGGCGAGATTACCTAGGCTACTTCCCAGTGGAGGATTTCATAGTGAGGCCACTGTTCATGAGGACAATTGAGTTCAGGGTTCGCACCAGGGAGGACAGAGACCTGTGGCTGGTTGGTGCTAATCAGATGGTAGTGTACCAGCCACATCGGTACCAGTGTCAGCTCGGAATACCACGGGGAATTCCAACTTCATCCCACTGCACCGACATGATCATCTCAGGGAGGAACAAGAAGCTCATGAAGAAAGCTAAGAAGACTTGGGAAAATACACAGTGAACGAAAGTGGGACAAGCACTGCAGGAGAATTGGGAAGACACCGGAATATGAGGATACATTGACACATTGCATTCGCCTATTTCTTGTGATTTCTTTATGGCTCGTAAGCAAAGTGATGTACTCTTCTCTTTTCAATAAGTTTAACACAAAATTTGATGAATAAACAATGAGTAGTTTTATGTTAGATGTGTTGATTGACTTGAATGTGTGGAATGGTCCCAATGGAGTGAAGTCATATTGAATGGCTTTGAATTGTATGGAATGGATCTAATGGAGTGTCAAATTGCCTTCAATTGAGTGGATTAAGTGTTCTGTGAAAGGCTGAAGACGAGCTATTGACGTCCACATCGAATGCCGCCAAAGCTAAGTAGACGGCCACATGGAGGCCGTTAACTTCCAGACACAGGATAGATGGCTTGGTCGATGGACGTCTAAAGGAAGGTAGATGTCCACCTCCAGGTCATTGACCGGAGTACGGGGTCTGACAGGGTGACCTCGAAGGAAGATATAGATGGCCAACGGTGTGCCCTCAACAGAAAATGAACGGCCTGACTCTTGACGTCAAATAAAGTGGAACGGCCACGCCCTTGACGTCAACTTCAAATTACTGCTTTTTTTCCCGAGGCCCATCTCCGGTGCCTTTTCACCTTCTTTCAAACCTCCAAACGCCTATTCGCCTTCCCACTTCACCTTCCCACACTCGCTTTCGCTTTCTTGCCCTCTCAACTTCTTTCTAATTCCCAAAATTTCCTTTAATCTCCTTCTCCTTCTCAGACTGTGCCTGGACTGTTCGGACGATGGCGAGGGGGAAGAAGACAGTGAATCGAGACCGCCCTTGCCGGATGGAGGAAGAGGAGGAGGAGACAGGGAGCTCCGGAGGAGAGTACACAACGGAGGAGGAAGCCGGCGGCAGTGCACCGGACGGGGAGGAGACGACAGGAAGTAGTGGAGAAAGGGAGGAAGAAACAGAGATTGAAGCACCCCGGAGGACCGCTTGCACCCGAAGGTAGGTCAACTACCTTTAAACCCTGTGGATTGGTTGTAGAAAAAAGTGGAAAGCTGGGGGAAATAGAGGAGACACCATCGGGTTAACCAGGAACTCGACGTCAACATCGGTTGACGTAGGGGTCCTATTGGCATCCAAACAGTTGCCGTTAATAAGAACTTGATGGCAAGGGCTGGACGTTAATAGTTGAACTCGACGGCTACCTGCTTCCGTCTACTCTGGTTAAGCGGCAACACCCTTGGACGCCAACTTTATTAACGACAATCGATATTGACATTTATTTTTCTGTGTTCTGTGCAGGGAAAAGGCCGGATGAGGAGTAGGGTGACCTGGGACTTATGCTGGGCATGGTATCGTGTGCTGCCGGAGGCCCAGCAGACGTGGATAGCACAGATGGGGTTTGGGCACCTGCTGGCGGTGCGCCCATTCCATGTGGATGTCCCGTACCTCGAGGCATTGAGGGAGAGATGGGAGGAGGATTGCAAGGCATTCATAATGCCTTGGGGACACATGATACCCACATTGGAGGATGTGGCGTATCTGATAGGGCTACCGATTTAGGGAGGGCCGATAGTGGGACACGAGAGGAGAGACTACCACGACGATGTGGTGGAGCTGCTGGGGCCAGAGTTTGTGGTCGGGAGGAGAAGACCGATCCGAAGCATTCTGCTCGGATCACTGTTAGAGGCGATAGGACTGAGGGGAGGGAGGAGAGGACCGCTAGGGACCCTCGAGGAGTTTGCTGCCAGGGTACGAAGGTCGATTCAGTTGGGAGACCGGAGCGAGGAGCGATCGGTCCGGATCTTTGTGGCTTACCTTTTTGGACGGCTCCTCTTCCCGACGCAGTCATCCCAGATGAACTGTAAGTTCGTGCTGCTTCTATGAGACCTGAAGCAGGCAGGGAGATATGCATGGGTGCGCTGCGATGCTAGGACACCTCTTCTCACTTCTTCCTAGCAGCTTGCGGCGTTCTCAGAGCACCAGAGGCTTCACCCCCTTTCTACAAGTATGCAACTTTCCTTTAATGCTCTTCATTGAATTAAATTGATAAATTGCCTGACTAACATGCTTTCTTCTTCTTGCTTTGTAGATCTGAGGGTATACCTGCTTCCCCATGGGACACAGGGTGCAGAGAGAGGGGAGCCAGGCCATGGTCCCCCTCATGGCTAGGTGGGAGGTGGCGCCTGATCCGAGGGTGACGGATCGACGCGTCGAGGATGTACGAGCTAGGCTTGATCTCTACCCCCACGACCAGGTACAAATCTCAACTAGCACTCCTTCTTTGTTGCTTTCAATTCACATTTGTTGTGACTAACCAATTTTATCTTTCTTGCAGGTGATCTGGACTCTCTACTTAGGGGAGGCAGCCACATCCCACCCGGCGGTAGCGGTGGATCGACCACTCTTCGACTGCCACCTCCTCCTTCTCTGCCTAGAGACATGCGAGCCCCTCCACCTGGAGTTGGTGGTACGCACCTTGGGTTGGCACCAGCCGGCCTTAGAGGTACCCTCTCTAGGGAGATAGGGGCACTCCCGATGACAGTTCTTCATCGAGGACCATGACTTGGGGGAGGAGCACAAGAGCACAGTTGAGTACTGGCGAGGCGGAGGGGAGCAGATCCTCTGGCAAGCAGACCTCCAGGACAGCTCGGCGTACCTGGAGGACTACTGAGCGCGCTACGCCGGGCGACTCCGGCTAGACCGGCGAGTGGTAAGTGAATGTCTAACTCTAAGCCTTTGTCATTTAATTGACTGATTCTAACCTTGAAGTGTGTATGACAGATGCCAGAGTCGGAGGCCGTGCGGCTCCTGGAGGGGAGGTTGGCGGAACAGGCCGTGGAGACGGAGAGACTCCCTGCTGAGACGCGACACTGGTAAGTCACAACTCATCCTTGACCACAATTGATTTGATTTGAGAATTGACCAAGGTATTTGAATGCAGAGAGAGGAGCTAGCACGGGTACGGGTGAGCCGAGACACAGGGGCGAGCTCATCCGCGCAGCTAGCTAGCGAGGACTTGGCGGTCCGACTACAGGAGGCCCTAGACCGGCCGAAGGCGAGGGTTTAGGAGCTACAGGCGAGGACCTAGGAGCTAGAGACGAGGATCCAGAAGCTGGAGGCAGAGGTAAAACATCGAGTCATTCCCCTTTCTACACATGATGTGATTGATTTGACATATTTCCTTATTAATGTGCAGCAGTAGAGAGCAGGGGTGAGCTTGGAGGAGCTGAGGGAGGACCAGGCAACTATGTGGGGTCGCCTGCTCGAGGTGAGGAGCGAAAGAGGGAGGTGGAGAGAGCCCGAGCACGGATTGCTGCGGATTACGAGATCCTGAAGGATTGGGTGCTGAAGAAGCGCCGAGAGCAGCAGCGATAGACCTAGCAGGAGGCGCCGACGAGGATGGGGTCAGCCTTTGCATCGCTTGACGACATTGTGTCCCTGGGGGACCCGTCAGTGGTGCAGGGAGGGCTACGGCCCGAGGCGTCGACGGCGACGAGACCTCCCCTCCAAGACCGGTGTCAGGACAGGGAGGAGGAGGAGGTGAGCAGCTCGCGTAGACAGAGGCCTAGCGAGGGAGAGAGGAGAGAGGAGTGAGGAGCGAGGCTCCAGATGTATCACTAGGGTATGCCCCTGCGATGATATGTACAAACTTTTTATCCTTCATAGTGGACTTTTTTGTGGACTTTGTCGTTGTGTACTTGACTGTTTTGCTGTTGTGCTTTGGTTTATACATCCACAACACTTAAAGGAAAAGTTAGTGTAGATCTGTCTTTAGCCCCTTGCCTAAAGATGTACTTTCTTGAGATCTGGTCAAGGGCTAATTTCTAATTAAGATAGGAACACAAATAAACTATTGAAGGGAAATATGTACATGCATTTTTTTGTTTTATTTTGTTTTGTTTTATTTGTTTTATTTGTTTTTTTTTTTTTTGATAAGAAAATAAGGAAAATAATGTTAGTATATGTGCATGGTACCACTATTTTTTTTTTTTGGATTTTGTTTTTTTTGTTTTTTTATTAAAATAAGAAAATAGATATATACATGGTAAACTATTTACATCGAGAGACTCTTTTTTTTGTCTTTTCATTTTGTATATATATATTTTTTGAATTTTTGGACTCTAAGACATATTCATCACAAGTCAAGGTTTAGGTTTTTCATAATCTACTTAGCCACAGAGGCCATGAGCAAGGAGGATCGTGCATGATATTCTTGACATTGGAGATTGCCCCTAGACTTCTTGATATTTTCCACTATGGAAGGTCTTAGAAGGTCAAATTGCCCTTAGAGAAAGAAATTGGAAGAAATAAATTGGAAGTCAAGTGAGGATTTGGTTCAAACCACTTTTTGTTTCCAAACTAACATCCCACACTAAAAGACTTGTTCAACAATTATTTTAAGGGTACTTTTTTACTTTGATTCTTTGGTGGAGGTACGTACTATTTGCTACATCCTTGATTTGGTCAGTGTTTTTCTGGGTACGTACTTTTTGCTACCCTTTTTTGACCTTTTTGGCTTTTCTTTGCCCTTTTAGGCTTAATTTGGAATTTTGCCCTTGTATTTTCTTGATTGCCCCCATTTATGATGACCTTGTCTTTTAGGTGAGAGTGGATGGTCCCCTACTTGTAGTTTGCCCATTTTCCAAACTTGACCGAGTGAGAAGAGAAGAGGGGATACATTGAGCAGATTAGACCGTCCGAGTGTACTTATGATTTTCTAGCTAAAGGATAGTACTCCAACATCGTGTGGTGTGTGAAGAGACCCTACCTTACTAATGGCCAAGCGAATAAGCAAAGTCTCAAACCCATGACATTGACAAGTGATGAATGTCAGACTTGACCGACTGACTAAGGATAGAATTTCTTGAGATAGTCTGCATTCCAAGGATGCGACAACTCAACACCCTCGGCGTCTACTAACCTATAAGCGTTTCCTGAGTATGCTTCTTTGACAATGAACGAACCTTCCCAATTTTCTTGCAATTTACTCCTGGGACCTGGTGCCTTGATGATTTTGCACTTTAGAACCATTTCACCCACTTCAAAATTTCTCTCAAGCACTCTTTTGGTGTAAAAACGTGCAATTCTTTGGCGATAAACTTGCACATGGTCGGCCGCTATCATTCGCCTTTCGTCTGAGAGTTCAAGTTGTGCTAATAAAGCTTCCCGACGTTGACCGGGGTCAAGTTCGAAATCCAATTGGAATCGAAGTGAAGGGACGAAGATCTCATATGGGAGTATCACATCTGATCCGTATGTCAAAGCATAGGGGGTTTGCCCCGTAGGAGTTCGGACCGAGGTGCGGTAAGCCCATAGAGCCTCAACTAAGCGGTCTGGCCAGTCAGCATTGTTATGAGATTTGCAGGTTTTCTTTATGATTTTAATGAGAGTTTTATTAGTAGCTTCCGCTTGTCCATTACCATGTGGATAATATGGGGGATGAATGATGCAAGTTAATACCATATTTACCACACATGTCGCGGAGCTCTTGTGAAGTGAATTGCGGTCCATTGTCGGTGACGATGTCCTGAGGCACGCCAAATCTTGCAAGAATAATGCGCTTGATGAACTTGACCACCGTTGAAGCTTTAACCTCTATGAATGCTTCCTCTTCAGCCCACTTCGTGAAGTACTCAGTGGCGGTAAGAATGAAGGACTTCTTATGGATTTCTCCGGTTCTGTCCTCGAGTGGACTGACCACATCGAACGCCCACATGGCAAAAGGCCATGGAGCGATGAGAGGGTGAAGAGAAGAGGAAGGAGCATGGATTTTGTCACCGCGTAATTGGCATTTAGCACAGTGACAAACAAAGTGAGTGCAATCTTCTTCCATGGTAGGCCAGTAATAGTGTCTTAGCAACTTTTAGGCAATTGCTCTACCATTGACATGGCCACCACATTCACTAGAGTGAGCGGCTTCAACAATGCTTTCAGATTTGATTTCATCAAGGCAATGGAGATAAACCCCATTGAGGGATTTCTTGTAAAGAATGCCACCTATGATCTTGTAAAGCTCGGAGACACGGCGAATGGCCCATCTGTCAGAAATGGTGGCATAATCCGGGAAGGATCCATCTTTGAGATAGTTTTCGATGTCAAAGTACCAAGGATGGCATCATCGAGATCGATTTCTGGCTCTTTTGAAAGTGCATGGACTCGAAGGGAGGGAGACTTGAGTTGAGAGAACCAAGGATCAGCATGAGAAGGTACTTTCAACCTTTGGACAGAGACAATTTTGGAAGACCTCTTAATGGGATAGGGATGGAAGAAGCCAGGGAGGCGCGAATCTGCTAGAATATTCTGAGCCCTAGGAGTGTGGACGAGAATGAGCTACCTAAACTGCCAGATTACCTTACAAAACTAAATCCTCGTATGGTTTCAACTTGGGATCTCGGGTCTGGTACTTGCTAAGGGACTGCCAGAGTATCAATTGTGAATCTCCAATAATCCTTAATTCCTTGACTTTGAGCAGCAATGCCATTTTAAACCCAACTAGGAGTGCCTCATACTCGGCCACATTGTTCGTGGCAGGGAAGGTTAGTTGGTAGGCGTGCGGAATGACTACCCCTTCCAGTGAGAGGAGGACTTGCCCCTATTCCACACCCTTTGGAATTAAGAGCTCCGTCGAAGTAAAGTATCCAGGAAGGTTCACCATCAATAATGGCTCCTAACTCTTCATCCGGAAAGCTTTCATCGATGGGAGAGTATGAAGGTAAGGGGTGGTGGGCCAAATGCTCGGTAATAACATGCCCCTTGATTGACTTTTGGGTGACGTAGGTGATATCAAATTGGTTGAGGAAACTTTGCCACCTCATCAACTGCTTTGTCAGGACGGGCTTCTCAAGCAAGTACCGAATTGGGTCCATACACGCCAGAAGTTTCACCTCATGAGCTAGGAAATAGTGCTTCAACTTCTGGGCAACCCAGACGACGGCCGCACACGTTCTTTCCATGGAAGTGTACTTTTTCTCAGCTTCATTGAACAACTTGGATAAGTAGTACACCGCTCTCTCCTTCTTCTCGTCGTCATATTGGGCCAAGACTGCTCCAGTTAAATCTTCAGTGGTTGACACATATAGCAATAAAGGCCGACCTGAGACCGGAGGAGCGAGAACTGGGGGATTGAACAGATAGCTTTTCAATTCTTCAAAGGCCTTTTGACATTTATCGTTCCAATCAAACTTAGCCTCTCCTCTAAGCATCTCGTAAAAGGACTTACAACGGATGGAATGCTGAGAAATAAATCTCCTAATGAACTGAAGTATGCCAATTAGCCCTCTAACTTCCTTAATGTTCCTAGAGGAGGCATGTCGATTATTGCTTTGGCTTTATTGGGGTCAATCTCAATTCCCCGCTTGCTAACTATGAACCCAAGCAACTTCCCAGAAGAAACTCCAAAGACACACTTCTTGGGGTTCATTTTGAGCTTATGCTCTCTACACTGCTGGAGAACTGCCCGAAGGACCTCAGCATGGCCATGTCGAGTCCTAGACTTAACCAAGACATCATCCACATAGACCTCCATGTGCACATGCGTCATGTCCTGAAAGATCGCCATCATTGCCCTTTGATAAGTTGCACCCGCATTCTTCAATCCGAAGGGCATCACAACATAACAATAGGTCCCCCAATGCGTTGTGAAAGAAGTTTTCTCTTGGTCTTCCTCCGCCAGACGGATCTGGTTATATCCAGAGAAACCATCCATGAATGACAACATCTCGAAACCGGCAGTATTGTCCACTAGGACATCTATGTGGGGAAGAGGAAAATCGTCCTTAGAGCAAGCACGATTAAGGTCACAGAAATCTATGAAGATCCTAACCTTACCGTCCTTCTTCATCACAAGGACGATATTAGCTACCCATTGTGGATAAAGCACAACCCTAATGAACTTGGCCCTATGCAATTTGTCAACCTCCTCTTTGATCTTGAGTGCAAGCTTAGGATGTAGCCTCCTTAGCTTTTGTTTGATGACTTTTGCGTCTGCTTTTAAGACCAACCGTGCTCGACCAAAGAGGTGTCGAGCCCTGGAATGTTTTCATAGGACCAGGCAAAACCATCGGAAAATTCTTTGAGGATAGCTACAATAGCTTCTTCTTCTTCTACACTCAAGTTGACACTAATCAAAACTACTCTCGAAGATTCTTCGGTGCCAAGGTTGATCTCTTTGGTTGGTTCATCCGCAGCCATGGTTGGCTCATCAAACCTCTTTGTGCCATCCACATAGGAGCTCACTGGGTCCTCTTCTTCCGACCCAAGATCTCCCGGCTCATCTTTCTCATCAAAATCTACCAGATAGACTCCTAAACCGTCATCTACAGAGTCGCCTTCTTCAAAATCAGCCTCTACAAGGGTAGGCTCCTCAAGAAACTCTGGGACTTGACTCAACTTAAGACACCTCTCAGCCAAGGCCATAACATAACAAGCAGGAACTTTCCTACCCTTCTCCTTGCGAATGCGTGGCTGAGAGGGACCCGACTCTTCTAAGCCTAGACCTGACTCTAGACCTGATTCTAAGCCTGAATCTAAACTAGAATCTAAACCCCTATGCACAGGACTATGTACAAAACTATGTATAGGGGAAGTGCCTCTAGGGAGGCGGGAATGAGAATTTAAGCTGGAAAGCGTCAACCCTTGGCCGATCGGAAGAGAGTCTATAGAGGAAGGGTGTTCGACGGAGACCTCGCATTCCCACCTTTCAAAATTGGCATTTTTTTGGGGAGTCAAGGCTCAGAACCATGAGTTGTTGACTCAAGGATGCACTGACTGGCCAGGTGAGGAATGGAGGGATGACAGATTGAGAAAGGAGGGAGAAGAAGTAGTTGGAGAATCGTGTGCCGAGCACACCTCGGTTGAGGGGGAAGATGAAGAAGATGGGGATGGAGATGGAGGTAGAAGGTCAGAATCAAAGAGCAAGAGAAGGCCGAAGTCCTTGCAGACTTCCTCGATTTCGGTAGCTTCTTCTTCTTCTTTGCTCTCGGAGTCGGACAACTCCTCCACCATAGGCTCCCGAGTTCCTGGCTGGAGGGGCCCCTGAATAAAATGCTCCTTCAGGGTCCAGGTGAGAGGTTCATAGGGTATGAATGGATCCGGATGAATTGGGTTTGGGTGAAAACCTAGACCGGCCCTAGCCAACAACCTCTTGACTTAGACACTACTGACAGGACCCTGCTTGTCCCTACCCAATCCTCGGCCATGGATATAGCCGATCTTAGCCATCACCTCCCAACCTTTCCCTTGGGGACACATGGTGGTCTCATATTCTTCATCCAAGAGAGGAGGTTGGTTCAAATCAAGGGGAGAGGGGAGATCAAAGATGGACATAACAGGCTTCTTCCTCTTGTCTGGAATGAACAAGTGTGGCATTTGCTCCGAAGTGATAGAGTTGAGAGTTTCCACGGTAGTAATGCTCTTGATTTTGATAACCCGCCCATTGAATGGAAATTTGAAGCATTGATGGGCGGTGGAAGGGACCCCTAGAGTTTGTTCCAGCGAAGGATGACCAAGAATGGACTTATAGGCCGGATCGACGTCCAAAACTAGAAATTCCGATGACATGTTGACGGGCCCTATTTCTAATTGAAGAGCGACTTTACCTTTGGAAACCCTCTTGGAGTTGTCATAGGCAGCGATGGTGGAGCAGATTTTCACCAAATTATCCTCTCCCAAACCCAATTGCTTGAGGGTTTTCATCGGACAAACATTAATGGATGCCCCGTGTCGATGAGAGTGGAATCTACCGAAACCCCGTTAAGGGGGACGGTGAGGCAGAGAGTTAGGGAGCGACACTCGGGGGCAGCAAGGTCTTTGTCCGAGAAGGAGATGGAGGGTCCTTGGGTGAGGGAGAGGATGGCATTGGTTACTCCGTTGGGAGGAAGGTCGTCATTGACCATGATTTTTTGAAGGAATTGGAGGAGGGTGGACTGATGGGACGGCGATCTCCGAATCAATTCTAAAATAGACACCATCACGGGAGTCTTATCCAAGTGCTGCAGAATATCATATTCGGTGCCGGCAGGTGGTGGGAGTCCGTTATCCTCCTCATCTTGAGATGGCCGAGGGGGCGGAGGAATAATCCGATCCCGGAGTGTGACATGAACATCCTCCTGAGACTTAGGGAGAATGAGTTGGAGGGGTTTGGTGCTATGGGTGGACGACTCATAGGAAGGGGGAATGGGAATGGAAGGATAGGCATCCTGAGGAGCGGGTCAGATAAGCACTAAGGGTCGCTCTTCTAGGATGGCGTCTATGGTGGTGGAGGGATCCTGAGACTCTACAGAGGGACATAGGTACCACTCCTCAAAACCTTCCACCCCCCATTGTTGCTCTCTCCTCATGACCCGGGGTTCTGAATGCGTCATGGTATTGACCTTTTCCTGGGGCCTAGAGGAGAAGGGATTGTTGCTTTGGTGGTTGGGGAGAGGGTTTTTCACAATACCCAGGTCCCTTTTGGTATACCTAGACTTGGCTATGGCAACCTCGACGTCCTCCCAATTAATCCTACCTTGGTCGTTCATGTCATACACCCAGTCTCGGAAGGTGAAGCAATTATGGAGTTCATCACCGGGAGACCTATGGTAGGGACAATGCTTTGAAGTATCGGCCCTCGGATTGACACTCTCCTTTTGTGGGGGGAGTCGGATAGCGTCGCAGGACATGAGGGCAAAGAATATGTCCTCGAGGGATTCGGGGAGGGTAGGATAATGAGACCTCCTAGGACCAGGACGGGTATAGCCCGAAGGAGGAGGAACAGCGAAGTAAGGCCTAGAAGGGTGTGATGGGAACTGATGAGGATTGGAGGGAGGATTGGAGGGCTTGTTGGGAGGCCTCAACGGCTGACTGCAAGCGCTGATGGACTCATTGACGGTCACCCCCTCTGTGGTAGGTGCCGTAAGAGCCTTATGTCCCTTGGGCTTCCCTTCGAAGAATGGCGGAAGAGAGGAGTCCTTGATTTGATTTTGGACCACCCTAGCTCGGTTGTAAAGATGTGCGAAGGAGGGGAACTCACTTAGCATCAATATAGAACGGAGCAAAGGGGTGGTGTTGGTGACTATCATTGTTATGGCTTGGGACTCCGGGATGGGGATGTCGGCCCTTGAAGCCATGGATCTCCATCGGTTGGCGAATGTGACAAAGTCTTCATCCGGCCTCATCTTTTCCGCCACCAAGTCGGGAAGTGTAGGGACTTGAGTGGCCATGTAAGAAAAGTGGGAGATAAAGCGTTCGGAGACAATGTCAAAATTGACAAGATCCGATGTGGGTAAGGCGGTACCTCAAAGCCTCCCCTTCTAACAATTGTTGGAAGAGGTGGACTAAGAGGACCCGATCGTATAGCCACCGATGGGAATCCATGGTGAAGCCGGCAAGATGGAATTGGGGGTCGGTGGTCCCGTCATACTTGCGGTATTTTGGGGCCTTGAAACCCGGAGGAAAGTAGACATTGGGGAGCTCGCAGTAGTTTTGGATGGAGTGAGGCTTGGAGAGGGACAAGGACTTAGCTAAGAGTCTCCTAAAAAGACCCTCCATCTCCGATCGGGAGATGGATTCGGATTGAGCGGGGGGTGTAGGTTGGACATAGGGTGGATATACAGAGGGAGGAGTTGGAATGGGAGTAGGTAAAGGAGTGGGAGGAGGATAGGAGTGGAGATGGGGACCCAGGATGGGGTGACCGGCCTAGGAATGGGTCTAGATGAAGAAGCATGGAAAGGAGATGAAGATGGAGAAGAAGGAGAGGCCATCGCCCGGACGGTACGGTTGGAAAGCATTGAAATGATGTCCTCGAGCGAATAGCGGGAGAGGAGTTTGGAAAATTTGGGGTTTCCTTGAACTTCTTAGGCATACGTGGGATTGACCCTCAAACTCACACTCTCCTCATTATCAGCTTGAGAAGAGGATTAGACCGACTCCTCGGGCTGAACATTATAATTCATCATTCCAACAATTCATCACGAATGTTATCATCATATTCAAATGCCGGATTATTAGACATATTAACGGAGTTTAACCAAGAGTCTATTAGCAACACAACCTACTGATTTTGAAATGGTTAAGTTGATTAATTACATTGTTATAAGGAGAAATATAGATTTCTACCAAATAATGTTATCAAACAACGTCCCCAGAATTTTTAGATGTTAAGGTTGTGTGCTAATTAGTCTCGTAAAGGCTGGTTCTCTCAATCCTCACTCAAACCCAGGTGAATAGGCGGACTAAATGGGAAGGTGAAGGGTCCTCCTGCCCCGTACCGTGAGGGAATTCATGGAATTTAGGGACTTATGGAGTTCTCCTTGAAGCCAACCCGATTCACCCGAGCGGAAATCCTCGAGTAAAAGGTTGTGAATCAAAGAGGCTATCCTAAAATGTGTGGGGAGGCTAGAACAGGAGAGAAATAAGGACCCCTCATGACTGAGGACCGTTAGAGAACAGACACGAAGCAAACAGAAAGAAAATCAATCAAAACAGTCCAAAAAACATGCTTCTGGGAAATAAACGGCAAGCGTATGGACGTTCAGTTCTTCAGAAACAAGTAGACGACATGATCGATAGACGCTGACTAGAAGTAAACGACAGCAGATGTTGACGCTGAAAAGAAATGAACGACAGAAAATATGGACGTTTAACTGGGTAGGCGGTGAGATCTCTTGACGTCTACCTGTGTGTAGACTGAAAACCGTGGCAGCAGTGTTGGTCCCATCGTGATCGCCAAAGCGGAGCTGTGGACGCTACATTCCGTGCCCCCGCGAGCAATTGAGTGTCTCCGGAGGATCCCGAACATTGCTGCTCCCTCGTTGGCGTTGGATGATGGCTGGTTGACTTTTTTGACCACAGTTTAACCAAGTTGACCAAAGAGAGAAAGAAGAAAACTAACAAGGTAATGAGCAGGATGTGATCGCCAAGGCCTTACCTGTGCCCAAGGAGGTACTATGATCGCGCCGGTGACGTGCCTCGCGCTGCGGTAGACAATGGGATCCCAACTTTCCTCTCTTCGGCTGGCCAAAGAGAATAAGCTCCACGGTCTTGCTTGGGTGTTCCTGCCACAAAGAAAAGACTCTATTAGACCTAGATGCAGTGTAGTAAACGTCCAAAATGAAAAGAGAAGGCCCAAAAGGAGAGCCCCGTACCGGTTGCGGACTTGAGAAGAGGGTGGCAAGTGCTATGACCACCCTTCTTCCCTCCATTTTTGGTTTAAAAACCCCCTTTTAGGTGTGTAGGAAGGTGCCCTACGTGCCTAGGATGTGTGTGGGTGTGTGTGTAACATGTAAAGCTAAAGAGAGAGGAAAGTGAAAGAGAGGAAGAGGGGGGAGATGATCCTCGTTGCAGTGGTTGGCAGCTGCTTTGGTGGGCTCCTCCAGCTCGGGGTGAAGCCTCATGGATACTCCAGATGTTGAGAGAAAGAGGGAGAACAAGAGTGGAAGCTAGGGTGCACTTTCTCTCTCTTCTCTCAAGGAAACAAAGCTTGGGCGTCCAGCATCTCCTCCTCTCACTTAGAAGGCCAAGGAGTGACCTATATAGGTAGTTGGGTCAGAGCTAGAGAGCCTTGGATGCTCAAGTGTGAGAAAACACACATAAACATGTGGCAATCCATGTGTTAAGGCTTGAACCATTGAGAGGGGGCCATGTAGGACATTTACTAGGTCAAGGGGGTGCCAAGGTGGCCCATTTTCCTGTTGGGAACGGCCCCATGCGTTTATGGCCGAAGAGAGGGCGTTTAGTGGGCTCGAATCTCGGCAGTTGCATAGACCAAGTAAACCAGGTTGACGTCCAACGATGCCGCCGCCAACCCTATGTAGACGTCAACACCTGTGGACACCAACATGAATCGACGTCAAGGGCCTGTGCCACCAACCAGATGTCAGCGACAGTCGATGTTGCCGTCTACATAGAATCCGAGGCAAGTCAACAAGCGGTCAAACCATGCCTTATTGGGCCATGAACCACAAGGAGATGGGCCAAATCTCGCGTCTACAACAACCTCACTAGGTAGAGTAGGGCTAGTGAGCCACAGCAGAGAACAACACAACCAACCACCGCAGCCGGCCTCACGCCTACCTTCCCTATGCGGCTCCAAAACCAACGGGGAGCGAGGCAGTGAGAAGGACTAATTGGTCCGCACCGGAAGAACACCTCAACCACCTCGGAGACACAGACCAGCTAAGGTAGCTCCACAAGAGACTCAACGCCGCTGCCCACCACCGTTTTCCCCTCAGCTCTAAAGTCCGCCACACTAGGCTGTCAACTCGAGCACGCTCGTAGCCCGGAGAACTCCCTCAACAAGCTCCCAAGGATGGGGGTCCCAGGAAACGGTAACAACCTGTCTCATGGACAAGCCCTCAAGCGCCTAGCACCGGGCGAAAAGAGAACTGACGGGGCAACCGCTACAGAAACCGACACAGCTGGCTTGTAACCAAGACAAGCCCAACAGGCACAGGCATGCACGACACCCCCTCCAGAAACCCCCATAAGGGCCGTCGACCAATGCCGGCACACACGACACGGCCCGAGAAACTAGAACACCACCAAATAGAACAAAAACCATCGCTCTTCTAATAATCGATTGACTGACAGACAATCGATTATTAGACAGACGCAAGCCTCCTAGCTCCGCCGCTAGGACATGGCCATGAAGGTGTCACCTTCGGTCACTGAATGTAGTGAGCCAACCTGCCGCGTTCCTCACCAGAAGGTCCTAAGGGCAACCCTGGCCTAGGGCACACGCCGACACGCCAACCGCAGCCACGGAAACACCCGAGGCAAACCAGGTCTTGTCGCGCACTCCTAGCCCGTCGCGATACCATCGTGACGGGAAGGGCAACCGCGACAAGCACCAAGTCGCGACAAGGCAGCACGTCGCGACAACAAGCTTGTCGCGACAGGAAACTAGGTCGCGACACGACTCTTATCGCGACGGATAACTAGGCCGCGATAAGGTCGTGACCGACCGGGGTGATGCCTCCTCTGATGTCGCGACGCACATGGCGGTCGCGACATCAGACGGAAGGCCGAACGTCGGGATGCTGCATCCCGGAGTCGCCCACACACAACAAAGCACACCACAACGGGGAGGGGAGCATGGGGAAAGCTATAGAACATGCAATCAACCAAGGAGGGCTCCCAATCACCCATAATGGAAAGGGCATATGAAATCCCTACTGGAAAAAGGAGAACCGAACCCTACAAGGCCTTCACGACACCACGGACACCACCTTTTCGCTCCATGACGCTCTGCCGCTCCACCACGAGCTGTCGGCACCGCCACCGAGCTCCAAGCCGCCGGCGAAGGGAGGGGGAAAGCATCCCCTCCTCGGAGAGGAGGAGGGAAAGGAGAAAGGCCAAAGGAGGGAAAAGGGGCGCCGACCAAGGCTTTTAGCCTTCGGCCCCCAAGACGCGACGGGGCGGGGCATCGCGTTAGCACTCTTTAAGCGACGGCCTCCCACACCGTGACCAGAATGCGTCCCATAGGGACGCCGCGACAACCAGAAAGGTCGCCCTAACACACCTGTCCCTCTGACAGCGTCTAACGACCAAAAAGCGGAATGATGTCGCGACCCGTTGACCGGGCGCGACAAGAATGCGACGGAACCACTAGTCGCGACACAGCTGACTGTCGCGTTGGGCACCTCCACCAGTCATTCAAACACACAACCGAAGGAACCGGAAAGCCCAGGATGTTACATATACTCTCATGTTTATTTAAATTCTATATGCATTCTGCCATTCATAAAATCATAACAATATGTACAATGGTCTAAAAATTCTGAAATTTTGATAGTAAACCTGATTCAGATCATACCATGCACATGCAGATTTTCATATTTTTCTGAGCTCTATAACCATTTTTTCATAATTATACTCCATTAGTTTAAGCTAACTAACATGGTACAACAGTGAGGAAAATCATGCAATTTCTATACTAGAACTGAGTACAGTAGGTATGTAGTTTCATCTCACAGTATTACAGTCTCTAATTTTAATATTCTAACATGAATCATACTTGCATCCTTTCACTTTTCTGAGTACAGTAGGTATGTAGTTTCATCTCACAGTATTACAGTCTCTAATTTTAATATTCTAACATGAATCATACTTGCATCCTTTCACTTTTCTTTTACCTGTTCCATTAAAATCCAAAAGAATAACTATTCATATGTACATATATCCTATACATCATTGCAATGTCCTGTCCATAGTATAACAGTACTAAAATACACAAAGCACAATCCAACTGAAATCTCATACAAGCATGAATCACAGTTAAGCCAATATAATCAGATTTCAAAAAATTACAGCACTGATAAACTTAACGGTCAAATATGTGGCGTTTACCCCAAGTCAACGGCCACATATCTTGTCGTTAATATTAGTAGACGGCGGCACATAGCGCCGTTAGCATATCGTAGACTTCTAAAAACATGTCGTTTACATGAAATAAACGACGGTCGATACTGTCATTTACAAAAACTAGACGGCAGTCGATATGGACGTCAAATTCATACGCCCAGAAAACACAAAACTTCACATAAAATGATAGGACTTCTACCCTTTCCCTCACATTATGTTCATGGTTTAAAAATATGTAAAAATGATAAAACTAAAGACTAATCTATCCTAAACCGATCCCCCATGTCACTTGCCTCTAACCCTCCTACTGGAGTGATGAAAAGATATCCGAAGAAGCCCACCTTGGCAGCAAGGTAGTCCTCCTCCACGACTTCAATCGCTCAGAAACTGCTTCTAGCACAGCTCCCCCGCTTGGAGAAGCCCCTGATCTCGATGCTGATCGTTCCTCCAAGGTTCAGAGAGCTTCAGACTGCATGAACCAGCTCTGCAACCCCTTTCTCTCGGCCCTCCTTTCTCTCTTCCCAACGAGTGCAGAAATCCTCTCAAAATGCCAAAACTGGGTCTTATAAGGATTCCCACACCTTGCCCCGACCTAATCCTAACCATTGGATCAGAAACGCACGATTCTGCCCAATAAATGCTTTTGGAAACGGCCGATTTATCTCCCCCGGAACGGTAACAACAAAAATAGGCAAGTCAGGTTAACGTCAACCTAAGTTGCCGTCAGCCATGATGTAGACGTCCATCGATTGAGTCAACATACTTGCCCGAAAAATCTATTATTCCAGAAAATAATAAATGACACAAAAAGCTGTCGTTAACAAGAAGTAAACGGCAAACAATCATGCCGCTAACAGATGTCGACGTCAGAAGATGTTGACGCCAAATTCAACACAGAATAGCACACAACTACATGCAGAAATACACATACCATTGCATTATATGATTCAATAAAATTTCTAGGGCACTACAATGAAAAAGATTATCAGTGATGAGAAAACATGAACTTATGAATGAAATTATGAATGACAATAAAATGTTCTAGCAATTGAAGACCATCTAGTGGACTTAGAAATACTTGGAATGCTTACAATGGTGATCCTTGAAGTATTATTTATTTTCTTTGAGTCTCCTATTAACAGACTTAACCAAAAATGATATTAAGGTAAAAACGCATGATTTAGATAAAATATAAAAATATTCTAATTGGTTTTGTTATCACCAAAATTTATAACCATGGAGATAAAGGAGTCAACACACTTGTCTATCCAGTAAGCCAACTTTGAAGGATATAGGAGTTGTGTTGACACACCTCACTTAGGAGGTCGACTCACCTGATCTATCCAATGAGCTATTTTCGAAGAATTCTGTCAGAGCATCGACGCAGTGCATAAGTTGCGTCGACACATCTTTGACCCACTGTATCCAGAACTTGTGGAAGACTATGTATGGGTCGACGCACCTCTTTTGTACGTCAACATACCCTTCATCCAGCGATAGAGGCTAAGTGCCAACACATCATTTTTTAGGCATATGATCTAAGGACCAATGATTGAACATTCCTTGGATGATTGATGAGGGTTCTGGAAGAGAGCGTTTAGTGGCAACATTCCCACTTTTCTAACTAACTGGGAATCTCGTAGGGCCCACCTAAAGATTCGGTGAAGCCACATTAGTGAGAGGCTACTACTGAGCGATTTGTGGAGATTTGAAAAAAGGGAAGAAGGTGAGCCAAGGAGTGAGAGAAAAAACCCTCTGAGGAGTGTTCTTCTTGGAGAAGCGACCTAATGCATTTCTACTAAGGGCGATTGAAGATTTCAAGCTGTACCGAATCCATTTTTGGAGATGTTGAAGCAGAGTATCGAAGCTTTAGTTTGATTCAAGGCAATACACGTTTAGCTGCTCGATGGATTCAATGAATTGATGAAGTCTAGTATGTAGAACTGAAGCACAAATCCAAGGTTCAAGAATTGGAGCCTCAGAATCTTCATCGAGTAGATCAAGAAGAATCAAGCAAGATCGCTGCAATATCGTTTGATTAAATGGCTCTCACAACTCTAAATATCATGTGCTTTCTATTTTTATTTTCAAGCTTCATAAACTTCATTTGATTACTCCTACTGGTGTTAGGAGGGTCGATCCCACACTATGTGAGTGTGTGATTGTGAGATTTTTGTGATCTGTAAGATGTGTGGCAACACATTTCAAGCTGTGAGTCAGCAGGTGTTATAAGTTGTGGATCAGCAGATGTGTGAGGTTTTCTCATAGTTGGATATTGCTTGAAGGAGCCTCACTTGGTTGAAGTGAGGGGTGGACATCGGTCTCCATCTAGGAGCTGAACCACGTAAAAATTCTCGTGTCTTTTGTGGTCTGTTGTGATTAATTTCCTTTAACTCTTTAGAGCTTCAATTTGTGTTTTTAAGTTTTTAAAGGGGCAAATCTATTCACCCCCCTCTAGATTGCCAATTCCACGACCAACATTCCCCACTCCCGACCTTCGTCGTAGTGCCTTCCAAAATCTTGATGGCGATTCAAGACAAGTCCTACCTACACTGGCTTGAGTAGATGAGGGGAACCCCAACAAATGCAACAAGGACAAGTACTATGAGTTCCATCGGAACTACGACCACACCATTGATGAATGCTGACAACTTAGGTTCGAGATCCAAGCACTCATCAAGTGGGGCAACATCGACAAAAACTTCGAAGGTCGACGTAGAGCAGGAAGCGAAGATAGGTGCACGCCCAACCCGAGGAGAGATGACTATCAGCCTACCAAAGGGGTACTGATGATGATCATGGGTGGACCGTCACTCTACAAGACAAGCTCGGAGAATCAAAAGGATGGCCTCCGAGAAGTCTCCCAAATAGACGAGGCAAAGCGCCCAAAGTCTAATGAAAAATGTTGTACTTTGGTAGATTTTAATAACAACAAAATATTATAGTTATGATGGTTTTTTGTGATGTGTTTTTGATAAGTTGATGTTCATGTTTATGGCCTCGTTTGCTAGAATTTTATTATATTTTTTTATAGTTTGACAGGTGTGCTTAAGTGTGCAAAATTACAAGTATGAAAAATAGTTCATTGTACTGACATTATTTATTTAGGTCCGATCGAACGATCTTCCTAGAACACATTGTTTCAGGGTCAGACAACATTTGATTGACTGATTTTATGTGCTGGTTGATCGATTTTCTCAATAAATTCAAATCTGAGACAGTTAGGCAACCGGTCAACTGACTCGATCGACCAATTTCGATACGAAACATGCACTTGCTATTTTGAGTCCGATTGAAGCTAGAATCTTTCCTAAACACAAGGGATGTTCATGGGGGTTTAAATACAAGGCTTTCGTGAGTTTTTGGCGCCCTCCCAATAGACACAAATTCAATCTTGTGCCCTAGACTTCAAAGGAGAATTTCTATGCCTTGGACGTGTTGAATCTAGTTCTTGGTTTACTGATAGATTCTTGGCTTCTAATAGCTATTTTTGAGTCAACACCAGGTGTAGATCCTGACTCTCGTCTTAAAAAGACTCAAGTCTCCACAAAGAAAATATGAAGAAAAATAAAGAGAAATATGGAGCACAACTCCTTGATGTGTACATGATCGCCAGAGACTCGAGAGGTCTCGAAGGAGTATAAATAAATAAAGATTGCAGCAAAGTGTAAGAAAGAGGTGATCATGAAAAGTACCTTTAGCGAGGTGATTGAGACGATGGGGTTCTTCTCTTCTTCTATGAACACAACCAGCGGTGGTAGAAGGCTCCTTCAAGTTTGATTACCCTTGCAAGAAAGATAAAGAAATTTGAATTAGAAACAAGTTATGTGTATTATCAATTCTCAAATAGATGGACATGAAATACAAAGGCGGCTTTAAAAGATAGATAAAGAAGGGATGATGGGTGAATAAAATAAAGAAAAGAATAGAAAGGGGTTAAAAACAGAAGAAATGAGAGCATGAAATATTGGAACGTTGCGAAGAGATTAAAAGCAGAAAAAAAAGGACTTATGGCTTTGCACGGCTGCCGTTGGCTTTTCCTTGGACGTTGCTGGCGGCATGCACGGTGTGGCTTCTTGGGCACGAACGAGATGTGAGATGTGTGAGCTTTGCTGAGGTCTTTGACGCCATGAACATATGGGCTTCCAGTCAATCGGAAGCAGGGACTCAGTAGAAACTCCTCACGAAGACGGCCCTCACAAGCTCTCAACAGAAAAAAAAACAAATATGAAGTCTCGGGGGAGAGAGAGAGATATCTTGAGCATTGGGGAATTAGAGAGGACAAACATGACGAAAAATAGTATTTATAAGGGTTGAGATGCATCCCAAAATTCCAAATATAGTAAAATTAGGAGATCTGATCCAAATTTTAAAATTCAGTACGACTGTTAAATCGAGACGAATTCAGTGGTCGTGTTTTAAAAAATGCGATCAGATGATCATTAGATAGTCATTTTAAGAAAGATTCTGTTGTCAAAAATTTGTCCCAAAATTGCGACGTATCAAACTGTCGCTAATTAGACTTGCCAAAAACAATTTTAGAAATATTTTAATTTTTCTTACCTTTTAAAGCCGCCACCACTGCCATTTGAAATGATCAAAATGGCGACCGTTTGTTTGGTCGTCATTTTGAAATATTTTTTCTTTTTTTTCACCATTTCAGCCGCCACTCATTAGACTTGCCAAAAACATTTTTAGAAATATTTTAATTTTTCTTACCTTTTAAAGCCGCCACCACTGCCATTTGAAATGATCAAAATGACGACTGTTTGTTTGGTCGTCATTTTGAAATATTTTTTTCCTTTTTTTCACCATTTCAGCCGCCGCCACTCATTTGAAACATTTTTTTTTTTACTTTTCTTTCTCTTTTATTTTTTATTTGAAAAACCTCTTTAAAATGACATAAATGTCAAAAAAATAAAAACAAATCTCTAAAAATAGAAAAACTTGAGAAAATGATAAAATAAAGGAAATCACTAAAAAAATTATACTTTGGAGGGCCACTGGCATATTGCAGTGTAACATAGATTTGCTCATTGTGGTGTCATTATTGGCGTATCTACAGCTGCCACGCCTTGGCGTCGGCTTTGCGAGGGAGTGAGACAACGTGAAATGAAATGGAGCATAGTGGAATGAAATTTAGTGTAATAGAATGAAGCGTAGTGAAGTGAAGCGAAGTGGAGAAGACTGATAAACTGATACCAAGGTGAAAAATAGACACGCGCTTAACAATTGGTGACACCACTTGATGAGAATCTTTAACCAATGCTCAGTAAGACCATCTCTAGAAAGAAGTTCAAAGAAATACCAAATTTGGATGGAAGAGGTGTGCATGAAGGGCACAAGGAGGTGTGTACCAGGTACACAAAGGAGGTGTACCACGTGGGGCACAATGCAGAGACCAACTTCCAGCATGGTGGAAGTACCTACGGATACAATCCATTAGGTTTCACGATTGGGGGACGTTTACCAGTTTGTGGATGTGCCGCAGCCAAGATGGATCTATTGGAGATAATGGATCAATAGTAGAAGGATAAATCCAAACAAGGCATTTCAGAGAAATCAACCCGAGGCGGCAATAAAGGGAGTTGGGTACTTGACTCGGAATGCAATATCTCAAGTTACTTGGGAGTTGATGATCAATGGCTCTCCAAAATACAATTTTTGAGTATTTATCCACAATGAATTCAAAACCATGTGAATGCATGCTGGGCTAAAGGAAAAATAAGAGTTAAATCACATTAAAATAGAAAATAATCAATGATAATATTGCTTCTGTCGTTCTCATAATGCAAACACCACGGTCTATCCGTACGACTAAGCATCTTCTGGGATAATCATTGTTTTTGACGAAGGGGAACTCAAATCTTAGAGTCTTTAGAGCCACAAGATCCTTGATATGCTCTAGAGGTATAACATATAGCAAGATGCATAATAACTGGATGGTAAGGGCGGCAATTGCAGCCTGGTTGCTTATGGTAGTGCCAGAAGAGGTAACTCAAACCTATATGATGAACAAATTTATCTCCACTTATGTATTATGGTGATAACAAAACCACGAAAATTATTTGACTAACATTTTTTCTGAAGGTTGTCAACATATATCAAATGAAATAACTTTTGTAAGCTAGATACACTCATTTAAATTAAAAGTCATTTGCATATGAGTTATCTAAGTCTACATTGATTATTGTTTTAAGTCCACATCGACTACGTTTTAATATCACATCGATTACTCTAACATCGATTATGCTTAAACATCGGTTGTACTCCAACATCGATTAGTTAAACATCAATTATGCTTAATGTCACGCCCCGACGCGGAATATTGGAACGTGGGGCAGTTGCAAGAAAAGGGTATAGAGTGAGAACTAGACATCAAACCATTGCACAATGAATAAATACTAAAACAATTTCATTTCATTAATAACTCTCCGATGTCTGTTACAACCACTAATATCAGAGCCAATCTATAGGCCCGATTACATTGAAATAAAAGCAAAAGACTGAACTTCAAATTTAACTACTACAATTCTAATCGTAGTGCTAGGACGCTAGGGTACTCATGACATCACTCCAGGTCGTTCCCGTCCTCTTGAGTGTATGGTTCATCCTCGGTCTCACCTGAGAACATAATGATCTCAGGATCAAGCATGCTTTAAGTGATTAATGTCTTATAAAGTAGGATAACTAGAGGGAATAACGAGAAACATATAGCAAGTACTGGTACACGATAACGAGGAATAATAGCACAATGCACGAGAGTATAGCACGACAAGTTTTGATATTGGATTGGTCGCATAACAAGATAACAAGTAAAATTGCACCACAGTGCACAAGTCACGATAGCAAGTGTTGGTCGATATTCTTTCAACCACGAGTTTCAAGTAAACCAATAATTGACTGTTTGATTAATTGATTGCCATAGATCGAATCATGCGTGTTCATGCGTTAGGTGTATGCTATCACCCTGATCATTAGACCCTCGCGAGTTATAGCCTTTCAGGTGCTCCTCCTAAGGACCAGACCGGGCCCTTATAATGTTGCCTAGCATAGTCATGTTTTTATCGTAGACAATCAATTTAATGGCCAAATAGAGTACCAAGAAATAGATGAGAGTACTAGATGAATAGACGAGATAGTAGAGTGAACGTGAATAGATGAGCGAGTAGAGTATAGATGAGGGCTAAGGGACAATGCGCGTAACTCTCCGAGTAAACAGGCGATAGTAACAGTTGCACAACACGCGCACATGGTGTTGGCAGTCAGGTGGAACTCACGACCCTACCACGGGCCATGTTAAGCACAGGTCTAGAGGTCCGGCGTGATTCAAGATGAGAGCGAACTTCTAATAGCCGTTTGGACCATATTGATCCCTAAAGGTGTAATGGGTGTTAGGGTACAACCGGCTCGTCGACCATGTGGGAATCCATGATCAGAGGAAACTTACGGAGGCCTTGTGCAAGGGTTCACTAGTCCGGCGAAAGGAATATCCGACGGAGAGTTCACCACAAGCCAAGTAAAGTGTGTATAAAAAAACAGGTACTCGACGTTCTAGAGGAATTCTAGAACAGTGGAGCGTCGATATCGGTATATAAACAACGCTAGAAACGAATACAAGTCCTTTAAAATAGGGCAATTAATGTACTTTATTACAATAAATTACCAGATACATAAGATATATTTTATGCCAGATTTCAGCAATATATGGATGGTTTATGTGTGTGCATGTGTAAGAGAGATCATAGATAGAAAAGAAGTCGTGAATATGTATTTTAAAGCATTCAATAAAGCTCTATTTTAAACATGTTTTTACTGCGTGTATGACTGTTAAAAAGGTGTAAGGCTATTTTAGAAGTGAGAGCAATAATTTTTATGGGTTTTCATGCAAAATCCTGTGAAGGCGACATAGGCCAGTAAGGATTGCGACAGGGTTAGGCAGATCGCGACAGTTGCTTGTACAGGTCGCGACATGACTTGCAGACCAAGGGCTGGGAACGCGACAGGGGCAGGAAAGGGTCGCGACAGGACAGGCACAGGGATAGCGACGGCCTACCTGTCGCTTTCTGAACGCGACGGGTAGGCTGTCGCAATCGGACCCCAGAAGGCGACATATCAGGCCGTCGCTTTCTGGTGGTCTGCGCCTGACTCTGACAGGAGTCAGATCAGACATTGGATTGCGGACCAGAAATATCAGATTTTGATACTTGGTCGTTCAGAAAATCATAACTAATAGTATACACGATGAAAAATCATGAAACCAGTGGCAAATGAAACTAGACATGCGAGAGTACTTCCAATAAATAGGAATTAGAGATAGAGCATGGTTTGAACATGGTTTGGGCAAGAACAGTAACAAGTAACACAGAACATGATACAGAGAGCAAGATTGATTTAATTCGAGCAACATGCTCAACAAGAATTAGGGCTTTCAGGGGCAAAATATGCCTAACATGCATCAGTCCCTACAGTAGAAATCTCATAGCATGGGGTTGAGTATACAAGGAGATCAAGAGTTAAGAAGAGGGTTTGGGGTCATGTAAGTTGTAGAACATGAAAAATCAAGAACTAAAGATATGCTCGATGGAAAATTATGAAACTTGAGGTTTTGTTCCTGATGTATGATTTTAGCTTGTGAGAATGCCTACCTTTGACTCGATTTATCTTCTAGGGCTTAGAACTCCAAGAACTCCTTCCCCCACGAGATCCTCTCCTCCTTGGCCTCTTCTCCACGTCCAACAACCTTTGGCAACGAGCTAGGGTTGGCCAAGTGGGTTTAAGAGGTGTATTTATATAAATACAAGTTCCTATTCCTACTACTACTCAAATTACTCTTAATTACGAGATTTCCTAACTCCACCTTTCCTCCCTTGCTTTCCAACCTCTAATTGGGTTAGAATAGTATCTAAATTCATGTGAGACTATATGGGGTAGGTTTAGGAATCCAATTCCAACTCTAATTGCCACTTTTATTACTTTAATATCCCCTTTCCAATTATGAGTTAATTAAACTCCGAATTTAGGGTATTTTCTTATTATTCTCCCTTTGTAAATTCATATTTTGACCCAATAAATCTTAGAGGGTCCATTAAGCAAAGCCCATTAATCCTTTTCCATTTAATGGGTTGTATTTAATGCTCTTTTCATTTAAATATCTATTTAGCTAGGTTTTAATTCTTTATTTAAATTTTTTATTTTTCAAAAAATTCAGGTTGCTACACTTAAACATTAGTTGTATTCCAACATCAATCACTTACATATCGATTATGCTCAAACATCGATTGTCTTCACATCGATTATGCTTAAACATCGATTTTCTTAGAACATCATTATATCAATTAGACTTAAGCATCGATTGTCTTTCACATCAATTACATTATAACATCGATTATTCTTCACATCGATTGTCTTTCACATCGATTACATTATAACATCGATTATTCTTCACATTGATTATCTTTCACATCGATTACATTATAACATCGATTATTCTTCATATCGATTGTCCTTCACATCGATTACATTAGAACATTAATTATTCTTCACATCGACTACGTTAGAACATCTATTGTCTTTCACATCGATTCCATTAGAACATCGATTGCTCATGGATATCGATTGTCTATAGACAACGATTACCCTTTAGTCATCGATTATTCTTTAAACATCGACTGTATTATCTCTTGTTACTACAGATAAATTATTATCTATACCTTGGTAATAACCTTTGCAATAATTATATTGATTTTGGCTGTAATCAAATCCTGCCTCGCAATATCTTTTGAATTAGTTTTAAAATTATGTGCATATCAAACTTTCCCGATAACTAGTGCGTATCCTTTTACACAAAGGCTTTATTATCTTTCAATGGATACACTTCCTATGCACATCACCTTTTACTGTTTGCCATTTTCATAACATATCATCTATAACTTTCAATGGTGACAGAATGCCATTTCCTCTTTGGTATATCTTCTTACAGCATGGCCAGTGACATTAACTGACAGTTAAGAAACATTTGACCTATCTGTCTTTTAGTATTTATTGTTTGCAGGTTTTCAGTAGTCACACACTTTTTACAATGTTAGACATGCCATGTTGACCAGAACATAGAAGATATCCATATGATCTTTCTCTCTTGCTCATGTCTCTATCCAAGCATTTATCATCTGTAGGTTTCTGGTACTCCTATGTTGGACCTGCCACATCTATCAGGAGACAAGTTTCAAGACAAGAGACATAACAGATATTTCAATAGATATTTCACAAGATGAGAAGATAAATAAGAGCTTATGGAGACAGGAAATGATGATCGGTCTTGAACACACTGAAGTCCAAAGATTCAAAGCCAACAACAAGTGTGTGATTTAGAGCTTGGCCCTTCATTTAGAAACTCTTCATGCTTTGAGCTCTCCTGAAAGTCTTGTTTCTCATCCTTCCTGAAAGAGAGAGCTTGTAGTAATCTGAGAGAGCTACTTCCTATTGTCGTTCATTTCTTCTCTCAGATTCTGCCTCAGATCAAACATTATATTGTTGCTATTAGCTTGGTCTAGGGGTCACCACCTCAAAACTCTTCTGAGAGTGTCCCTCTTCTTAAGTGAAGAGAAGACCTGCTGTGTAGTAGGTGGGTGAATCCCTTTTGTAGAAAGGAAGATCTGTTGTAACCGATGTTGTATTGTCTCTTCGTGAGTTGAAGAGAAGGCCAGCTAGTGCTGGATGTATAAGTGTCTTTAAGGGGGACTGTACCCTTGGTTAGTGGAATTCCATGTGGTTTCTTGGGGACTGGACATAGGACTCTTGGTGATAGGAGGTCCGAACCAGGATAAAATTCCTGTTGCATGTGTGATTGCTTTTGTCTTCATTTCCTTAACGAACTAACTCTAACCTCCATGTTTAGTGTTTCTAAAGTAATTTGTTACAGATATTTTTAAAGATGAATTTTTGCAATCCATTCTCCCCCCCCCCCCCTGCTGGGCTTGCAACCTAGTCAACAAGTGGTATCAGAGTCAAGTCTCTTCAAGCAAGTAGCTCTCAAGATCTGAAGAGTAAAGATAAATGTCAGTCCAAGGTTATGCAGAGGGACAATTGGTCAACCGGCCTCCACTGTTCGATGGAGAAGACTACAACTATTGGAAGACAAGAATGAAGTTCTTTTTTCAAGGTCTAGACTATCAACTATGGACTATAATAGAAGATGGAGATCTAATAGTCCTAAACTCCAAGAAGAACTGGACAGATGCTGACAAGAAATTAATGTCTCAAAATAGGAAGGCCAAGAGTATATTATGTTGTTCATTAAGCAAGAAGGAATTTAACAGAATATCTGCATGCAAGTCGGCCAAAGAAATGTGGGATAAGTTAAAACTTACCTATGAAGGAACAAATAGGGTAAGAAAAACCAGAATAAATATACTGGTAACACAATATGAAAAGTTCCAAATGCATTCAAGAGAATCTATCTCCCAAATGTACAGTCAGTTATAGATATCACAAATAGCCTGGCTGGTTTAGGCAAAAGATATGAGACATAGACATGGTAAGGAAAATACTAAGATTCTTACCTACTTTATAGACTCCAAGGTTACAGCCATTGAGGAAGCAATTAATCTCATGGCAATGTTTCTCGAAAAACTCATTGGGTCTATAATGGCTCATGAGATAATATGGAGAGGTTGGGAGAATCTTCGAACAAGAAGAAATGTAACAATGCACTGAAAGCAGTAAATAACACATCTGAAAGCGACTCAGAAGATGAAAGAAGTGAAGAAAATAGTAAAGAAGAAGAAGCCTTCCTTTCTAGATGATTACAAAGAATTTTGGCCAAGAAGAAGTATCAGTCAGGAAGAAGAAATTTCAAGAAAGACAAAGAATTCAAAAGATTTAAGCCTATTTGATATGAATGTAAGACGCCTGGACATCTTAAGACTAATTGTCCAAAACTGAAGAAGGTGGAATATAAGAAGAAGGAGAATACCAAGAAATTCAAGAAATACAAGAAAAAGGAAATGGCTACTGCATGGAGCAATGAAGGAGACTCAAGTAGTGAGTCAAATTCTAGCGAAGAAGAAGAAGAAGAAGAAGAAGAAAATGCCAACATAGCCTTTATGGCTAACAATGATGATAAGGTAACTTCTGACTCCTTTTTTACTTCATGTACTGATTCTGATTCTGGTTCTGATAGTCTAGAAGAAGCATTCAATGAATTATATGGAAAATATAAAGATGTATGTAAACATTTAAAATTGATCAAGAAAAATTTTGCATGTCTTGAAATAACCAACTCAGATTTAAAATCAGAAACACAACAACTAGAAAAATAAATTCACAAATTAAAAAGGAGAAATGAGTTGTTATGTGAAGATGTAAAAAGCAAAAATGATAAAATATTAAATCTAGAAAACCAAGAAACTATAAGTAAGTCAAAGAAGGAAATAGAAATATTAACAAAAGACAATGAATATTTAACTACTACAATCTAAAAATTAACTAATGGAAGATCTTCATTAATATTAAAAGGGGCAAGAAGATCTGGTAAGAAGAAATATGGAATTGGTTATACGCCACCACAAAATGAGGAAACAATTGTATATCCTAAAAAATACCCATTATCAAAATTTGTAGCTGAACAAGAACCTGATTACAAAACTAATATGGATAAAAAAAGTAAAGTAAGCAAAACACTAAATAATATTTCCTGTTGCACTCATTGTAACAAATTTGGCCATACTAAAAATACCTGTACAACTAAACATCTAAAGTGGATTCCAAGAAGAAAGCCTGTAGAAGCTAACCAATCAAGACCCAAAAGAACTTGGGTACCTAAATCTTATTGATCTAATTGCAGGAAAGCCTTAGAGCATCAAAATGGTACTTGGACAGCGGGTGCTCACAGGACATGACAGGAAATAAGAAATTATTTTCATTTGTCAAGACTGAAGAAGGAACAGTCACATATGGAGACAATGGCAAATGATTAGTAATTGGTTGCGGATCAGTTGGAAGCAAATAAAAGACACTGACAGAAGAAGTTCTTTGCGTTGAAGGTCTCAAACATAACTTAATTAGCATAAGTTAGTTATGCGACAAGGGTCATTAAGTGAAATTTCAAGAATCCAAGTGTCTAATCATCAAGGAAGGAATAAAATTTTTTGAAGCCTACAGAGAAAGAAATCTCTATGTTTTACGTTTGGAAGATTTGAAAAATCAGGATATATGCTTGGCAGCAAGCAAAGAGCAAAATGCAGAACTGTGGCACAATAGATTAGGACATGCTAGTTTGAATGGAATTAGGAAACTCGTCAAGCATAGCTTAGTAGAAGGTTTACCAACTATTAACTCAAGACTAGACAAAGTTTGTGGACCTCGTGCTAAGGGAAAACATGCCAAAGCCTCCTTAAAATAAAAAACAATTGTCACCACTTCCAAGCCTCTTGAACTACTCTATATGGATTTGTTTGGACCTATGAGGACTACCGGTCTAAGTGGAAATTTTTTTGGATTCATTATTGTTGATGATTTCTCAAGATACACATGGATGGGTCTCATTTCTAGAACACAAATATGACAAGTTTGAAGCATTTGTCAAGTTCAGCAAGCTGATTCAGAAAGATAAGAAGTTCGGCATTATAAGTCTTCGATCTGATCATGGAGGAGAATTTCAGAATGACAGGTTTGCAGTATTTTGTGATGATCTAGGAATCGAGCACAATTTCTCAGCACCAAGAACACCACAACAAAATGGAGCAGCTAAGAGGAAAAATAAAACATTATTGGATATGGCAAGAACCATGCTATCTGAATACAACTTGCAAGATATTTCTGGGCAAAGACAGTTAATACAACTTGCTATATAATCAATAGAGCTATGATAAGGCCTATATTAAAGAAGACATCATATGAGCTGTACAAGCAGAAGAAGCTCAAGATCAGTCATCTCAGGATATTTGGATGTCCTTGCTTCATTTACAATAATGGTAAGATGTTTAACATTGGTAAGTTGGATCCAAAATCTGATGAAGGTATTTTTATGTGCTACACCTCCAAACCCAAAGGATATAGAGTTTTCAAAAAAAGAAGTCTCTTAATTAAACAAACTGCACATGTTATATTTGATGAATCTAACCTCTCCTTGAGAAAGGAAATTGTTAGTGATGATGATGGTATGAAGGACCTATTCGTGAAGATAAAGGAGGTATCTATCAAGGATAATGAAGATCCACCCCCGAAAGAAGTACAACAGAAAGATCTAATCTATTAGGATCTTTCTAGGGAATGGAGATATAAAAAGGATCATCTAATAGAAAATATCATTGGAGATCCAAAAGTAGGGGTAAGAACCAGAGATAACATTATTCCTTGTGAATTAAATCAGTTCCAAAGAAACCAGTCTGGTCCCTTGTTTCTAAACCATCAGATCATCCTATAATTGGCACCAAATGGATGTTCTGAAACAAGTTCGATGAAGCTGGTGTTATTACTAGAAATAAGGCTAGATTGGTTGCTCAAGGCTATTCCCAAGAGGAAGGCATAGATTTTGATGAAACCTTTGCACCAGTTGCTAGACATTAATGATCAGTTTGTCCCCATGTAATTTAATTAATTACACACTTATTTTTTGGTGATTAACAAAACCTTGTCAAAAATTACTAACATATATTCCATAAGTCTTGAGCACAGGGAATATTACAGGAAAAACAAGCCAACAAGCCAATTTGGTAAGTATTACCTTTCTGAAGCATTATTAATTTCAATTCTGATGTCTCTCTAAGTCCACATCGACTTCTATTATAAATCACAATGATTTTCTCTGTCTACAACGATTTCATCATAACGATTTGATAAGTTCCTTAACGATTTCTTCATAGACTGAAATGACGTCTGGTTTTAACAAAAGAAATCATTTCCACAACGATTCCTTAAGTCGTCATAATGATTTGCTCATCGCAACGATTTCCTAAGTCATCGTAACGATTTGCTCATCGCAACGATTCTTTAAGTCATCATAACGATTTGCTCATTGCAACGATTCCCTAAGTCATCGTAACGATTTACTCATCGCAACGATTTCTTCAGATATCGGAACGATTTACTCATCGCAACGATTCCTTAAGTCGTCGTAACGATTTACTCATCGCAACGATTTCTTCGGATATAGTAACGATTTGCTCATCGCAACGATTCCTTAAGTCGTCGTAACGATTTGCTCATCGCAACGATTTGTTCGAGTGATCGCAATGATTTACCCTCACAACGATTCAATTTGGTATCACAACGATTTGGTCCCACAACGATTCGATAAGTGATCGCAACGATTTGCCCTCACAACGATTCGATAAGTGATCGTAACGATTTGCCCTCACAACGATTTGATAACTGATCGCATCGATTTGGTCTCGCAACGATTTCTTTAATGATTGAAACGACTTGCTTTCGTAACGATTCCTTTAGTGATCATAACAATTTGGTCTCGTAACGATTCCTTTAGTGATCATAACGATTTGGTCTCACATCGATTTTCTAAGTAAGAATAACGATTTGATCTCTGTAACGATTCAATAAGTTACATAACGACTTGATCGCTGACCATAACGACTCATGCATAACGATTTGCTTACGAAGTCACAACGATTTGTCTCTACATCGATTTGGTTGATAGTGCATCAGCGTGCTTATGAGCACACAATGATTTTCACGAATATCAACTCATTTGCATATAGAGATTTCATAGAAAATAACGATTTGCCTTTCGAGCTGATTTTTGAATTTGTTGAAAAGTCAAAGTCGTCCCGTATATCTTTTTGACAGCAATGCATTTATTACGATAGTACGTATCTCTGCATGCATACAGACGATATCATGACTATTCTCTATGCATCCTTTTTGAACAATAAAATGGCATTACTATTTTGGTGAATATTCACACCAACGATGACTGACAACAAGAGACAGCCTAGCTGTCTACTATTCTAGCATTTAATATATGCAGGTCACTGACAGCTCTAGTGATACAATGTTGGACAAAATAGAAGCCAAAGGATATTACAGAAGATCTTATCTCTTTACGTGCATGAAAAGATAAGAGACTGTTGACTGGAAGCTTCCAAGGATCAAGCAGTCTAACGTACACCTATGCATGGAGACAACGGACACTTCAACATTCGAATTTCAAACGTTGATATATATATATAGAAGAATGAAGTTCGAAAAAAAAAAGTGAGACAACAACAAGCGACAATGTTTTCAACCTTCTGAAAACCCTTCTTAGAGCCAGACACAAACTGTCATTAGTTTTTTAGCTCTTGCTCTCAGTGCTAAGTTCACATCTGTGTGGGAGCCCTTCGGTCTGAGAAGAATCCTTGATTGTAGATCTCTTCTTCTTCTCAGTCCTTGCTTCAGATCAAGCAGTGTTCTATAAGCTTGATCTAGGGGCGTCATCTCTTTGATCACTATTTCTTAAGTTGTTCCCTTCTGTTGTGAAGGAAGACCTGGTGGGATCCAGGGTGTGTCTTTCCCTTCTGTTGTGAAGGAGGACCTGGTGTGGTATCCAGGGGGTTGTATTTCCCTTCGGGTTGAAGGAAGACCAGTTGCGCCTGGGTGTAAGGGTCCTTAAGGGGGACTGTACCCTTGGTAGTGAAATCCTGAGATTTTGCTCAGGGACTGGACGTAGGACTCCTAAGGAGAGGAGATCCGAACCAGGATAATTCCTTGTGTTGTGTGATTGTCTTTGTGTGATTGCTGTTTATCTTCACTATCACTAACATCCATCGAAGTGTATTTTGTGTAAACGTTTTCATGTGTACAGGGTTAGTCAATGAAGTTTTAAAGCCCCATTCACCCCCCCTCTGGGCTTGCTAGCTGGGCAACAAGTGGTATCAGAGCGAGTCTCTTCGACAAAGAAGAAGATCCAACGATTTGAAGAGTAAAGATCCATGGCAGCCCAAAGTCACAATGAAGGTCAGTCTGTCAACCGACCACCATTGTTCGATGGAGAAGACTATGCTTACTGGAAAATAAGAATGGAGTATTTTCTACAAGGTAATGACTACCAGATATGGTCCATAGTTGAAGAAGGCGATCTCCTAGTCACCAACGAAAAGGCTAATTGGATAGATGATGACAGGAAGAAGATTTCTTTAAACTGTAAGGCTAAAAGCATTTTGTGCTGTGCTCTCAGCAAGAAAGAATTCAATAGAATGTTAGCCTGCAAATCCGCAATGGAGATGTGGGAAAAATTGAGAATCACTTATGAAGGCACGGACAAGGTCAAGAAAATCAAGATTGACATTCTGGTAACTCAATATGAAAGATTCCAGATGCAGCCAGTAGAATCTATAACCCAGATGTTCAGTCGATTCACAGACATTACAAATGGGTTGACTGGACTAGGAAAGACTTATGAAATGGGAGATATGGTCAAGAAGATTCTTAGATCTCTACCCTCTACATGGACTCCTAAAGTGACAGCTATTAAGGAGGCAAATGATCTAAAAAGAATGTCTCTGGAAAAACTCATTGGGTCCCTTATGGTTCATGAGATTAATATGGAGAGATTCGGAGAATCCTCTAGCAGGAAGAAGCACTCAAATGCACTCAAGGCCGACGAAGACTCATCAGAAGAATCATTAGACATCAGTGAGAGCAGCAAGGACAGTGATGATGAAGAAGCAATGCTATCCAGAAGACTGCAACGGATTCTAGCAAAGAAGAAGAAGTTCCAATCCGGCAGAAGACATTTCAAGAAACACAAAGAGTTCAAGAAGTCAGAAGGAAAAGAGTAGAAGAAGGCTGAGCCATTATGTTATGAGTGTAAGAAGCCAGGACACATCAGGGCAGAGTGTCCAAAACTCAAGAAAACTGAATTCAGGAAGAAGGATAGTTTAAGAAAGTTCATAAGACATAAGAAGAAAGCCATGGCAGCAGCTTGGGACAACAGCAGTGACTTAGACAGCGAGTCAAGTTCAACCAGCGAGGAAGAAGAAAAGGCTAACCTAGCCTTCATGGCAGACGTCACAGAAAAGGTAACCTCTGACTCATCCTTTGATTCCTGCAATGATTCTGATTCAGATAACTTAGAAGACGCTTTTAATGAATTATATGATAAATATAGAGAAATATCTAAATTACTAAAAGCTAGTAAGAAAAATGTTACATGTCTAGAGAATACAAATTCAGACTTAAAATCAGAAAATGAACAACTAGAAAAGCAACTTAATGAACTTAAAAGAAGAAATGAATTTCTATGCGAAAATCTAAAAGATAAAAATGAACAAATAACAGAATTAGAAAAACAAGAAAGTTCAGATAAACTAAAAAATGAAATCAAAATTTTAACAGAAGAAAATGATAAACTATCAAATACCTTAGAAAAATTCACTAATGGTAAGAATTCGCTAATACTGAGAGGTGCTAGACGGTCAGGAAAAAGGAAACATGGTCTAGGCTATATGCCCCCAGATAATGAAGACACAACATATACCCTAAGACATATCCAACTCCAAAATTTGTACCTGAACAAGACATAGCATACAAAGCTCACCTTAAATATCCTGAAAAAGTAACTAGAACAACATGCTGCAGTCACTGCAACAAATTAGGTCACAACAAGACTACATGTCCAACTAAACATAAAAGGTGGATAATCAAAAGGAAAAATGATGATACTAACCAACCAGGACCGAAAAAAATTTGGGTACCTAAAGCTTAATGTTTTTATTTCAGGGAAATCTTCGAGCATCCAAATGGTATTTGGATAGTGGATGTTCAAGACACATGTCAGGAAATAGAAGAATATTTTCTCATCTAGAAGCTGAAGAAGGAATAGTCACCTATGGAGACAATGGCAAAGGGACTGTTATTGGTACTGAATTTGTTGGCAGTAATGGAAAACCAATAGTAGAAGATGTTCTTTGTGTAAAAGGTCTGAAGCACAACCTCATAAGCATCAGCCAGCTTTGTGACAAAGGCCATCAGATTAAGTTTCAAGAATCAAAGTGCAGTATCTTGAAGGATGGAGCAGTAATCTTTGAAGCCAATAGAGAAAAGAATATGTATGTGCTCTATCTTGAAGAACTCAAGGACCAAGACATCTGTTTAGGAGCTAGCAAAGAGCAGTCAACTGAGCTGTGGCACAGAAGATTGGGCCACTGCAGTTTGGACGGCATGAACAAGCTCAGAAAGAGAAGCCTTGTGGAAGGTCTGCCAAAGGTCAGCAATAAATTGGATGGAATCTGCAGATTGTGTGCAAAAGGGAAGCACACAAAGAGTTCCTTCAAGTCAAAGACTGTGGTAACCACCTCTAAACCCTTGGAACTCCTTCATATGGATTTATTTGGGCCAATGAGGACCACTAGTCTTGGAGGAAAGAACTTTGGCTTTGTTATTGTAGATGACTACTCCAGATTCACATGGGTCACATTCTTGGAGCACAAAGATGATACATTTGAGAGCTTTGTTAGCTTCAGCAAGAAGGTGCAGAAAGACAAAAAGTATTGCATTATTGGAATCCGGTCAGATCATGGAGGAGAGTTCCAAAATGAAAAAATTGTGAGATTCTGTGAAGTTCAAGGAATTGAGCACAACTTCTCAGCACCAAGAACACCACAGCAGAATGGAGTTACTGAGAGGAAGAATAAAACCTTATTAGACATGGCAAGAACTATGCTGTCAGAATATGCTTTGCCAAGGTACTTCTGGGCTGAAGCAGTGAACACAACAAGCTATATCATTAACAGGGTAATGATCAGGCCAATCCTGAATAAGACAGCTTACAAACTTTTCAAAGGAAAGAAGCCAAAGATCAGTCACTTCAGGACATTTGGTTGTCCTTGCTTCATCCACAACAATGGCAAAAGAGATATTGGTAAGTTAAATGCCAAATCAGATGAAGGCATCTTCATGGGGTACACTTCTAAACCCAAAGGCTGTAGAGTGTTCAATAAATGCACTTTATTAATAGAACAGTCTGTACATATTATTTTTGATGAAACTAACCCTTCTTTGAGGAAGGAAGAAGATAGTGACATTGATGTTGCAGATGAATTGTCTAAGAAATTAAAGGATACATCAATTGAAGACAAGGATGATCCACCTCTGGAAGACCTGCAACAAAAGGACGTTACACATAAAATCTTCCAAAGGAGTGGAGATACAAAAAGGATCACCCACCCGAGAACATCATTGGTGATCCATCCGTAGGGGTAAGAACAAGAGGTAATGTAATCTCTTGTGATTACCTAGCATTGGTTTCTCAAATAGAGCCTAGGACAGTCAATGAAGCTCTTACTGATGAATCTTGGATTTTAGCCATGCAGGATGAACTGAATCAGTTTAAGAGAAACCATGTGTGGTCACTTGTTCCTAGACCATCAGATCATCCAGTTATTGGCACCAAATGGGTGTTTAGAAACAAATTGGATGAAGCTGGTGTAATCTTAAGAAACAAGACCAGATTGGTAGCTCAAGGCTATTCCCAAGAGGAAGGCATAGATTTTGATGAAACCTATGCACCTGTAGCTAGACTTGAGGCTATTAGAATTTTACTTGCATATGCATCAGCACTAGACTTGAAATTATTTCAAATGGATGTCAAGTCTGCATTTTTAAATGATTTTATTAAGGAGGAAGTTTATGTAGAACAACCTCCAAGTTTTGATGACGCTGAATTTCCGAATCATGTTTTTAAACTGCACAAAGCACTATATGGTTTAAAACAAGCACCTAGAGCCTGGTATGAAAGGCTTAGCTCATTTCTATTAGACCATGGTTTCAGTAGAGGTCAAGTAGATAGTACACTATTTATCAAGTCCAAGATCACACATATACTACTTGTACAAATTTATGTAGATGACATAATTTTTGGCTCAACTGATGGATCTCTTTGCAGGTACTTTGAAAAGCTTATGTAGGGAGAATTCGAAATGAGCATGATGGGGGAGCTAAACTACTTCCTTGGATTGCAAATCAAGCAAGGAAAAGATGGGATCCACATTTGTCAAGCTAAATACACCATGGAACTCCTAAAGAAGTTTGGATTCGAAAATGCCAAGCCACTGTCAACACCTATGAGCACATCAACAAGGATGGATAGTGACAAGAATGGTAAGAAAGTAGATCAAAAGAACTACAGAGGTATGATAGGTTCTTTACTTTACTTAACAGCTAGCAGACCTGATATTTTGTTTAGTGTATGTATGTGTGCTAGATACCAAGCAGATCCTAGAGAATCACATCTGACTTCAGTTAAAAGAATCTTTAGATACCTATCTAGAACTCATGACTTAGGTCTGTGGTATCCAAAATCATGTGAAATTAACTTAGTGGGATACTCAGATGCTGATTATGCTGGATGCAAAATAGATAGAAAAAGCACCAGTGGTTGTTGTCAATTTCTTGCAGGTTGCTTGATATCATGGTCCTCCAGGAAACAAAACTCAGTAGCACTGTCAACAGCTGAAGCTGAGTACGTAGTTGCTGGAAGTTGCTGTACACAACTCCTGTGGATCAAGCAACAACTTGAGGATTATGGATTACATATCAAGACAATTCTGTTATTATGCGACAACACCAGTGCAATAAACCTCACCAAAAATCCAGTACAGCATTCAAGGACCAAGCATATTGAGGTTAGATATCATTTCATTCGGGATCATGTAGAAAATGGTAATTTAGAAATTTCTTTTATTGATACAAACGGTCAGTTAGCAGATATCTTCACAAAAGCCTTATCTGAAGAGAGATTCACCTCTCTTAGAAGGGAATTGGGTATGTGTAATTTGTGAAAAGATTTTTGTTTAGAACTGAAACATAAATTTTCAGATTTAAGTAAGTTTTCTCTCGTTGGCGTTAAGCAAAAGAAAATGCTATTATCTTCCTTTGGGGTTCTCTTTTATAAAAGTCTTTCAAATTGGTCAAATACTTTTGTCGTTTTCTGCCTCCCCATTTGGCGCCTCACTTTTCGATAAAGCATTTAACTCCATATTCCGAAATCGATGAGGAACCGATTCATCTCCTACCTTTACCTTTTTTTTTCTTTCGCTTGCCCGAGCCGATACCCTAACGACTCCGGCATCGACTCTCTGCAAGTTTGAAGTCTCTCTCTTCTTCCCGCGAAGAATTTATTGAGGGCTTTCATTCCTACTTCCATCTCCACCCTCTAGAAACCCTTCTCCACCCGAATCCATGGCCGCATCAGTTGTTTCCGGCAGTCTTGAAGGCTACAACGCTGAGTTTCTCACAGCCGAGCAGCAGGAGAGGTTCACTTTTGTGAAAACTAAGCTATGTGGAAATAAGGCAGTAGATGTTGTAGATCTTGAGAAGAATGGTATGCACAGTATAGTGGCCGCTATGAACAGGATGCAGTGGACGGAAATCTCAACCTTCTCAGAGGTAAGCTATCCAGACCTCGTGAAGGCCTTTTATGTGTGTTTGCGATCAGAGGCAGATGGGTCCTTGACATCCTCTGTCAAGGGAGTCTAGATCAAGATTGACCATGAGCTTCTGAAGACCCTGTTTGGTGTGAGCACGTCTGGTCATAGTGGGATCCACTCTGTGGATACCCAGGCAAAGGGTCTAGGAATTGTTGGTCCATGATTTAGGTTGAAAGATGGTAAATTGGATATCAATCAATTGAATGCATTCAATCACCTTCTACACTTTATAGTCTGTCAGATTTTGGTTCCTAGAAATGCTACCTTTTCAACCTGTACTAAAGCAGATTCAGATATGATGTTTTGGGCAATTTAGAACCAGGAGGTAAATATGGCTGCAGTGATTATTGAAAGAATGAAGTTTGCTCATGATCAAATTTGGGATACTAAGAGCAAGTTAAATGTATCCTTGCCCTATGCCCACCTGCTCACCAAGATTTTCAAACATTATGGCATACATTATCTGGAGCAGTAGTTGAGAAGATGGGCCAAGCAATTAGGTCTAGAAATTTGAGAAAGAGTGGTTTTTCAATAGTAAATGGTGTAAGGTCCATGACCTCTGTGGCTGAGGGTGAGGCCATAATTGGCGAAGCCCAAGAAGTCCAGCAAGAGGTAGTAGCAGATATAGCAGAACTAGCAGCAGTGGCTGTAGAAGCTTCAGAATCAGAGGCTGTAGCACCAGAAGTACCATCAGAAATAGCAGCAGCAGCAGAAGATTCAGCAGAAACAGCAGCAGTGCCAGCAGCAGCAGAGAAAGCAGGTAGTACAAGAATTGAGGAAATCCCTCCTGAGCACCTTGAGCCCGTTGGGCAATTCTCAGAGGCTCCTCTTCCTTCTTCCCAAGTAGGCAGTCTACTTAGGGATGCACTGGATTTCATCTCCCAAGGAGAGCCAGTTGCAAGTGAGCAAGCTGTAGCAAAATCTGTGGCATCAGGCCACATTGGTTCGATTGTCTTGGAAGAAGCTCCTATTCAGGGGGAGCAAAGAATAGAAACTGAAGATGTGCTTTTGGAAGATGCTCCAGCTCAGGGGGAGCAATCAATTGAGTAAGAGGCAGCAGTAGTTCAGGGGGAGCAAAATGCCAATGCCCCCATTGATGATCTGTTTAGAGAAGGCATTGTGTAAAGTGCCTCAGAAGAAGAAATTGAAAAAGGTGATCATGAAGAGCCCGTGGTTAGGGCAAGAGAAGACAAAAGAAAAATTATGGCTGAAGAAGTTCCCCTCCTCACCAGTAAGCCACACAGGAGATCTGGCAAAAAGAAGTTGAAAATCAATTTGAAACCTGTTGTTGAGCGCCTGGATGAGCAAGGCAAAATCTTATGTTCCATGAGGTCAGATATGGCCTCCATTTTTATTAGTCAAAGCTCATATGCCCGTTCATTAGAAGCTCTGTCAACTAAACTTAAAAGCCTTCGAAAAGATTATGACAGTCTGGGGAATATGCTAGTAGACTTGTCAGCATTTGTAAGGGAGCACTTACCATCTCATGCCCCTCGTTCTGGTAGTGCAGGGCCATCAGGGCCAAGTGAAGAGTCCAATAGGCCATCAGGGCCTGTCATTGCAGAGCAGCAGCTAGAGGAAGAGCGGCCATCAGGGCCATTGTCTGAAAATTTTGTAGGGCCATCAGGGCCAATTCCTGTTGAGGATGAGCTCATTGATCATGCAGTTGGTGCTGAGGAATCTGGGCCACCAGGGTCAGTAGAGGTTGCTTCACCTCCAGTGGAATCTGTGGCTGCAAGAGAAGAAGATCAGGCTGTAGCTCCAGAGCCCTCTGTCCTTCCTACTCTTTCCACTCCAGCACCTCCTTCTCCACCCACCACATCCACTGCTCCTCCAGCTCCTCTCACCTTTGAACGACCCCGCTCCAGAACCATTTCCTCACCTACACCTCTCTCTTCCCAAACTCCTTCATCACCTACTTCCTCCACCACCATTCCTCCTCCCTTATCTTCTGTTGAGGTTCCTCCTGCATCTTCTTCAACAGGAGCCTCTTCTAGTGGTCCTTCTTCAGGGCCTTCTGATCTCCCTTCCATCTCTCCTACCTCCATCTTCCATCCACAACCACCCCCTTCTTTCATTACTATTATTCTTGAGGGTGCCCAATTAGCTCACACAGAAATCCAGGACATCAAGGATGAATTCGAAGTAGCAATACTTCGTTCAGTCCTGGCTGTTGGGACCCACTCTCATAGGACAGGCTCTTCCAATCCCATTTCTAAGAAGAGGAGACTCACTTCTACCCATCCTATCTCTTCTGAACCTTTTTACCCTCCCATTTGGTTCTCTCTTTCCATTACCTATAAGCAAAAACCTATCTATGAAGAATTTCTTCAAAAGGTAGTGTTTGCTTACCTCTTTGAACTTCCCTTCCAAAATCTTTCGGCCCATCTCAATACCATTTTCCCTTATTCATTGTAGGATCGAATATGGGATGGACCAGATCTAGAAGGGGGGGTTGAATAGATCTAGACCAAAGACTGCGGAAGCTTAGCCAATTTTCAAAGATGCTTTAAATCAGAGATCAATTTAGAATTGCAATTCACAGATCTGATGTGTAAATGTGTGATTTGAATGAATAGAGTGTGTGATCAGATCAATCAGTAGAGTAAGCAAAAATCCTATGCATACATCTAGCACAAAGTGAAATCAAATCACAGATCAAACCACTTCACAGAAGATTTTTAGGTGGTTCATAAATCACACTAGTGATTCCTACATCCACCCCTCACACAGTGAGGCTCCACTACTCAACTTGAGTACACCACACACTGGAGCTTGACAACTCCAACACACTGAGTTCAACAACTCACACACAACCTCTAGAGCACAACTACTCTAGAAACCTGAGCACACAGGCTCAACCACACACTGAGTGTACCACTCAACACAACTGAGCACAAAGGCTCACAAACAACCAACTAGATCAAAAACAACAAGATCCAGATCCTCTAGCAATGATCTGATCTATGAAGAGTTCATTCAAAGAGACTGGTGCAACAATTCCATGCACAATCTCAAGAATGACTCAGAAGAACAAATGGAGAATTGAGGAATAGTATGTAATTCTTGTTCTTCAGAAGAACTTCCTTGTAGAAGGCTTACTTGAGAAGATCCTTAATTGCTTGAAGTCCCTGGGCGATGCTCTGCAACTGGTGCCTCTGGATCTTCCTTGAACTCTTCTCAATTGGCTGCTTCTACTTGATCTGCTCCCTTGGAAGTGATCTCACATCATCTTCATGGATCAATCTTCACTTCTTGTGCTTGCAAGGATGAGAATTGGCTTACAGCAGCACAGGGAAAGCAAGAACAAGGAGAGACCTCTTCTCGCCGCCAAAAGGACTTTTCTGGAAGGCTCTGAGGTGTTGTTATCTTGGATGGCCAATAAGAGGGGTATTTATAGCCCTAACATGGCCAAAGTACCCGTGGGGAGCGTGGGCACACGATCCAAGGCCGATCCAAGTGATCCCTAGAATGCCACGTGTCTAGGTGGGACTTAAGATGAAAAAGTTGTCGGAGTGTGTCGACACAGTCACTGGGTGTGTCGACACACTATCCCAATTCCACAAAACAGGTTTTCTGGGAGATGGCTCTCGTGTCGACACACTCACTGACTGTGTCGACACACTGTCCCAGTCTGGCAAAAGGGGCTTCTGGAGACTGGGTCTAGTGTCGACACTGCCTGGGACTGTGTCGACACAGTGAACCCTGTCTTCATGAATTTGCTTCAGGGATTGATGCCCAGTGTCGACACCAGCAGTGGGTGTGTCGACACTACTATATCAAGAAGTACATGTCCTTGAGAAATAAACACATAAATCATTAGTCCAATGTATTATCATGAATATATGTGATATAATGTGTTTGGAAACATACCTTTTGAGCATTGTTATTACATGTGTAATGTATTTAACATGTTGCATTCATTATGCATTAAAATCACAACATGTCATCATCAAAATTATAAGGGGAAATGTATTAAATTCACACTCAACCCAACAATCTCCCCCTTTTTGATGATGGCAACATTAAGTCAACATGAAAGTTTGAATTTTAAAGAACTGTGATTTTAAGCCATTCATTCACACAACATTCAATCACATACACACTGAATGACAATGAACACATGTTTCAACATTTTGATTCACATTCATCAAAGGCCATTGAGCACAATTTAGAAACATTTGACAATTTTCACACTCAAGAGACACAATGTTACTAATAACCATGACTTTTCATAAATGGCCAAAAACCATACAAAGTTTGATATTTACAAACATTCATCCATTCATAGACAATCATTCATTGACATTCATAAAATGTATTCCTTCTCATTCAACAAAGATATTCATTACAAAGATATTCCTTCTCCCCTTTGACATCATCAAAAGATAAGATCCATCAAGAGGATGGAGGTGGAGGAGGAATAGAAAGAAGGAGAGTCTCTATGGTCTTCAATCTTGACTCCATTGCAGCAAGGTTGGATCTCAACTGAGTTTGCATTGTAGAAAGTCTTGTGTGCAGCAATTCTTCCAACCTTTGACTGTTGTCATACATATTTGACTGGAATGCAGACAGATCAGCTGAAATGGGCTCAGAACCTGAAGAGGAGCTGGCAAATCCACCATGCCTGTTTATACTGTTGAGCTCACTCTTGAGGGCAGACATCTCATGATCTATATGAGCTGACAAGTCCTTCATGCCTTCCATATCATCAACCATGTGTGCAAATGAAAGTCTAGTCTTGGATATCTGAGTCACTGCTTCCTGACTGTTGAACAAATTCTTCTGAGAATTTACTAATATCCCTTCAAGGACCTTTTCCAGCTTGTCCTGATGTTCCTTTAACTGAAGGGATGCATCACCCAAAGTACCAATTAGCCTGTTGAACCTTTGGGTGGCATGATCAGCTGCTTCTTTCTGCTTGATGAATTGACCATTCACTGAATTCTCCAACCTTTGAATTCTGAGCTCAAAGTTCTCTGACATCTGATAGATGGAGGAGGTGATGGTGTCAAATTTGACATTCAAGAAGGAGTATAGCTCTGGTGGAACAGAAGGTCCACCAGTGGAAGTAGAGGCTTGGGATTGGAGAATGAAAGGTGGAATTTCCACTTCAGGGATAAGTGGTGAAGGGGCATGAAATGGAGGTGTGTGAGGGACATCCTGAGAGATGGGTGCTCCAATCTCATTGGGAGGCTGTTCCTCTTGATCATGTTGAGGAGATTGGGCAACTTCAGGAGGAGGTTCTACAACCTCAGGGGCAATAGGAGCCTCAACAACAACAGGACCTCTTCTCACTTGATCCCCTTCAATTATAAATCCCATGAACTTTTGTAAATACTTCAAACAATAAATGTTGGACTTTGGGATTGATTGGGCTTGCTCATTTTCAAAAGACACTCCAAAGTGTTCAAAAACTGATGTAAGATGAGCAGCATAAGGTAGAGATCTGTGTAGATCCTTCCTTGTGGTTTCTGACATAATTTGATACATGATGACATGCAAATTGATCTTTATCTCTTTCTTCATGCAGTAGAGAATAAATCTCTCAATGTTAGTGAGCCTATCTCTGCCACCACCTTGAGGTGTGATTATGGTGGTGAGAATGTGATGGATCAATCTCAAAACAGGTGGGAATGTGTTTGTGTTAAACCTAGTGACATATGTTTGCTTTGAATCTGACTCATCAGCAGGGAGTCCAGTAAGCAGTAAGCAGTGTGTAGGCTTCATGCAAGTCCAAAATCATGATAATCCTCACTCGCATCTGGAGCCTTAAATAATGTAGCAGCCAATTCAGTGGACAAGTCAATCAGAACACCTTTGACTTCTGACTGGTAGCCTTCAGGTGTGCACTCTAAATTCAGATAGAACTCTTGTACTAAACTTGGATATATGGTTCTGAACTCAAATATGAAGGGCAACCAAGATTGAAAATTGAAGAACTGACGCACTTCTGGGAAGGTAGTTTCAAGGTCATTATCTTCAAGGTCAACAACTATAGGTTTCAAGATGGATTTCCCTTCACTAGCCAGTTTAGAAGGGGTTGCCTCAGAGGGATGAGATGAACCAGATGAATTTGAGGAAGATTCCTCAGAGACTTCAGGAGAGGAGACCAATATCTTCCTCCTAGGGTGTGCAGATGTCCTCTGGGAAGGACCTCGATTGGAAGAGGGTACCCTACCTCTCTTGGATGGTGTAGGAGATGCAGATGAAGCACCTGGCTGCTCTGCAGGGTCATGGCGGCATTTGCTTCTTCGCTCAGTGGGAGGCGCTTCAACAGTAGCCACCCTGGCAGTTTCCCTAGCCCGGACGCCTCGACGAGGAGTGTGCTTAGAAGGCATCGTCCAGGAAAGAGATGGAGACAGAGATGGCGGAGATGATGAGAGGAGGATGGAGACAGAAATTGGTGAGAAGAGGGAAGAAAGATGAAATCTCTTGTCGTTTGCAAAGATTTGTGGCGGCTATGGGTCGACCTAGGACATAAAAAGGGTTTTAGAGTAAAATAACCCGCAGGAACACCAAGTCCTAAACCGGTGCCCAAGACTTGAACCGCCTGGAACAACCTATGTGTCGACACATGAGATGGGTGTGTCAACCTGGGCTATGACTGTGTCGACACATAAGGAAGACTGTGTCGACCTGGCCTGAAGAAATATTGAAGATAAGAGCATGAGAAAAATTTGTAAATTATGGGAAATCTTTAAAATGATGAAATATGATGGAATCAACTAGACAAGGATTTTTAAGAGGCAAAACAATTCATTTGTCATATTTTGACAAAAATCCAATAATAACTCAAGTGTTACACAACAACCTACAGGATATATTCATTAAGTGACTTGAGCCATTAAAAATGATAGTTTGAGTGATATAGGACATCCAACAGCCAATGACAAACTACCATATTCTCCAAATTCAAAGAAATAAAAATGTCTTTTAGATTGAAATCAATTGTGATGAAGTTAAACAACTTTAAGCAAACTGATGGAAGACAAAAATGTTTATTTTAAGCAATTCTCCTTGGACACACATTTTTTTTTAATCAAACTGTCAAATGTTGTAAATCTTGTTAACTCAAGAACTAATACTTTTTACACACCATAGTCCCTGGTTACTAAAGATTTGCTCATTATCCAGTTTCAAGGGGCAAATGACAACCTTTTGACATGAAAATATACATTTATCAGACGCCAATATTTCCAGTTACTCAGTCATCATCAAAAAGTATAGAACATCTTTTGTTTTTATTTTTGATTTATTGAACCCCTTTAGATAGAGATAGCAATAAATACCTCATGACATATATGGCACTTCATTCATTGTGAAGGTTTGTAGTTTCTCAGCATTTGTGCCATTGCTCTGTTGAGAAATAAATGTAAGGAGAATTTTATAAAATTGAGATCAATTATCTCACATCAGTTGCAAAAGAGGTGTTTAAATTCAAAGCACACATTATCCTTCAGTCTTTGAAAGACATTTAAATTTATGAAGGCTTGAAGAGTATAGTTGAGAGTTGACTATAAAAATGTAGTAGATCAATCAAAAAGTCATTTTGAGGTTCTAGACAAACTTAATGAGCACATCATGAGTGGAAGTTGATATAACTCAAGAGGAATCTTGAATTTTGTAAAAGAATGAGTAGTGAATTCATTAGCTCCCCCTGAAACGATGATTCCAAAAAATTTTCATCAGGATAAAGATAAGCAAGAATTGGGAAAACTGAAATGTTTCTTTTTGAAGAACAAAAGCTCCCCCTCAACAATTGCATATTTAATTCTTGATACTTGGCGGAGACACATACTCTCGCATAGTGAAAGTGTCCAGACAAGCAGAACTTGTCCTTCTTCAAATCACCATTTGATATACCAAGAATTTCAACACAATGTGAGTTGAAGAATTTATTGACAAAAAGAGATGGAAGTTGATTGTGAGAGATGTGAACAACATAAATCAAGGAAGCAAAGAAGAATGATGGAACAGTGACTCCCCCTCAGAACATGCCTAAACACTCAACCCAATGAGAGATATCAAGAAGATGGATATTTGTATACACCAAGCTCTCTCCTCAAGGATGAAAATCTGCTGTCAGGAAGAGGTTTAGTGAAGATGTCAGCAATTTATTTTTCAGTTTCAATAAAGAGGAGTTCAAAATATTTCTTTGCTACTTCATCTCTCAAGAAAGGATGCCTAATTTCAATGTGTTTTGTTCTAGAATGCTGAATTGGGTTTTAGACAGATTTATGGCACTTGTGTTATCACAAAAAATGGGAACACAGCCTAACTCTTGGTTATAATCAAGAAGCTGATGTTTCACCCAAAGAATTTGAGTGCCACATCGACCAGCTGCAACATACTCAGCCTCTGCAGTTGATAGAGCAACTGAGTGTTGCTTTTTGGAAGCCCAGAAATTAGGCATCCACCTAAGTACAAACACAAGCCACTTGTGCTTTTTCTATCAAGTTTACACCCAGCATAATCAGCATCACAATAGGCAATCAAATCTAATTTACAACCAGCAGGATACCAAATACCAAGATCACATGTACCAACAAGATATTTAAAGATTCTTTTAACAGCTAACATGTGACTTTCTTTAGGATTTGCTTGAAATCTAGCACACAAGCATACACTGAATTGTATATCAGGTCTAGAAGTGGTGAGATAGAGTAGAGAATCGATCATACCTCTGTATGTCTTTGGGTCTACTGACTTACCAATTAAATCTTCTTCTAGTTTCACATTAATTGCAATGGGTGTGCTTGAGTGCTTGAGGTTCTAGAAGTCAAACCTTTTCAGAAGTTCCTGAACATACTTGGTTTGGCTTATGAAGATTCCCTCACTGGTTTGGTTAACCTGCAATCCCAAGAAAAATTGTAAGTCTCCCATCAAGCTCATTTCAAATTCAGTTTTCATTTAATTTGCAAATTCAGTGCACAGGCTTTTATTTGTGGATCCAAAAATTATGTCATCAACATAAATTTGGACTGCAATTATTTGTTTATTTACAGTTTTTGTGAACAAAGTTTGAACAACATTACCTCTAGAGTATCCTTTTTCAAGTAGAAAAGAGCTCAAACGGTCATACCAAGCTCTTGGAGCTTGCTTAAGACCATAAAGAGCCTTATGAAACTTAAAAACATGATTATGATATTTTTCATTTTCAAAGCCTGGAGGTTATTCAACAAAAACATTTTCTTTTATGTATCCATTCAAAAATACACTTTTGACATCCATTTGATAAACTTTAAACTTCAATGAAGATGCAAAAGTAAGGAATATTCTTACAGCTTCTAGTCTAGCTACAGGGGCATATGACTCTTCAAAATCAATTCCAAATTCTTGGTTCTACCCTTGGCAACTAGTCTGGCTTTATTCCTTATGACTTGACCATTTTCATTCAATTTATTTCTGAATACCCATCTAGTGCCAATCACAGATTGGTCACTAGGTCTAGGTACTAATTCCCACACTTGATTTCTTTCAAATTGATGAAGTTCATCATGCATTGCATTTATCCATTCTGAACTCATTAGAGCTTCATCAATTGATTTGGGTTCAGTTTGGGAAATTAGTGCTAGTGGGTCTTCATGAATGACATTCAAGAATGATGATCTTGTTCTAACCCTATCATACACATTGCCAACAACATTTTCTATTGGGTGATCTCTAAAAAATCTGTGTTCAGGAATTACCTGTTGAAGTGCATTTATATTTGGAACAACATTACCTGATCCACTTGGAGTAGGTGAACGATTGTTCAAATTTTCACCAAGGTCTTCATTCTCCTCAACAGTTGGTGAAGAATCAACAATGAATTCATCCTCTTCATTATCTGGACAGTCCCTGCAAGATTTAGAATAATGAGTTGAAAAGGAATTTTCATCAAAAACTATATGTGGAGATTCTTCAACAGTTTTGTTTTTGAGAGAGTAGACTCTAAAAGCTCTTGAAATTTTAGAGTAGCCAAGAAAAATGACTTCATGACTTTTAACATCGAATTTATCAAAATTTTCTTTATTGTTGTTATGCATAAAACATTTACACCCAAAGACTTTGAAATAAGACAAGGTTGGTTTTTTGTTTTTCAACAATTCATATGGGGTTTTTTTTTTTCTTCTGATTTTTGGTTTGACCAATGCTCTATTGAGAATATGATTTGCTGTATTTACAGCTTTAGCCCAGAAGGATTTGGGCAATTTGCTTTCCAAGAGCATGGATCTTGTCATTTCCACAAGTGTTCTATTCTTTCTTTCCACAACCCTATTTATTCTGGAGTTTTTGGTGAAAAAAACTTGTGAAAAATGTGAAGTTCAACACATAAATCAGAGAAAGATTTGTTTTCAAATTCACCTCCATGATCAGTCAAAATATTTTTGATTTTATAAGGAAAACTTGTTAAGGCAGTGGTACAGAAATTCCTGAATTCAGGGCAAGCATCACTTTTGTGGGATAAAAAGATAACCCATGTAAATCTAGTAAAATCATCAATAATGACAAAACCATATCTTTTAACACTTAGACTTAGAATTCTTGTTGGGCCAAAGAGGTCCATATGAAACAATTCTAGTGGTTTAGATGTAAGTACATTGAAGGTTTTAAAAGATTTTCTGGTTTGTTTTCCTTGGGCACAAATCCCACAAAGTTGATTCTCTACATTAGAAAAAGATTCAGGAAGACCTTTGACCAAGTTTAGCCTTAACAGTTTATTTATTGTTCTGAAACTTACATGACCAAGTCTTTTGTGCCAAGTCCATCCAATTTCATTTTTATTTGCAACAAGACAAAATGTTTTCAGAAAAGTTTTTATCAAGGTTGATCATGTAAACATTGTTTTCTCTTTTTCCAAAGAATTTTATTTCATCAGTTGAAGAGTCAATTATTCTACAAAAATCTGATTCAAACACAACTTTGTGACCTTTGTCACATAGTTGGCTAATGCTCAGCAAATTATAATTCAGACCATTAACTAATAAAACATTTTCAATTGAGTTTGAGGAAGATTGACCAACCTTTCCAGATCGAATGATTTTTCCTTTATTTTTACCTCCAAATGTCACACAACCTCCCTCCTTTTCGATCAGGAATGAAAATTTTGCTTTATCTCCTGTCATGTATCGTGAACACCCACTATCAAGAAACCACACAGTTGAGTTGGGTGCATGACCTTCCTGCAAAATCAATAGTGAAGAGAAGATTTTGGTACCCAAACATTGTTAGGACCATCAGATTGTTTGAGTATTAATAGCAAATCTTTTCTAATCCAAATCTGATTTGTTTTTTGCTTTTGTTTTGTTTCAGTGGTGTTTTTTGCCTTTTTTTATTTTTCTTTTCCTTTTGGAATAAAAACACCAGTGTTCTTTTTTTATTAGGATGGGAGTTATGCATTTGGAAATGATCATTCATTTGTGGAGGTCCAAACCAAGGATTTTGTTGGTACATTGAGAAATTTGGATAACAGAATTGAGAATGGTACCAAAAAGGATTGTAATACCATTGGTTCCAAGAATTGATCCACTCATCTTGATGTGTTGTCTTGGAAGTCCAAGGTTTATCATGAATGTTTTCTTTTGTGTTTTTCTTATTTTTCAAGTTTTTATTTGATTTTTTGGTTGACTGGTTGGTGGTTTTTGAGGTTGAGCAGGTCGACCTATCTTTGATTGGTGTCGACTCAACAGTCACAGATTTCATCTTTTTGTTGACTGGTGTCGACCTGTCAGGTGAGTGTGTCGACCTGTTTGGTTTCTCTTTGTTCTGGTTTTTCAAATTTTGTGTTGTGATACCAATTGTTGTGTTGTTTGACACTTGCTTGTTTTTGTTTTTCTCAGAACTAGGACTTTTGACAAATTTTATTAATGGTGCTTTTTCCCTCATTTCACCAGATTTGTCTTTCTTGGAGTTTTGTGTGGAAAATCCTAGTCTATGTGTTACAGATTTCATTCTTGTTCCTAACAAGGCATCCAGATTATCTTTTCCTTTTGTAAAGGTTTCAATGACTTGTTCTTTTTCTTTCAACTGGTTTTCTAAAGTTTTGATTTCATCATCACTTTGTTGTTTTTCTTTTTGTTGCAATTCCAGTTTTTCAGACATTTTCTTAAAGTCATTGTTGGCCTTTTGGGATGCAAGCTTGAGCTCATCAATTACATTTAGAAGATTTTCTTTTTCTTCATTGAGCTCAGCCACTTCATTTTCCAATTCAGAGATTTTTTTGTTTATTGATTGGTTATGCAGGATGTTTTCAATTTTCTTCTTTAGATGCTTATTTTCTTTTCTTGTTTCAGAATAGTTTTCAACTAATTCAGCATAAGCATCTTGCCAATCATCAATTATATAATCTTCAAAGGATGTACTTACCTTTCCATCAGAACTGTTTGCCATAAACATATTTCCTCACTTTAAGAGCTTGAGGACCTTTCTTCTTCATTTTCACTTGGATCTTCATCTGACCAAGTGGCAACCATTGCTTTAGGCTTCTTGAATTTATTGATCTTCTTGTATTTTTCCTTCTTGTTCTAAGGACATTCTCCTTTCATGTGTCCTGATTTGTTACACCTGTAACAAATAACAACTTCATTAGTTTTCTGATTTCTATTTGAATTGGCATTTGAAAAGGAAGTATTTCTTTTCCTAGATGAGAATTTCTTTTTCCCAGTGAATTTTCCCTTTCTAGATTTTAAGAATTTTCTGAATTGCCTGGTCATGAGGGCAAGTTCATCCTCATTGGACTCAGACTCATCAGAACTTGTTTTCTCTTGATTTTTGTCCTTGTTACTAAATGAAGCTTTAAGTGCTACTGGTTTGGTTTTGATTATGTGCTCTTCATTTCTCTTCAAATTTATTTCATAAGTCATCAAAGATCCTATGAGTTCATCCAAAGAGATTTTGGATAAATCTTTAGAATCTTCAATAACTGTGGCCTTAGTGTGCCAAATTGAAGAAAGAGAGCGCAAGATTTTTCTTACCAAATCAGCATCAGTGTAGTCCTTACCTAGAGCCTTTAGTCCATTTACAATAATCATGAACCTAGCAAACATTTCAGAAATTGACTCATCAGATTTCATCATGAATAATTCATATTCAGAAACAAGAATATTTGCTTTGGTTTCTTTAACTTGAGAAGTTCCTCCATAAAGTAACTCAAGCTTATCCCACATCTCCTTAGCAGATTTGCACATGGAGATTCTTGAGTACTGGACTGCACATTGAACCATGTTCATGGCACTGTAGTTTAGGGTGGCCCTCCTAATTTGTTCCCTTGTCCACGTTTCCTCTTCTCCCTGGTTCTCATAAGGACCTACCTTAACTACCCTCCAAATCTCATAGTTCTGGGCTCTAAGGAAGACTTGCATGCGATTCTTCCAATAGGAATAGTCAGTCCCATTGAAGAAGGGTGGCCTATTGATGGAATGTCTTTCAGCAATAAAACCTCGAGAATCCATTGATCAAACTGAAGTATAGTTAAAGAAACACTTAATAAACAAGCAAGTGAAACACACAGAACAAACAGAAACACTCAGATCAGATATGAACCCGCTCTGATACCAATTGTAGGATCGAATATGGGATGGACCAGATCTAGAATGGGGGGGGGGGGGGTTGAATAGATCTAGACCAAATACTGCGGAAGCTTAGCCAATTTTAAAAGATGCTTTAAATCAGAGATCAATTTAGAATTGCAATGCAAAGATCTGATGTGTAAATGTGTGATTTGAATGAATAGAGTGTGTGATTAGATCAATCAGTAGAGTAAGCGAAAATCCCATGCATACATCTAGCGCAAAGTGAAATCAAACACAGATCAAACCACTGCACAAAAGATTTTTAGGTGGTTCGGAAATCACACCAGTGATTCCTACATCCACCCCTCACACAGTGAGGCTCCACTACTCAACTTGAGTACACCACACACTGGATCTTGACAACTCCAACACACTGAGTTCAACAACTCACACACAACCTCTAGAGCACAACCACTCTAGAAACCTGAGCACACAGACTCAACCACACACTGAGTGTACCACTCAACACAACTGAGCACAAAGGCTCACAAACAACCAGCTAGATCAAAAACAACAAGATCCAGATCCTCTAGCAATGATCTGATCTATGAAGAGTTCATTCAAAGAGACTGGTGCAACAATTCCATGCACAATCTCAAGAATGACTCAGAAGAACAAATGGAGAATTGAGGAATAGTATGTAATTCTTGTTCTTCAGAAGAATTCCCTTGTAGAAGGCTGACTTGAGAAGATCCTTGATTGCTTGAAGTCCCTGGGCGATGCTCTGCAACTGGTGCCTCTGGATCTTCCTTGAACTCTTCTCAATTGGTTGCTTCTACTTGATCTGCTCCCTTGGAAGTGATCTCACATCATCTTCATGGATCAATCTTCACTTCTTGTGCTTGCAAGGATGAGAATTGGCTTACAGCAGCACAGGGAAAGCAAGAACAAGGAGAGACCTCTTCTCGCCGCCAAAAGGACTTTTCTGGAAGGCTCTGAGGTGTTGTTATCTTGGATGGCCAATAAGAGGGGTATTTATAGCCCTAACATGGCCAAAGTACCCTTGGGGTGCGTGGGCACATGATCCAAGGCTAATTCAAGTGATCCCTAGAATGCCACGTGTCCAGGTGGGACTTAAGATGAAAAAGTTGCCGGAGTGTGTCGACACAGTCACTGGGTTTGTCGACACACTGTCCCAATTCCACAAAACAGGTCTTCTGGGAGATTGCTCTAGTGTCGACACACTGACTGGCTGTGTCGACACACTATCCCAGTCTGGCAAAAGGGGCTTCTGGAGATTGGGTCTAGTGTCGACACTGCCCGGGACTGTGTCGACACAGTGAACCCTGTCTTCATGAATTTGCTTCAGGGATTGATGCCCAGTGTCGACACCAGCAGTGGGTGTGTCGACACTACCATTGCAAGAAGTACATGTCCCTGAGAAATAAACACATAAATCATTAGTCCAATGTATTATCATGAATATATGTGATATAATGTGTTTGGAAACATACCTTTTGAGCATTGTTATTACATGTGTAATGTATTTAACATGTTCCATTCATTATGCATTAAAATCACAACATGTCATCATCAAAATTATAAGGGGAAATGTATTAAATTCACACTCAACCCAACAATATTTTCTTTCCAAGGCCCAATAGTCAAATTTTTTTTCCATGACTGAAGCTAAAACTAAAGATCAATGGGCTTGGAGCAACAGAGATCTGTACAATCGCTTTCGTCATAGTCAAGCTGCCAGATATCCTCCCAGGGAAGCTCCTCTTCCTCTCTCTGAATGGTTTTAGATTCATCACAAACATACTTTTGGTCAAGTTCATCCGGCAATACAAAATGTACTGTGATTACTGCTATCTTCATAACATTCCCGAGGTGCAGCTGGGCCAGTTCAGGCAAGCCATCCATGATCTAAGTTCCAGGGCTGCTCACACCGAACCTCTTCGGGTTGACTTTGCCACCTTGATCATTCCTGATGTGGTGTTCCTTCCTCCACTTCACTCCCTGATCATGGATTCATGTGTGGGAACTCTCATGTTTGAGCGTGCTTCTCAGGTTATGGCTAGGCTCTCTGTGCAAGAAGGTCGTAACCTCGCCTTTCATAGATTTGTCTTCAAGCAGTATATTCAGGGGTACCTCAAGGCCGATGTTCTTGCCCCTATTCTATCTGAATGTGGGCGTCTGTCACCTGCTGATTGGGAAAAGCTATACACTTTGTCTGCTCAACAGCTTCAAGAGTTGAATGTCTCTCAGGCTCGCTCCCATCAACCTCTTCTGACTCCCGCTGACTTTCTGGATGCCAATTCTCTTCACTTTGTCCGGGACTCCTTCCTGAAATGGGAAGAACGGTACAAGGTCTTTCTAGCATTAAAGAAGGAACTTCGGCAGCATCAGATTTTCTATCCCTTTAAAATCACTCTGTTTCTTCAGTTTGCCAGTTTTGGTCGCTTCCTCTCCTACAAGGTAACTCTTGGCAGCAACAAATACTGGGATTTCATATCAGATCAAAGACAACTTCACATCAAGAGGATGATTCCCACCATGGGACCCTCCTATTGTATTTAGCTTGGAGCATTTCAAGCCTATTTTGAAGAGCAGGAACGCCAAGCGCTACCTGTCATTAGGCGCTTTGCATCTCTCTTGTCTCCTGCCTTCTATCTCTCTGAACCCTCCAATGCTCCATAAATTTCCTTGTTTTCTCTCTTTCTTTGTCTCAGCGTTGTACCTTTTTGCTTAATGACAAAAAGGAGGAAAAATACTTAGCACTTCTGAAATACATTCCGAAAAAGCTTTAGATTACTCATACTCCTTGTTAAGTTTTTTCATCACCAAAAATGGGGAGATTGATGATCAGTTTGTCCCCATGTAATTTAATTAATTACAAACTTATTTTTTGGTGATTAATAAAACCTTGTAAAAAATTACTAACATATATTCCATAAGTCTTGAGCACAGGGAATATTACAGGAAAAACAAGCCAACAAGCCAATTTGGTAAGTATTACCTTTCTGAAGCATTATTAATTTCAATTCTGATGTCTCTCTAAGTCCACATCGACTGCTATTGTAAATCACAACGATTTTCTCTGTCTACAACGATTTCATCATAACGATTTGATAAGTTCCTTAACGATTTCTTCATAGACTGAAATGTCATCTGGTTTTAACAAAAGAAATCGTTTCCACAACGATTCCTTAAGTCGTCATAACGATTTGCTCATCGCAACGATTTCCTAAGTCATCGTAACGATTTGCTCATCACAACGATTCCTTAAGTCGTCATAACGATTTTCTCATCGCAACGATTCCCTAAGTCATCGTAACGATTTACTCATCGCAATGATTTCTTCAGATATCGTAACGATTTGCTCATCGCAACGATTCCTTAAGTCGTCGTAACGATTTACTCATCGCAACGATTTCTTCGGATATCGTAATTGTCACGTCCTAAATAAAAATCTTATTTATCAGAAATGACAGAATATAACATGGAAAGGAAAATATGTCCATATATTCCTTAATAACCTCAAAACTACGTTATTACATAGTTGTTCCTCACTATAGTTCTTATGAGGAGCAAACAACACAAACCTATTCTATTACATTTGCTATTTACAATACTACAGAAGAATAAACTAGATGGCTTCTGGTTGACGCGTAGATCACTCAACGCACTTCCCCTTAAACATTCGTTCCACTCGGATTACCTGAAAAGGTAGAATTATGTGAGCTAACTAGCTCAGTAGAATTCAATTCAAGGAACCAAGAAATACGAAGATTAGCACAAGGAATTTCATATATCATTGCTTTTGCATGCTAAGGATGATAGTGCTATGTAACACTAGATAGGGAAGTTACTGAATAGTGAACTTCAAGATTCAGAGATATATAGCAACAATCATGCTCTGATTTGAACATATATAATTACACAGAAAGATGACCTGATGGCCAATCAAACACTTAATGATGCTATGCCAAACATCCACTCATCCTTTATCGTTCTGCGCGGCCACTTAAACGAATTTGGGTGCTCCTCTCAGGACTGGACCAGCCCTTATTTGCCAGGCATAATTCTTAAATTGAGTCTGAGACTCACCAATTGTCTTCACCACACTCTTATCCTTGTAATGAATCAAGGAAATACAAGGATTTACTCATAGTTTACTCATGGTTTGTACACAAGAATTAAGGAACTTTTGTTCCTTCACTGATTTCAGAAATTGATAGTCATAAAAGAACAATTTGGTTCGGAACTTGAAGTAACAATTCAAGGTAGAAAGGAAGATAACATGACTGATTTTAGTAAGTGTTTAGGTGGTAGAAACTACAAAATTTAAGTGGTCCATTGATTGGAACAATTGGGTAAGATTGACAACAAGAAACAGAGCAAAACAAGTGCTGGAAACATGGCACTGTCAGCACCTATCGACAGGCACAAGCTTGCTGTCGACAGGGGCTGGTTTCCAGAACTGAAATTTTAGTTCTGGGTGTTCCTGTCGATAGCAAGCTATGGGCCTGTCGACAGCAACACACAGTGAAGGTTTTCTGGTTTCTGGGAATAGGTTCCTGTCGACAGCAAGAGGTTCGTCTGTCGACAGATCCTGTTTAAACTTTCAGAAAGTCATTAAAATCTACTCTAAATGGTTCTCCAAATTATCTCTATCACTCCTAACATGATTAGGACCTTGAACAAGTAGGATTTCAGGTTTACAACTCAATGTAACATGACGAAAAGATGACGAAAAGATCATGGAATATAAATCACATGAATGATTCACAAGAAGTGGAACTCAAGGGGATTTAATGGAGAACACTTCTCTCAAATTCTTTTCTCCTTTTCCATTGATCATCTATCAAGTACACTCACTTGAGACTTCCATGGTCTCTCACTGAATCAGTTCCACTAAGCAGAAAGAACCATTATGGTTCAGTCTACTCTATACAGTGAAATCAACATGATTTGAAGTTCAGACAACTTGAACAAAGGAAGTAATATGTAGCTACCCGTGAGTTGAAAATTAACTAAACATGATGGAATGCTCAGTTACTATCATGAACCTACCTCCTAAGCCTTGAAAATATCCTGACTTCTCAGATTTGCCAATAACTTGAATTTTTCAGATTTGAAACATAACATACTAAAGGCACTACATGCCATTAGCCAGTAACTCAAAGAACAAGTGTAGGGGAAACAAGGAAAGATTAGGAAGAGAATCCTACCAATACATGAGATTATAATTAAAGACATGAGTGTTGATTAGCAACCATATGAACTCAACAGTACAGAAGTAATCAAACAAGCTGACTAAATCCCATGTTCTCATGAGGTCAAAATGGATATTGAATTCCAAGACTTAGTAAGGAAGGGGAAATAGAAGATAGTGATCAAAAATTGAATCCTACCTGAGAGAGAGCAAGTTCTTCTTCTTGATGTGGAAGTCTGTGGCAACGAAGAGTAATAAATATAGCTGGTGCAGGGGTATTGCGACTTTTCAACAAAGCAGCAGTGGCAGCTTCTCCCGACAGTGATACCAGCAAAGCACAACACAACAGCAAAGGAAGGGAGTAGCTTTTGTGACAACACACTCTCACACAAACAGGAGTGGAAAGATGTGTACGATGGATGTGGGAGGGGTTTTATAAACCCAGGCTATTAATATGCACAAGGCCACGCAAGTGTACAAGTGTTGGAGTAAAAACCCCCTTTTACCTCCCTCAGCCACCTAGCCCTTGCATGCTTCGCAAGTTACACATGGTAACTGAGGTGTTACCTTCACCACCATGAGTGCTGGCCTCACCAAAAGCTCCCACGTAAGCTTAACCGAAAATTCCCAAAAACCCATTACGTAATTCCCCTTTAATTCAGCTGGCCACTTGTCCCTTATATAAATTTGTCCAAATAGGGTCCATTTGTATTGAAATTTAAACCATAAGCTAATTTAATGGTTTTGCTAATTATGGTGATTTTTATTTAATATTTAGATTTTATTTTACACTAGGTGAAAAATCACCCAAAAAATGGTCGCGTCGACTGCACCTTGAAATCCGTACGTCGAAAAATTCAAATAATTACATTTCTGATTTCTCCACATTTTTCTAGAAATTATGGTGTTCTCAGATTTTTATTTCGTTGTCATTTTTCGGTGTCTCCCTGTGGAAGTGCGCACCTCTATGTACGACAATGGGGTAACATTCGTTACCATTAATCATACCTAAATATTAATTATCTCAATTTAATACCAAGTCGAATGTATAATAACCATATTATTTCCATTTTCTTAACACATTGAATTTCTGGGGCGTTACAAGTAATGATTTGCTCATCGTAACGATTCTTTAAGTCATCGTAACGATTTGTTCATCGCAACGATTTGTTTGAGTGATCGCAACGATTTGCCCTCACAACGATTCGATTTCGTATCACAACGATTTGGTCCCACAACGATTCGATAAGTGATCGCAACGATTTGCCCTCACAACGATTCGATAAGTGATCGCAACGATTTACCCTCACAACGATTCGATATGTGATCGCATCGATTTGGTCTCGCAACGATTTCTTTAATGATTGAAATGACTTGCTTTCGTAACGATTCCTTTACTGATCATAACGATTTGGTCTCGTAACGATTCCTTTAGTGATCATATCGATTTGGTCTCACATCGATTTTCTAAGTAAGAATAACGATTTGATCTCTGTAACGATTCAATAAGTTACATAATGACTTGATCTCTGACCATAACGACTCATGCATAACGATTTGCTTACGAAGTCACAACGATTTATCTCTACATCGATTTGGTTGATAGTGCATCAGCGTGCTTATGAGCGCACAATGATTTTCACGAATATCAACTCATTTGCATATAGCGATTTCATAGAAAATAGCGATTTGCCTTTCGAGCTGATTTTTGAATTTGTTGAAAAGTCAAAGTCATCTCGTATATCTTTTTGACAGCAATGCATTTATTACGATAGTACGTATCTCTGCATGCATACACACGATATCATGATTATTCTCTATGAATCCTTTTTGAACAGCAAAATGGCATTACTATTTTGGTGAATATTCACACCAACGATGACTGACAACAAGAGACAGCCTAGCTGTCTACTGTTCTAGCATTTAATATATGCAGGTCACTGACAGCTCTAGTGATACAACGTTGGACAAAATAGAAGCCAAAGGATATTACAGAAGATCTTATCTCTTTACGTGCATGAAAAGATAAGAGACTGTTGACTGGAAGCTTCCAAGGATCAAGCACTCTAACGTACACCTATGCATGGAGACAATGGACACTTCAACGTTCGAATTTCAAACGTTGATATATATATAGAAGAATGAAGTTCGGAAAAAGAAAGTGAGACAACAACAAGCGACAACATTTTCAACCTTCTGAAAACCCTTCTTAGAGCCAGACACAAACTCTCGTTAGTTTTTTAGCTCTTGCTTTAAGTGCTAAGTTCACATCTGTGTGAGAGCCCTTCAGTCTAAGAAGAATCCTTGATTGTAGATCTCTTCTTCTTCTCAGTCCTTGCTTCAGATTAAGTAGTGTTCTATAAGCTTGATCTAGGGGCGTCATCTCTTTGATCACTATTTCTTAAGTTGTTCCCTTCTGTTGTGAAGGAAGACCTGGTGGGATCCAGGGTGTGTCTTTCCCTTCTGTTGTGAAGGAGGACCTGGTGTGGTATCCAGGGGTTGTATTTCCCTTCAGGTTGAAGGAAGACCAGCTGCGCCTGGGTGTAAAGGTCCTTAAGGGGGACCCTGTACCCTTGGTAGTGAAATCCTGAGATTTTGCTCAGGGACTGGACGTAGGACTCCTAAGGAGAGGAGATCCGAACCAGGATAATTCCTTGTGTTGTGTGATTGTCTTTGTGTGATTGCTGTTTATCTTCACTATCACTAACATCCATCGAAGTGTATTTTGTGTAAACGTTTTCGTGTGTACAGGGTTAGTCAATGAAGTTTTAAAGCCCCATTCACCCCCCTTTGGGCTTTCTAGCTGAGCAACAGACTTGAGGCTATTCAAATTTTACTAGCTTATGCATCTGCATTAGATTTAAAACTTTTTCAAATGAATGTTAAATCAGTATTTTTGCATGGTTTTATAAAAGAGGAAGTCTATGTAGAGTAACCTCCTGGATTCGATGATTTAGAATATCCTAATCATGTTTTTAAGTTCCATAAAGCACTATGTGGTCTGAAACAAGCACCTAGAGCTTGATATGAAAGACTTACTGCATTTCTGTTAAATCATGATTTTATTAGAGGTAACGTAGACAACACCCTATTTATTAAATCTTGTACTAAAGACATATTAATTGTTCAAATCTTTGTTGATGATATCATCTTTGGATTTACTGATGAATCTCTGTGCAAGTATTTTGAAAATTTGATGCAGGGAGAATTTGAGATGAGCATGATGGGGGAACTTAACTACTTTCTTGGACTACAAATCAAACAAGGCAAAGAAGGAACTCACATCAGTGAAATCAAATACACCAAGGAATTATTAAAGAAATTTGGATTTGACAATACAAAGCCCTTGTCCACCCCAATGAGCACATCAACAAGGTTGGATAGTGATCCAGAAGGTAAGAAGGTGGATAAAAAACTATATAGAGGTATGATTGGTTCACTACTTTACTTGACAGTTAGCAGACCTGATATTTTATTTAGTGTATGCATGTGTGCTAGGTATCAATCTGATCCCAAAGAATCTCACTTGATCTCAGTAAAAAGAATTTTTAGATATCTAGCTCATACTCATAACTTAGGTCTATGGTATCCTAAAACCTATAAGATCAATTTAATTGGATACTCAGATGTTGACTATGCTGGATGCAAAGTGGATGAAAAAAAAGTACCAGTGGTTGTTGTCAATTTCTTGCAGGATGTTTAATTTCACAGTCTTCGAAGAAACAAAACTCAGTAGCCTTATCAACGGTTGAAGCTGAATATGTGGCTACTGGGAGCTGTTGGGCACAACTTCTGTGGATCAAACAATAACTTGAAGATTATGGACTACACATCAAGACTATTCCATTGCTATGGGACAACACCAGTGATATTAATCTCACCAAAAATCATGTGCAGCACTCGAGGACCAAACACATTGAGGTTACGTATCATTTCATTAGAGATCATTTGGCAAATGGTAATATTAGTATTTCTTTTATATATACCTTAAATAAGTAATCAGACATCTTTACAAAGGCCTTACCTGAAGAGAGATTTACCTCTCTGAGACGGGAATTAGGCATATGCAATTTGTAAAAGATTTATCTGCACATAACTAAAATACATCCATTTATTTCAGAGTAAAATACTGGCCCTCTCCATTACTAAAATCGATCTTATTCTCTTATATATTTTATTCATTTTAGTGTTATCAGTTCTCTATGTGTGTAAGTGATACAACCCTATTTTTGTCGTCTTGTGAAATTAATGCTCCACAGCTTTCAAGCACTTTTCTTACTTTATCTTTTCTATTAATCAATGAATGGCAACTCATTCCCTATCGATTCTCTCTCTCCTGCCCTTTCGACTCCAAGCTCTGCGAAACCCTCTTTTACTTCCATAGAGCCTCCTTCCATCTTTGAGAGATCTTTGATTCTTCCCGCTCAAATTTCTTGAGGGGTTTTACTCTCCTACCTCTGCGAGCACCAAGAATCTCTCCTTCTTAATTTCCATGGCCACATCTGGAAGTTCTAGAAGTCTGGGTGACTACAACGCAAAATTTCTCATGACAGAACAACTTCAAAGATATCAGGTCGTCAAGATCAAGTGATGTGGTAACAAAGATGTTGATTTGGCAGATTTAGAAAAGCATGGAATGGTCAGCATTCTTGAAGCCCTTGAAAGAATGAAGTGGACAGGATTGTGTACTGTCTCAAAACCTAGCTATCCTCATTTGGTGTGGGCGTTTTACACCTGCCTTCAATTTGAAGATGGAGGAACACTTGTTTCTTTCGTTAAAGATAAGCATATTCGAATTACCTTTGACCTCTTAGAATAACTTTTTGATTGCTCCAAGGAAGGTCATAGTTTCGTCAAATCAGTAGATATTCATGTCAAAAGGCTGGGTATCATCGAAAAAGAGTATAAGCTAAAGGATGGCAAAATTGACATAAATCAATTCACTACTTTCAATAGACTGCTGCAGTTCATTGTTTGTCAAATTTTAGTACCCCGTAGTGCCACTTTCTCTCAATGTACAAAAGGGGATGCAAATATCATGTTTTGGGCAGTGCAAAATCAGAAGGTGAATATGTCTCAAATTATGTTTGAAAGAATGAAGTCTGCAGCAGAAATCATCTGGGATATGAAGAACAAGATGTTGGTCCCTCTTCCTTATGCTCATCTACTCACAAAAAAATTGCAGCATTTTAAAGTAGACTTGGAAGGTGTTGAACCACTCTCTATTTGTTCTTGTATTTTGGTGATAATAAAATTTATGATGTAACTTAAATTGAATATTTTGTTTCATCTGTGTCGCATCAATCTCATAGAAAAATGTTGAGTCTCACATTGATGCAATATGGCGCACTAAAATGATAAAGTCGATGTCTAACTCATATACATCGATTTCTGTTTATGTGCCAAAGCAACAAGCGCAATGATTTTCTAAGAAGTCGATGCCATAACGATTTCATAAGTGTTCGCAACGATTTCTTCTGTAAGCGCAATGATTTGTTAAGAAGTCGATGCCATAACGATTTGATAAGTGGCCATAACCATTTCTTCTTTGAGCGCATTGATTTGATAAGAAATCGTCCCCATAACGATTCCTTAAGTGACCGAAAAGATTCGATAAGAAGTCGATGCCATAACGATTTCATAAGTGATCACATCGACTTCTTCAGGTGATCAGAACGATTTGCTTTCACAACAATTTCATAAGTTACACAACGATTTGATCATGTAATGATTCGTTAAGTGAAACATCGATTTTATTGTATAACGATTTGTCTTGTAAGCACAACGATTTGCCTTCCATAACGATTCGCTAAGGCGCATAACGATTTGATAAGTAAGCACAACGATTTGTTCTCACAACGATTTCTTTAGACCATAACGATTTCTTAAGTGAACGCATCGACTTGTCTTTCACATCAATTTGTTCATAAACTTGCAACGATTCACTTGTAAATGAACAACGATTGTATAAGTCATATTCACATAGATTTCTCTTGAATATTTTGAAAGTGTTTTTGGCGCTCATTGAAAAGTCAAATGTTGTCTGACAGAAAAAGCTGCATGCATAATCTTGTCATAAAAAGATATGACCTACTATTTTCAGTATGTTAGCAGAAGCACAGTACTATACATCGTTTATCATAAACACTCTTTTATGCTAACACTTTCTCCTATGCTTGCAGACCTCGTAGACCACAAAATATCAGAAGAAAGAGAACATGAGCAACGGGTAGAACTCCAACGGATCTCTTCAACGGATCCTTTCAAAAAGCTACTCATATAAAAGTTGAAGCATAGCTGAAGAAAAGCAGAGCCTTTTCCTGAACATCTTTGAAGGAGTGTACAACTGTGAGAAGCACCTCAACTCCACATACACTCAAAGCAAGAGAGAAGAGCTCGAGCCAAAATCTACAGAAGCTTTCAAGCAGAAGTCTTCATCGCCTTCAAGCCTTCTTCTCTTCCATTCTCCCTGTGCTTATTGTAATTCCTGGGGAGAGTTTTTGCTGAGAGTTTTTGAGTAGATGCCATTCTTGTAGAACTCTCAGCACTATTCTTTCTTTTGTAAGAAAGATCCTTGTCCAGCTGCAGGACTGTATACAGTAGATAACCAAGCTAAGGGTTTGTGTGTAGTTGAACCAAACTGGGGTTTGTACCTGTTGTTAACCTAGCTAGGGGTTAGTGTCTAGCAGAACCGCACTGGGGTTTGTACCAAGAGGTTGGCTTCTTTACCTGTAAGAGAAGTGGGCTACCTTCTTGCCCGGGAAAGAGAAGAAGACCAGCTGGGGTGCTGGGTGTTGTATTGTCCTTGAGGGGGACTGTACCCTTGGTTAGTAAAATCCCAAGAGGTTGCTTGGGGACTGGACGTAGGACTTCCATGTGGGAAGGGCCGAACCAGGATAAATCTCTTGTGTTATTTGTGTGATTATTTATTTGCTTCCGCACTGCTACTCTTTATCACACTAAACTAACCAAACTTTCAAGTGGTAATTTTCTGTGTTTAAGTTTCTATTTCAGATTTCAGAAAAACCTATTCACCCCCCCCCCCCTTCTAGGTTAGGTTGCTGCCGTACCAAAAGGGCCAACAGAAGGGGTGTTGCTGGAAAGAATGGGTCAGCCTATCCAAACTAGAAATCTAAAGAAAAGTGGATTCACTTTTTCGATCAATATTTGGTCCAAGGACTCCATGGCTGAAGGAGGAGCCATCATGGCAAATACCCACAATGCAGAAGCCCCATTAACCCAAGAAGTTGAAACTGAGGCTGGGAATACTGAAACAATTGTACCTGTATTATCTGACATTAGAATAGAGGATATACCTCCAGAGCACACTGAACCTTTTGAGTCTTCAGGGGAACTAGCTGTAAATATTTCCACTGAACCTACTGTGGAAGCCTCTGTTGTATAGGAGACAGTTGTTGAAGATGCTCCTGTTGAGGAGTATCATGAAGAAATCTTTCCAGATGATATGACACTGAGAAATTTAGAACAAGCTCCTATTGAGGAAGCTCCTGTTGAGGGGGAGCATGAAGATGTCCTTGCTGATGATATGCCTTTGGGAAATTTAGAGACAGTTCCTGTTGAAGATGCTTCTATTGAGAGGGAGCCCACAGTTGCTACAAATGAGGAACAATTTGTGGAAGGGCTAGTAGAGGATACATCTGATGATGATTCCCTTGACCATCAACATATAGGATATGCAGCTATGAATAAAGGACCAACTGCTGATGATGCTGTCAGATAGCAGGGTATACATGACAGGGTTCCTAGGCTCACCAGAAGAAGTCATAACAAGTCCAAGAGGGTGAAAGTCTGTGTTCATCTCGAGCCTATAATAAAGCAGCTAGATGCTCTGGGATAATTACTATGTTCCCTATAGGCAGATCTTGGATCTATAGTACACAGCCAGCATGTACAAGGCATAGACTTATGTGAAGTAAAAGATGATCTTCAAGGGATGAAGGTTGAATTGAGCAATTTGAGGAACATGGTGACTGACTTCACTCAATTTGTGAGAACTCACCTAATCTCATTTGCTTCTGACAACCAACATGTTGCTCAAGAACTATCTGAACAAGCACCACCTGTACCTACTGTAGCAGCTGATATTAGGCCATCAGGGCCATCTATACATGAAGCAGAAGAAGCTATTGGACCATCCGGGACTCTAGTGCAGGAAGAAGAATCTATTGGGCCATCAGGGCCATCTGTTCAGGCAGCCAAAGTTGCTAGGCCATCCGGGCCTCCAGGGCAGGCAGATGTGACTAATGGGCCATTTAAGCAAGTAGCAGCCTCCGGACCACCAAGGCCTTCAGCATCAGTTGATCCACCTGCAGACATGGAGCCTAGTACAGAACCACATCATGCAGAAATTCCATCTGTGACTCAGAGTGAACAGACTTCTGCCCCTTCCTCTCCTACAGCTCCATTCACTACTCCTTCTGCTCCTGAGCCCTCTAAGAAGCCTCTTCCGAAACACATTTCTTCTCCCACTCCTTTTATTGATGAACCCTCTTCACCCACACCTTCCTCTTCCATCAACCCTCCAGTAACCACCTCTTCACCTACTACCTCTCCACCTACTCCATCACCCTCCATCCCACCCGCTCATCCTAAAGAACCTTTAGTTTATCCCTCAAGCACTTCTTCTACTGGACCTTCCACATAACCTTCCTCCCACACTTTTTCTTCTCTTCATCCCCCTACTCCACCATCCTTCATCACCATCATTCTTGAAGGAGCCTGTGTTACTGACCTTACTGTCAGTGACATTAAGGATGAGTTTGAGGAGACCATTATCCGAGTAGTTCTGTCTATTACCTTCCATGTTAACAGGACAGAGTCTCTGCTCTCTTCTAGTCCAGCTCCAAAAAGAAGGAAACTCTCCAAAGAGCTTGTTCGCCGCAGTTCTCAAGACTTGTTTCCTTCATTGTGGTACTCCCTGGCTGTCACCCACAAGCGCAAGTCCATTTATACTCAGTATATTCAGAGTTTCACATTTGTTGTAGTCTTTGCTCTACCTAGTCTGAATCTGTCAGAGTATCTCTCTCTTATTTTTTCACTCTCTGATGTCTCCAAATCTGACACCCATAAGATTTTATCTACTGCTGAGTCCAAGACTGAGGATCAATGGGCTAGATCTCACAAAGCTGTTTACAGAAAATTTGAGGTTGCCATGGATAGCAGATACCCTTCTTAGAGACTCTACTCTTTCTCTGTCTGAATGGTTTGTGCATCAGCACACCTCTTCTTGAGGGACCTAAAATTTATAAGGAAGTCAAGTTGCTAAGGTAGTTCTAGATGTACAATGATTACTGTTATATTAATGGTCTCCCTGAAGCTCATCTGGCTCAGTTCAGGTTTGTTTTAGATAAAATTTGGTCTAACCATAGGGACAGTACAACACTTCAAGTAAATTTTGCCACTCTCAAGATGCCAGATCTTACATTATCGCCTGAATTACATTTTCTTATCATGGACTCTGTTGTTGGTCCTATTATTTTTGAAAGGTATGCTTGAGTGAAAGCTAGAATTCAAGTTCAAAAGGAGCTTTCATTAGCCTTTAATCACTTTCTCTTCAGAGAGTATCACGAAGGCTTCATCAAATCTTCAATTTTAGCCCCTCTGTTGGTAGAATTAGAAATATTTTCTCCATCTGAATGGAGTAAGAAATATCGCCAGGCAGCTCTCCAACTGGACCAGTTCAATGCAGCTCACCTAAAATCCAATCAGCCCACTTTATCACCTCAGCAATTCATGAATCTCAACTCTATCCATCTTGTGCAAGATCCATTTGCCATCTGGGTTGAAAGGTACAAAGTCTATTTTACTCTGGGGCAAGAACTGCTAGCCAACAACATTGTGTATCCCATCTCCATCGATCAGTTTTTGCAGCATGCTAGTTTTGGCACTCGAAGTCTCTATCGAATGTCTCTCAGTGATACAAAGTATTGTCAGTTTCTTCAGACTCAAAGGCAGCTTCACATTCAGAAATTTAGAGCAGATATGCGGCCTTCTTATTGTATAAGCTGGGAGTTATTCAAGAACTATTTTGAAGAGTAGGAAGTCAAAGCTTGGCGTATCATCACTCGCCTTGCTTTCCTCTTGTCCCCTGCATTCTATCTCTCAAACTCTTAGTGATTAATACAATCTCATACACTTGGCCTCCATTTCTCTTTGTCTCTTCTTTTTCTTTCAAATCTTTTTGATTAATGACAAAAAGGGGGAGAACATACTCTGAAATACATATTTATCACTTTACCTAAAATTCATTTCAGAAATTTCTTTTCTATGCTTTTATTGTTTTGTCATCACCAAAAAAGGGGATGTTGATGAAAAAATTATCTCCATTTATGTATTTTGGTGTTAACAAAACCATGAAAAATATTTGACTAACATATTTTCTGAAGGTTGTCAACAGGTATCAAATGAAATAACTTTTTTAAGTTAGATACACTCATTTAAATTAAAAGTCATTGCATATGAATTATCTAAGTCTACATCAATTATTGTTTTAAGTCCACATCGACTACTATTTTAATATCACATCGATTACTCTAACATCGATTATGCTTAAACATCAGTTCTATTCCAACATCGATTAGTTAAACATCAATTATGCTTAAACATCGGTTGTATTCCAACATCAATTACTTACACATCGATTATGCTCAAACATCGATTGCCTTCACATCGATTATGCTTAAACATTGATTTCCTTAGAACATCGATTACATCAATTAGACTTAAACAATGATTGTCTTTCACATCGATTACATTATAACATCGATTGTCTTTCACATTGATTACATTATAACATCGATTATTCTTCATATCGATTGTCCTTCACATCGATTACATTAGAACATGGATTATTCTTCACATCGATTGTCCTTGACATCGATTACATTAGAACATCTATTGTCTTTCACAGCGATTACATTAAAACATCGATTGCCCTTGGATATCGATTGCCTATAGACAACGATTACCCTTTAGTCATCGATTATTCTTTCAACATGGATTGTATTATCTCTTGTTACTACAAATAAATTATTATCTATACCTTGGTAATAACCTTTGCAATAATCATATTGATTTTGGTTGTAGTCAAATCTTGCCTCGCAATATCTTTCGAATTAGTTTTAAAATTATGTGCATTTCAAACGTTCCCGCTAACTGTTGCGTATCCTTTTACTGAAAGACTTTATTGTCTTTCAATGGATACACTTCCTATGCACATCACCTGTAGCGACCCTGGGTATTTATGCCCAACAAGGCTCCATATCCAGACCCACCTCCCGTGAACAGACCGAAGTCTCGCAAGGGATAACTCGCACAAGTGTCCAGTAAGAATATAAAAGACAACTACAAGAGTATAAGCCACAAGAAAATACATGTATTTATACCTATATACAACAAATTACAACTGTCCCAATACATTATTACATGTCCAAGAGAAAAGTACAACTACCTGGGGCATACCCCGAGGGAGCAAAGTTCACACAACGACAACTAGAACTCAACTGTTGGTAGTACAACTCTGCCACAATGCTATTGCAAGCCAAACACACGACTAGCACCTGAAAAGAACTGTAAGGGAGTGAGCCTCAAACGTCACTAGCTTAGTAGGGACCTCCCAAAAACAACAACTGAAAACTAAAGAGACCTCAACCACAAAGGGTCTCACTGGCAACACTGATAGCCAAACCACAACATACTCACATTAAACATGATTTACTGCAATTAAAATGTAATCACACCAACTAACACAGTCCTCAAAAAATGAAAAGGAAACAACAGGACTAGTATAGAACACCAGTCTGTACCACCACTGAACGCCTAGGCCACAAGCCTCACAGGCAAACCACGAACTCATGGGTAAGAAGACTGCCAACAAAGGGCTAGTCTACCATACCCTAGAACCACAACACACCGGAAGACTACCCTCAGGAGGGTACAACACAACGAGTGGAAGGTCCTACAACATGACCTCCATGGAGCACGGCTCCACCTCAACACCTAAAAAGATTGGTACACGACGTACCATAACAAACGGTTACCCACGAAGGGTACAGGTACCTACCACCACGAGGTACCACCACAGAACCACAACCACAACAACAATTATGCCACAACCGGGGCACACCACAACAGGTAAAACCACAACCGGTGAGTCACCACTCACAAGCCACGACCATTGGCAAAGCACGAGCCGGAAAGGAATGACACCACCACACGGGAACCGACTGCTAGTTCATGTCGCCAGTATCCAACCCGGACAACACAACACAAGAACCACCTGTCAGTCTCGTAGCCACAGAAGAAAGGTCCAGCTACCACTCCATCTCAACAAAGCCAACAAACTGTGGAGACCAACCAACACCACACCTGCAGACTATACAGCTGCAAGCCCATGCCTGGCACCTTCAGGGACTCCGGCCCGAGCTTCCTAAAGTAAGACACTAGAAACATGGGACTAACTGGGGACTAGTATGTCTACTGGTGTCCATCCCTCAACCACGAGCGTGCTACAAGCAACCGAACCACCATAACATGAGTCTCTGCCCCATTGTTGTCTTTCCCTCAGCCGAACATAAAACTGAAACACGGGAGTGAGGGTGTCTAGGAAAACGACACAGACCTCAACGGTACACACACAATATCGAGACAAACCTCGAGCACAACAAACACAACGTGCCTGCCTCACAAAGAACCTGGGATACCCGACAGAAGAGGCATTCCGGATTAAACGCCAGACCACCAAACTCGGCAAACACACAAACCACGATACATACTTATACAACCTTTATTTATGAACCATGACCATTCACATGAAAACTTGCTTGTCATTGGTCATTGCATGACCTCCATAGCAACATCACACCACGATGCACATTAACCACTTAATTAACATAAAAACATAAATAACTTAACTCAGTAGTTGGCCATAATCCAGACCATTAACGTATAACATGTTTTTCAAACATTAAACAACTTAAACCACTTAAAATAACACTACATAACTAGGGCTAGGTCCACACTAGACCCTCACTACCCAGGCACCACAAACAGACCATGGAAGCTGAAACGCGATGGACACAGGCGTCGCCTTTCAAATTGCGACGATCTGTTCAGACATGACCATAAGTCAAATGCGACAGGGCCCAGTGCCACGACTAAATCACGACAACCTAATACGTCGCCTTCAAGCTAGAACCGATAGTCTGAGTTCGAATTGCGATGACACGATGTGTCACGACAAAGCCAATCGGTAACACCAATCGATGCCAGCCACGAACGCGACGGACCAAACTGTCGCGTTCTTGCCAATTGGAACAGAATACCAATCAGATACAAAGTCGTGACAGCTCACTGTGTCGTGTTCATAACATGAACGCGATGGTGAACCCCATCGCGTTTCAAACGCGATAGTAGGGTCAGCCAAACCCACCCTTCTCCATCAGAAATCCATACAAATCTGATGCAAATGGCAATTAAAATAGTACACATGAAATCTACACTATGGCACACCACCCAAACATGATTTCCACCCTTTAATCCATTCAAAGCAAAGTAAAGCAAGAGGAAAGTCTCCCTACCATCTGAAGGAGCTCGAAGAATGCTGAAAACACCGTGTCGCCAGCATGTCCGCGCTCCTGACACCTTCCTTGTGTGGAACCCACGCCGCACAAACCACCAGGAAGCCATATTGCCCCACAGCAGCTCCCCTTTCGCCGGACAGAGCTCCTCTGCTCTGTCTAGCCGCGCCACTTTAAAACCAAAGCCAAAATCGCGACGTAGGTAGACGTCGCGCTTAACATGCAATAAATGCGATAGACCAAGCCATCGCCAAAAGCACTGCATAATAGAAAGGCGGTTCAGTGACTCGTGATAGAGGTAGCCATCATGTTTAAAACGCGACGACCTACTCCGTCGCCTTTTTCACCAGAAAACCTGCCAGCCTTATGGGCCAAAACCTAAGGCCCACAACACCCACACAACAGCCAGAAGTCACAACCAAGGCCCACATTGGCCAAGGGCACCATACCCGAGCCATTAAACACAGATCTGAATGATCGCAACGTTACATCACCTTTTACTGTTTGCCATTTTCATGACATATCATCTGGAACTTTAAATGGTGACAGAATGACATTTCCTCTTTGGTATATCTTCTTGCAGCATGGCCAGTGACATTGACTGATAGTTAAGAAAAGTTTGACCTGTCTGTCTTTCAGTATTTATTGTCTGCAGGTTTTTGTTAGTCACACACTTTTTACAATGTTGGACATACCACATTGACCAAAACACAGAAGATATCCATATGATCTTTCTCTCTCGCTCATGTCTCTATCCAAGCATTTATTATCTGCAGGTTTCCGGTACTCCTACATTGGACTTGCTACATCTGTCAGGAGACAAGTTTCAAGACAAGAGACACAACAGATATTTCAACAGATACTTCACAAGATGAGAAGATAAATAAGAGCTTATGAAGATAGAAAAAGATGATCGATCTTGAACACACTGAAGTGCAGAGATTCAAAGACAACAATAATTGTGCAATTTAGAGCTTGGCCCTTCATTCAGAAACTCTTCCTGCTCTGAGCTCTCCTAAAAGTCTTGTTTCTCATCCTTCCTGAAAGAGAGAGCTTGTAGTAATTTGAGAGAGATGCTTCCTATTGTAGTTCCTTTCTTCTCTCAGATTCTACCTCTGATCAAGCATTATATTGTGGCTATTAGCTTGGTCTAGGGGTCACCACCTCAAAACTCTTTTGAGAGTGTCCCTCTTCTTAAGTGAAGAGAAGACCTACTGTGTAGTAGGTGGGTGAATCCCTTTCGTAGAAAGGAAGACCTATTGTAACAGGTGTTGTATTGCCTTCTCGTGGGTTGAAGAGAAGGCCAACTAGTGCTAGATGTGTAAGTGTCCTTAAGAGGGATTGTACCCTTGGTTAGTGGAATCCCAAATGGTTTCTTGGGGATTGGACGTAGGACTCCTGGTGATAGGAGGTCCGAACCATGATAAAATTCATGTTGCATGTGTGATTGCTTTTGTCTTCATTTCCTTAACGAACTAACTCTAACCTCCACATTTAGGGTTTCTAAAGTAATTTGTTACAGATATTTTTAAAGACGAATTTTTACAATCCATTCACTCCCCCTTTGGGCTTGCAACCTTGTTAACATTGTACTCAAAATTCATTAGCCAAGAGAAATAGATATCATGGAATAACATCATTCACAACATGGAGCATGGATAAAGCATTCAATAGTAGACATAGCTCATTCAATTGTTTGTTTTAGACCATGAAGATAAATGGACTTAGCCAAATTAGGAGATTGGAGTTCAAGATAGGAGGAATCAACTGATTGGAAGGATTGAATTGATCTGACATGATGAAGATTAGGTGCAATGCTTGCCCTATGCAATACCATCAAGAAGTTTTTTAGATTTTTGAGGATATTCAATTTTTATAGAGTTTTTAAAATATTTGATTTTTTAGATATTTTAGGATATTCAAAAAAATTGGGTATTGAAAATATTTGAATTTTGGGATTTTTTTTGAAATTTTTAAATTTTATGGAGTTTTGAAAAATTCTGAATTTTTTATGAGATTTTGAAATATTTGAAATTTTGGAAGATTTTTAAAATATTCATCTGTTTTTGTTAGTTTTGAAAAATATTCATCTTTTTGTTGGTTTTGAAAAATATTCAATCTTTTTTGGGATTTTTGGAAACATTGTCATGTCATGGTGGCAATAAAGTTATGACAATTGACTGGCAAGGGTTCCTCGTTATGTCCCCTTTCATTAAAGAGTGCCTAGAGTAAGGTGTGCATTTAAAGTGGGGCCCAGTGGCTGACTGCTCATGGTTAACTATATCACTACTAAAGCCATACCTGAAAAGGTGACTTGGTTTGGTAGGGAGAAAGGATGAAAATTTGGAGATAAGCTTGATATGGGTTTTGAAAAGTTGGGTTTGACTTCTGTCTTTGGCACAACTGTCAGAAGATTTAGCCTCATGAAATATTGGGGGCTTTTGAAATTGATGATGAACCATCTATTTGTAGGGACATACATACGATCGGGTTCATTTTAAATCCCGCGGAGACTTTTCCATGCCCTGTTATATTGATTGATTATTTTATATTGTTTTTTTTTATTTGCATGCATACAACCAGCGTTCATTTTGAATCCTGTGGGGACTTTGCCGCTCTTGACATGCATTTGACTTTGAAGTTCATTGATCATTTAATTGATTCCCCTTTTTGAGACATCCTCGCATCAAGGAGTGCTTCAGGTTAGTTATCTTGCCCAGACTACCTCTACTTCTCATATTTTGGCCGAATAAAAAAAGAAACAGACTTTCGTGCCCTCAGGCATGGCCGTGATAGCGATGGTGTCTTCCAAAGTAATCGACTTAGGGTGCCGTGAAGTGTGTGAAATTGCCTATGCCAAGGGCAAACCTTAATGATTGGGGATGAACTTTGGACTCCTGGCGCGGAGTTTTCATAACAGGAGTGCTGCAGTAGCATGGCAACATTAAATATTCTTCTTTTTATGGATTTTGACTCTGATAAGCAACATAATAGATTTCAAAATAAGAATTAAGAGGATAAAACAGGACGAATGCCCTATGGTGGGGCGAGACTCAGGGGATTTGAAGAATGTATAGGATTGCAAGGGAATTAAGAAGATACATGGGGACTAAAACCCCGAAAGTAGTGGGATAATGGGTGAATGATCTGATCAAACATGGAAGGAGAGAATGATGGGAAGAATTTGGAGACTCCGGCTGGACCGGAGGGAGCAACAGAGGAGGGGCGTGGTGCCCAATAAAAGGAAAAGAATCTGAGGGTCCGGAGGAGAGAGAGGTAAAAATGGGACGTGAGGGGCCGAAGAGGAGGGTGTGAAAGGGTGCTGCCTAGGGCATGAGATGGAGAGGTACCGTGAGGGGCACAAGAGGGAGATGTGCCGCATAGGGCACAGAAGGGAGACATGCCAGTTGAGTCACTAGAGGGGGACGTGCCACGAGGGGCACAGAAGGGAGATGTGCCAGGTGAGGAACTAGAGGGGTACGTGCCACGTGGGGCACAGAAGGGAGACGTGTCAGGTGAGGCACTATAAGGAGGTGTGTCACATGGGGCACAGGAGGGAGACATGCCAGGTGAGGCACTACAAGGAGGTGTGCCATGAGGGGCACGGTATGGAGGGTGAAAGCAGTGTGGTGTGCCCCGTGGGGCATGGAGGGGAGAATGGCGAGAACATAACGATGTGCTATGAGGGGCATGAGGCGGAGAGTATGGATTACGAAAAAGGGGCGCAATGCCCAGTACAGGATGATGGATCACAAAAAAGATGGAAGAAAAATGCCTCACGTGGGGAGGAAATGTGGAGGACCTACGGGATGGTGCTAAGTAGCACAAAAGAGGATGTGAACGGGTGAGATAGGGAAGGCGGAGGTCCCCTGGTCTTTGGCCTTTCCCGGTGTTTAGGCTTCCTCTTAGGAATCGGCTTTCTGACCGTCATGTGTTTCCTCACATAGCATGCCAACGGGCGAATGATCTAGCTATCACATGCCTTGAATGGCTCTCAATGATTGGATGGTTGTTGACTTCCTTCGGAGTTCCAAGCATAGTGGCAACTCCCTTGGAATATAGTTAAAGAAAATAGTGGGGAGTTCCACTGGTAATGTTGGAAGTAACAACGAAAGGACCGTGCCCAAATATTGTATAACATGTGATAGGGAAAGGGGCACGTGCCCTTGGGTAATTGAATATGCCAATGATTTGGCTTTAGAATGTGTAAGAGCAATTTGAATAGTTGACCTCTTCACTTGAGTGGGAAAGTTCACCACAAGTGTGTGAGGGGTCATGAGAGCATGGAGGGAGAGATGCCCTATGAGTATATGGAGTTTAACACTGGCAACTTGATTAAATGGCATTATTTTAGAGGGCCTCTTGACGGCCAAGAATGGAGGGGAGGACTTCTTCTCAGCGAATGTGTTCAGTATATGGACAAGGACTGGCATGCGTGAAATATAATATCATAAATTGGAAAGCATGCCCAGTCCCAGGGCTTCCTTCTCTTGCTGACTTGGCTCATCGCTCTTCAAATATGTGCACCCACTCCATTGGATGGGGGTGGATGTGGATGGAGTGGAGGGTTGTATGGCCGATGGAGGTGTAATGGGTAATGGAGGGAGTTCTTGCTCAAGTTCAATTGCCAATGGTGTTGGCATAACGAGAGGTGTAGTGATCAGTTTAATGGTGGGAGTAATGGTTGATGAAGGCTTAATAAGAAAGGGTTTAGTGATAATGGGTGGTGGTGTAGGAGGGGTAGGTAAACGGCATACGAACATGACCTCGGAAGATTCATCATTGTAACACCAAGTAGTTTCATGGATGGGTTGGTCATTGGCAACTTCAGCCCGAGCAATAGGCTGTGATGGAGGTGGAGGTTTTTGTGGAGGTAATGGTCATGGTGGAGGTATGGCAATGGGTGTCGGAGCAAGTGCAGTGTTGGGCACATGTGTTGGCCCTCTTGATATGGCAGCAAGGATGGCCGTAGAGGGGGGGGGGGGGGGTGAATAGGTAATCTGAAAACATAAGATAAAAATCACCACTTGAAAATCTTTAGTTAGTATAAATAAGCGTGTGCAATGGAAATTAAAGGTGCAGAAGCAAGCCCACAAGGAACACAGAGATTTATCCTAGTTTGGCCCTTCCAAATGGGAGTCTTATGTCCAGTCTCCAAGCAAACTCTTGGGATTTCACTAACTAAGTGTATAGTCCCCCTTAAAGACATACAACACCCAGCACCCCAACTGGTCTTCTTCTCTTTCCCGGGCAAGAAGGCAGCCCACTATTTTACCTCCGCCAGGTGCTTCTTTTACGAGCTCAGAAGCAACTCACTGGTACACACCCCAGCAGGTCTTCCCTTCAAACAAGGGGAACATTATGTACAGTCCCACAGCCAGACACTACCAGACACCAACTGGTCTTCCCTTCAACAAGGGGAATACTTGCACATCAAGCCTTCTCTTCCAACCGAAGAGAAACACTTCTGAACACAAAAGCTTGGACCTAGAGTCCCTAGATCAAGCTTAAGATGAACAAAGGAAGGCTTGATCTGAGACAGAGCCTAAGAAGGAAAGAGTTTACAGGACAAGACTCTCCTTAGTCTAACCCCCAACTCTCTCTTTCAAGTACACAATGACATACAGAGAGAGAATGAGAAAGAAGAAGGAAGACGGCTTGAATGCTTCAACTTTAATGGGCTCGAGCTCTCTTCTTTTCTTGCTTGAGTGTGTGTGGAGTTGGATGCTCACTGGATGTACACTCCTTGAATGATCTTCAAGTTCGCTTGTTACTCTTCTTTTGCTTTTTGCTTCTCCCTTTTATGGAGCAGTTGAAGAGATCCGTTGATAGATGGACGTTAGAGTTTCTTGGCTCTCTTCTTTTTCTACTCTCCTTCCTTTGTGTCTAACGGCTTCCTTCTTGTGCCTACTAGCTACTTGGAATGGAGGAAGATGTTCCAGCTAGTGCGTACTTCCAAGGATGCCAGCAGTAGGTCCAAGATGTTGACTATGAGCAGAATAAACCTACAGACATTTAATGCAAAGAAGATGTTTAGACTCGAGAAGTCTTTTGTCAGATGGCCCTTACCTCTTTTGCTTTCTGTCCATATTTCCTGCAGATAGCTAGAAATAGAATGTAGGTACTTTTCTTTTGTTGCATGAAGGAAGAGATTCTATGAGACAGGCAAAAAGATCTTCAGTCAGAGAAATAATAAGTTAAAGCCTATGAAGTACATTTGAAATTTCATTGGGCACCAAAGACATTTTGAAACATTCGAAATATAGAGGCAATCGATGTTCAAGTATAATCGATGTTTAAATATATATAATTGATGTTTCAATGTATGTAATCGATGTTTCATAAAGGTAATCGATGTTTTGAACATAATCGATGTTTAAGTGAAAGACAATTGATGTTTCAGACAATCATTGTTTCATAAAGATAATCGATGTTTTATAAAGATAATCGATATTTTATAAAGACAATCGATGTTTCGATGTAATTGATGTTTAAGTGAAAGACAATCGATGTTGACTTAAACAGTAATCGATGTGGCACTTAGTCAGTAATTGATTGGTCAAAAAACAACATAAACAGTCAAAGTGAAGCTTCAGATATGACGAAGTGAAGCTTCAGATAAACGGAAATTAACGATGTCGGTCGAAGCTAAAACCCGCAGTCGGTCGAAGTGAGCTTCGTATATCGCTTCGGATATGACGAAGTTAACTTTGGATATCACAAAGTTGGACTTCGACTGATCACGATCAAAAGCATGCATGACGAAGTGCCAGCTTTGGATATGATGAAGTGGACTTTGGATATGACAAAGCTAGCTTTGTCTATGATGAAGTAAGCTTCGACTGAACATGATAAAAACATGCATGACGAAGTTGAAACTTAGTGTAAATCTGAAAAGATAATGCAAGAATATCTTGTAATCATGATATAAAATATATTAATGATATTTTAGGCTAATCATGTGTTTTGTTATCACCAAAATAAAAGGATAAATATAAGAGTGGTTCAACAATTTCCCCCTTTTTGGTAATGATAAAAGACATGAGAATTTTCTTACAAAGATACTCAAAACATGAAATAAACAGAAAATTCATGGTTTAAGAATACTCTTCCCCTTTTTGTCAATAACCAAAAAGGAAGGATCTTACCATTTGCATTTCCTTCTTTTGGAATGACTTCTTACCAATACTACTTGTGAATTTGAAGGAGAGGGGTTCAACAATACTTGTCATGAACATGTAACTCCTCCTTAGTCTATGCTCCCCCTAAATGTGAGGCTCCCCCTTGATGTTACTTGTTGTGGTGTTGGGAGGTCTTCACAAAGATTCCCTACATTGATCTATATAAAAGACAAAATCCTTGCAAGGATGTTAGTAGCATTGTAGTTTAATGAATATAACAACAAAAGGAAATGTAACTTAACAAACTTAAGGATGACTACTTCCTCTTCAGATTGGAATGAAGTGAAGAGTTGGTAGTCAACAATCGGATGCTTTTAAGCATCCTCTAACCATACCCATTTGAATGCCTTTTTCTTTTATTCATCAAGAGTAGATAGGCATTTTCTTCTTTGATGTTGGAGCTACCTGAGGAGTTGTTCACTGAAGGTGTCTCATGAGGTGTTACTTGGAACTTATGTGCCTTATCCTCAGCTTCTTCTTCATCAAAAGCCTTTTTAACACTTACCTCTTCAGGAATATCCTCTTTGAGAAAAATCTGAGGCTCCCCCTTTATATTTTCTTCTTCATGTAGAAGGATGTCTTCCTGAGGTGCTTTCTGTTGCTCCCCTTGAATGGTGACAGTTGGAGAAGATGGAGTTATAGCTTCCTGTCTTGTTTCTTTAGACACTTGAGCATTAGCGCCACTTTGGATGTGAGTTAACTCAGAGTTAACTCTAGTTAACTCTGAGTTAACTCAAAAGACACTTTGGATGTGTGTTACATTTAACCTACATCTAAAGTGGTTAAAACTGAGTTAACACAGAGTTAACCCACCTATACCTAACCCACCCCTATCCCACGACTGGAGTTAACCCACCTGTGGCTACCCCATTTACCCCTCCCCGTACGCGTCTGGCACGGCACATGGGCGATGTGACTCGTCTTCCTCCCGCGAAATCCCCGCCATCGCTCCCCTCCCGGACTTGCTACCTCCGCCATCGCAGACGAGGCTTGCTCTCCACCATCGCTCCCCGGTCCTGCTACCTCCAGCCATCGCAGACGAGGCTTCCTCTCTGCCATCACTCCCCGGTCCTGCTACCTCCAGCCGTCGCAGACAAGGCTTGCTCCAGCCTTCTCCGTCGTCGTTCCCCGGACCTGCTACCTACCGCCTTCGCAGACCAGGCTTCCTCCCCGAACAGGACCGCCATCGCTGCCCTGTTTCCACCTGCAGTTAAAGAAGAAGAGAAAGGTAGAAAGCTGTCCACAATCCACGCGCGAATCTGTTCCCTTTTGCCCGTGATTTGGATTCCTTGTCAGAAGGTTCCCCTTTTCCCGTCCTTCCTATCTGAGGCCGTGCGAAGAATCGTCCTCCGGCTTTGACTGTACTGTTCATTGCCCGTTCCTTCACCCTGGTAAGTTTGAACTCTGGCGATGCCCTGTGCACCCGTGACTGCACCCTTCCTTGCCCCTTCCTTGTCTATAAAACCCCGACCGTGTCTATTTGTCACCCTCTTGCGAAAGTGGTGTTCTTCAGTTCAACCTGTTGTTGAGGAGGTGAGTTCTTTACCATTTTTTTTTTACTCATCCAATTTGTGACTAATGGGGGTTGTGTTTTATATATGTCATTGCGTTCATGATCATGGGACGATTCTCCAGATTTTCTGAACTTTCAACATAAGAAAGGTTAGATTTCTTGTATACACTTTGACTGCCCTATGTATAGATTATTGTGCTTCCTTTCTCTACTTTGAGGACTGATAGAAGCGCTGCAATGTTTATCCTAATCACTTCTATAACCATGTTTGGATGATTCCTTATGTTTGCCTGCAATTTTTTTGTTTCATATTCTGAACTTATGTTTGGATGATTCCTTAGATGTTCCGATAAGAACCCACGAGTTTATGCTCCTCGTCAACAATTGAAGCAGTTTTATATACATCCACTTTTTGAAGTATGGTGATCACTTTCATGATATCTGATCTTTCGCATGACCTCTGTGATCTATCTGATCTTTCGCATGACCTATCTTGATTTTATTCAAATCTCAATTTGCTTTCTATATATGTACGGTCTATATGGATAAATGAAGTCTCTGGATGTACCCGCTCATTTAGGCAGCAGCAAACCTGATAGGTATTAAGCATTTATATGCCTATCAATTCACCATATTAGATACTGCTTTTCGGCTGCTATTGTACAATAACTCACGGTAGATGGTGTAACGGTCCTGGATATCTATACCCAATAAGGGTCTATATCCAGATCCGTCTCCCGCGAACGGACCGAAGTCTCGCAAGGGATAGCTCGTACACGTGTCCAGGAAGAATATAAAAGACAAACCACAACAGTAAGAGACACAAGAAAGGATATGTGCTCATACCTGCATATATAATTTACATCTGTCCCATTACATTATTACATGTCCAAATTAAGAAGAGTACAACTACCTGGGGCATACCCCGAGGGAGCACAAGCTCACACAACTCTACTAACACTACTGCTGGTGGTACAAGTCTGACACAACACCTCCTCAAGTGACACCAACGGTAAACCCTGAAAAGAACTATAAGGGAGTGAGCCTCAACAAGTCACTGGCTCAGCAGGGAACCACCCAAAACAACACTCAACACAGAAGAACCTCAACCTCAACGGGTCTCACTGGCAACACCGGAAGCCAAACCATTTCATGCTCACAACAAAGCATAATTAACAGTTACTAAACATAATTAACTCAGTTGCTGCAAATCTCGGAAAGACGAAGGGACAACAGCACCATTAATCCACTCAATAACTATAAAGCCTAAGCCACAAGCCTCACAGGCACATCACCTCAACAACTGGTCGCCTAAGCTGTAAGCCACACAGGCAAAGCATTGCCTAAGCTACTAGCTTCACTGGCAAGCCTCTAAACATGTAAATAACAGGACTGCTAACCATGAGCCAATCCTCTATACACTTAAATCACGATGTATCGAATGTCATACTTAAGAAGCATTCTGGCTACCACGATGTCAATCCATCACATACTAAATCATATTCGGACACTTACCTAAGGAAAGGTAAAACACAACAAGTGGAAGGTCTTACCACACGACCCCCACGGAACACAGCTCCACCTCAACACCTGAAAGACTGGTACACAAGGTACCATAAGCAACCAACACCCACAAAGGGTACAGGTACCCACCACCACGAGGTACCACCTCTGAAACACAAACACAACTGTGCCACCACTAGGGCACACCACAACTAGCAAGTCACTACTCACCAACCTCAACAACAACAACCGGTGAAACCACAACTAACACACGCTATAGCCAATAGCAAAGCATGAGCCGGAAAGCATGACGCCACCACACGGGACAGACTACTGGTTCATGACACCAGTATCCAACCCGAACAACACAACACAAGAACAACCTCTCAGTCTCGCAGTCACGGACGAGAGGTCCAACTGCAGCTCCACAACACAAGTAAAGCCAAAGAACTGTGGAGACCAACCAAACCACCACAAACCTACAGGTCACACACCCTGCAGTACCATGCCTAACACCTTTAGAGACTCTGGCCCGAGCTCTCTAAAGTGAGGCACTGGTAAACAGGACTAGCTGGGGACCAGTACGTCTACTGGTGTCCGTAACCTCCAGCTACGAGCGCGCTACAAGTGACTAAACACAAACTCTCACAAGTCACTGTCCCACTGCCGTCTTTCCCTCATCCGGATGACAACTCTCCCCGAGAGTGAGGGTGTCCAGGAAGACGACAAGACCTCGACGGTACCACTGCACCAGGACAAGCCCCGAGCACACTCACGTGCCTGGCTCACACAAAACCTGGGGCTCCCAACTGAAGAGGCATTCCGGAATAGGCGCCGGACCACCAAACTCAGCAATGCACAAACCACGATGTATACTTATATATTCTTTATTACAAACCTCGGTACAAATGTCAAGAATAACTTAACCTCGGTCACCCTATGACCCACAAACCACCTTACACACGATACACATGTAAACCATGATAACCACTTACAAATTGGCTTATCATTGGTCATCGCATGACCTCCTTGCCACATACATACCATATGCATTAACTATATTGTAACCCTTAACCTTACTTGCATTATATTAATTAAACCATCTCTATTAGTCCACATAGAACACTACAAGACTTAGGCTAAGTTCACACTTGAACCATCATTGCCTAGCCACTACGACAACCAGTGTATGTGCCATGCACACACACACACACTCACACACGCGTAACACCACCACACGGAGTATGTGCCATGCACATCCTCAAACCACGTAAACACACACGAACTATTATATAACAAGCTTTAGAGATGTTATAGGTGCCAATGCACCTCACCCCACGATAACACCACACCGATTATATAAAATACCTACTAACCATGTGGGCAACCTGCTCACTGAGCTTTACAGAGGCCAATACACCTCTTACCAAAGCCATACACATAAACGACAATAATCGGTTAACCAAAGCACTAAAAGCAAGCCAAGTAGAACACTCGGCTACGATCGCGACAAAGGCAAGGACCGCCTTCTGATCGCGACGCTACGATATGGCGCGACAAGAAACACTGTCGTGGCAGAGCGGCCTACCGCGACCTGGTCGCGACACCCCGACAAACCGTGATAGGAACCTGGGCCGTCATCAGATCGCGACCCACATATACACCGCAACAGAAACTCTATTGCGACAGATCGGGCTGTCGCGACCATGTCGCGACACCCTAGGCCGTCGCCTTACCAAGTAAAAACCCTAATCCGAGAACCATCTCCGGATTTCCATGCAAACCACATTAATTCCCGATTTTCATGCTTTAATGAATAACCTAGCATGCTCTCTATTGTTCATAAAGCATTAAACTAGCCGAATATACATCATACACCATCCACGCATCAAATCATGGTAGAACTCCCTACCTTCACGAAGAACACCTAAACCAGCTACGGCACGGTGTCTCCCCCGCTCCATGCAATGTCCTCGCGTCGAGAGCGCGACGAGAACACCACTGAAATGCCAAATCGCCCCGAACAGCCGCAGCAACTCCTCCCCTGGGTCGAGCAGAGCCTCCGCTGCTCTGTTCGGCCAAACCCTTTTTAAAAACCAGACAGCGGTTACTAACGCGACACACATAACCACCGCGACATGATCGCGACAGCCTTAGGCGTCGCCTCACCACTCCAGACGTCAGCAGCCCCACCCCGTGCACGACACGCGGCGCGCATGCAGGCGTCGACTTCAAACAGCGGCAACCTTAACGCGACCACCACTACCGACGCGTTCAGAACGCGGCCTACACCACCGTCACGTTCACACTCAGTGAACCAACGGACACTACGGGCCTAACCTGCCAGCCCACTATGCTCCACACAATGTGCAGAAACCACAACCAAGGCCCAATGACCCCATATTGGCCATGAGCACCACACCAAAATCAATACACATAGATCCGAACTACCACTAATCCATGATCCGCGAAGATCCGAAGAACGCGCTACGTTACAGATGGACTACCCACTAGTTACTCAACATGTTCTTGTGGTTCTATTCTACCTATTGTTCTACTTATTGCCTCCTTATAAACTGAATTTTGCTTCATAATATCATCTTCTGAAACCTGCTTTTTATGACTTCCTGGTTAAAATTTGATTACAAATGAGATTTGGTGTTGCCATGTAGTTGTTCTTGTGGTTCTCTTCTACCTATTGTTCTACTTACTGCCTCCTTATAAACTGAATTCTATGCTTGATAATATCATATTCAGAAACCTGCTTTTATGCCTTCCTGGTTAAAGAGTTGATTAAAATTGATTAATGGTGTTTCCATGTAGTTGTTCTTGTGGTTCTATTCTACCTATTGTTCTACTTACTGCCTCCTTATAATCTGAATTCTATGCTTGATAATATCATCTTCAGAAACTTGCTTTTATGCCTTCCTGGTTAAAGAGTTGATTAAAATTGATTAATGGTGTTTCCATGTAGTTGTTCTTATGGTTCTATTCTACCTATTGTTCTACTTACTGCCTCCTTATAAACTGAAATTTTTGCTTGATAATATCATCTTCAGAAACCTGCTTTTATGCCTTCCTGGTTAAAGAGTTGATTAAAATTGATTAATGGTGTTTCCATGTAGTTGTTCTTGTGGTTCTATTCTACCTATTGTTCTACTTACTGCCTTCCTCCTTATAAACTGAATTCTATCCTTGATAATATCATGTTCAGAAACCTGCTTTTATGCCTTCCTGGTTAAAGTGTTGATTAAAAATGAGATTTGGTCTTTCCATGTAGTTGTTCTTGTGGTTCTATTCTACCTATTGTTCTACTTACTGCCTCCTTATAAACTGAAATTTATGCTTGATAATATCATGTTCAGAAACCTGCTTTTATGCCTTCCTAGTTAAAGTGTTGATTAAAAATGAGATTTGGTGTTTCCATGTAGTTGTTCTTGTGGTTCTATTCTACCTATTGTTCTACTTACTGCCTCCTTATAAACTAAAATTTATGCTTGATAATATCATGTTCAGAAACCTACTTTTATGCCTTCCTGGTTAAAGTGTTGATTAAAAATGAGATTTGGTCTTTCCATGTAGTTGTTCTTGTGGTTCTATTCTACCTATTGTTCTACTTACTGCCTCCCTCCTTATAAACTAAATTTTATGCTTGATAATATCATGTCCAAAAACCTACTTTTATGCTTTCCTGGTTAAAGTGTTGCTTAAAAATGAGATTTCGTCTTTCCATGTAGTTGTTCTTGTGGTTCTATTCTACCTATTGTTTTATTTACTGCCTCCCTCCTTATAAACTGAATTTTATGCTTGATAATATCATGTTCAGAAACCTGTGATATGACATTTATACTACAATGGCAATGATGAGTGGGAAGCTTCATCCAATTCAATGTTGGGATGGTCAATTTGGCAACCCCATTGAAAATTTGGATACATTTTTGTGTAGTCGACATGAGCCAAAAAATTATTACTATAAACTATTATATATATGATATGACATATATACTTACAATGGCAATGATGAGTGGACATCCTTATCCAATTCAATGTTGGGATGGTCAATTTGGCAACCCAATTGAAAATGGAGATATATTTTTCTGTAGCCGATCTGAGCCAAGAAATTAATGATGAAAATTATTGAACAATTGATATCACATATATACTTACAAAGGCAATGATCAGTGGGCATCCTTATCCAATTAAATGGTCAAATTGGCGATGAACATTACTACAGGCTGAGAACATTAAAGGTACGCTCATATTTCATATACATTTATGTTCAACATTTTCATAAATTATATTGCCTGTCATGAACTAACATTACATTCATTTTCATACAGACAGTGGGGTGCACGGCAAATGAAGCAGGCTATTAGAATAGTTCCATGTATAAATTTGAAGGCTGCATTGAGCAGCCCATGTTATGTTTTTAATTATTCTTCAACAAAATTTGTACATTTTAAAAGTGATCATGGGATCGGATCTATGTTATGTCTTTTTTTTTGCAAAGTTATGTTGTTACATAAAGAAACAAGTTGTGTTGTTAGTAAATGTACAATGAATTATGTTCCTACGTACATGCACACGTAGAAATGATGAATGTTGAATGTCTTCAGTGTTGTGTTTAATTTTTTTTCAAAGTTTTGTTGCTATACACGTACAGGGACAGGTACAGATAATGAAAATATAAGAAAAACAGGGGAGGTGCTGTCAAATTTTTTCTATAGTAATTAATGTTAAAAATAAATAGAGGTATGATGAAGACATACAATTTCTTATTAAATATAATAGAATTTGGTATTAAATTGTTGTTAATAAGATTTGTATTCAATTATTTATTCACGTTATTAAGTTCTCTAACAATGTAAGAGTAATAAAGAATTATAAAAAACAATATAAAGTATTACGACACCTTTTTAGTACTATTGTATTTTTATTTCAAATTGTTAATATTTTTAATTGATGGTAATATGCTAATCTCATTTATAAAATAATTTCTATCATTAAACTATTCTAAAGAAAGATTCTTAAGTTTAAATAAATAAAATGTTGGTTGAGGGGTGGTTCTGATATTCTCAACAAAACTTGGGTGAGTTAACCCCCAATGCCAACCAAAGCACACAAAAGAACATGTAGGTTAACTCTATTTAACCAAGTGAGTTAACTCATTTGTTACCAAAGCAAAAGGTAGGTTAACCATGTGCAACTTTATTCATGGGTTGGAGTTATCCTAACTCCAAACCATATCCAAAGTGGCGCTTAGTGTCTTCTTCTAGCAATGGAATGATTTCATCTTGAGGAGTTTCTGGATTTTCTTCAACTTGAGCAGCAGTTACTTCAGTTGTAATGGGTTCTCCTTCATAGTTGAGTTTCAGCTCATCCCATATATCTTTGGTTGTCTTGCACATTGTTATCCAGTTGAATTGATGTTTGGATGGTGCATAAGACACGAACTTCTTAGCCTTGCTATTCAGGGATATCTTCAGCTGTCCATTCTTCCTTGGGCTTAGATATGAGAAGATCATCATCTTCGATGATGCTCTAGAGTAGATAGTCGTAGCATTGAAGGAAGAATTCCATCCTTATCCTCTAGTAGGTGTAATCGTCATCAAAGAGTGGATGCAGGAAAATGGATTGGCCTTCTGCAAATCCTTGAGCTGCCATAGATCTTGCTCTGAGATCGTTAGATCTTCTTAAAGTTCAGAGACCAGTGCTCTAACACCACTTGTTAGCCCTCTTGATATGGCAGTAAGGATGGCCCTAGAGGGGGGGGGGGGAATAGGTAATCTGAAAACACAAGGTAAAAATCACCACTTGAAAATGTTTGGTTAGTATAAATAAGTGTGTGCAATGGAAATTAAAGGCGCGGAAGCAAGCACACAAGGTATATAGAGATTTATCCTGGTTCGGCCCTTCCAAATGGAAGTCCTACGTCCAGTCCCAAGGAAACTCTTGGGATTTCACTAACCAAATGTACAGTCCCCCATAAGGACATACAACACCCAGCACCCCAGCTGGTCTTCTTCTCTTTCCCGGGCAAGAAGGCAGCCCACTGTTTCACCTCAGCCTGGTGTTTCTTTTACGAGCTCAGAAGCAACTCACTGGTACACACCCCAGTAGGTCTTCTCTTCAAACAAGGGGAACACTGTGTACAGTCCTATAGCCGGACACCACCGGGCGCAAACTAGTCTTCCCTTCAACAAGAGGAACGCTTGCACATCAAGGCCTTATCTTCCAATCGAAGAGGAACATTCTGAACAAAGAAGCTTGGACCTAGAGTCCAAGGATCAAGCTCAAGATAGGAAACAAAGAAATGCTTGATCTGAGACAGAGCTAAGAGGAGGAAAGAGTATACAGGACAAGACTCTATACAGGACAAGACTCTCCTAGGCTAACCCCCAGCTCTCTCTCTCAAATACACAAGGACACACATAGAGAGAATGAGGCTCTCTTCCTTTCTTGCTTGAGTGTGTATGGAGTTGGATGCTTACTGGATGTACACTCCACGATGATCTTCAAGTTCACTTGTTTACTCTTCTTCTGCTTTTTGCTTCTCCCTTTTATGGAGCAGTTGAAGAGATCCGTTGACAGATGGCCATTGGAGTTTCTTAACTCTCTTCTTCTTCTTCTCTCCTTCCTAATTTGAGTCTAACGGCTTCCTTCTTGTGCCTACTGGCTACTTGGAATGGAGGAAGATGTTCTAGCTGGTGCATAGTTCTAAGCATACTAGAAGCAGGTCCATGATGTTGACTATGAGCAGAATAGATCTGCAAACATTTAATGGAAAGAGGATGTTTAGACTCGACAAGTCTTTTTTCAGATGGCCCTTACCTCTTTTGCCTTCTGTCCATATTTCCTGCAGATAGCTAGAAATAGAATGTAGGTGCTTTTCTTTTGTTGCATGAAGGAAGAGATTCTATGAGACAGACAAAAAGATCTTCAGTTAGAGAAATAATAAGTTAAAGCCTATGAAGTACAATTGAAATTTCATTGGGCGCAAAAGGCATTTTGAACATTCGAAATATAAAGGCAATCGATGTTCAAGTATAATCGATGTTTAAATATATGTAATCGATGTTTGAATGTATGTAATCGATGTTTCATAAAGGTAATCGATGTTTTGAACATAATTGATGTTTAAGTGAAAGACAATCGATGTTTCAGACAATCGATGTTTCTAAAGATAATCAATGTTTTATAAAGATAATTGATGTTTTATAAAGATAATCGATGTTTCAATGTAATCGATGTTTAAGTGAAAGATAATCGATGTTGACTTTAAATAGTACTATCGATGTGGCACTTAGTCAGTAATCGATTGGTCAAGAACAACATAAACAGTCGAAGTGAAGCTTCAGATATGACGAAGTGAAGCTTCGGATAAACGAAAATTAACGTTGTCGGTCGAAGCTAAAACCCGCAGTCGGTCGAAGTGAGCTTCATATATCGCTTCGGATATGAAGAAGTTGACTTCGACTGATCATGACCAAAAGCATGCATGACGAAGTGCCAGCTTCGGATATGACGAAGTGGGCTTCAGATATGACGAAGCTAGCTTCATATATGACAAAGTAAGCTTCGACTAAACATGATAAAAACATGCACGAAGTTGAAATTAGTGTAATTCTGAAAAGATAATGCAAGAATATCTTGTAATCATGATATAAAATATATTAATTAATCTTTTAGGTTAATCATGTTTTTGTTATCACCAAAATAAAAGGAAAAAATATAGAGTGGTTCAATAACATGAGCTTCTTCATTCATGGGTGTTGTATGGCCGAGTTGGAGGTTGTTGAGTTGTCCGAGGAGGACAGATTAATGGACGCCTGGGTGGAGACATGTTGTGGTAGATGGGTGTATATGAGGTGGATGGTGGGTGAGGTGGATGGTGGATGGCGTCCACATGTCCGTCATATCTCGGACCTTGTTTGAGCAAGTCTATGATTGGGGAGTCCATTAGATGTGTCTGAATGTAACGTCCCCGCACATAGAGCTCTTCCATTGTGTTGATTTTGTTCATGGCCAAGATGTGCTTGAACCTTGGAGTAGAGTTGATAATTTTGATTTGCTCTGACTCCGAGAGCACATGTTGTAATCTTGTGGCCATAGACCTCCAACAGTCAGCAAATTGGACAAATTCCTCATCAGACCTCATCTTCTCGGATGCTAAGTCCGTGATGGAGAGAGATAGGCTGACGCGTGGTCTTATATCTTTGAAGGAACTTCTTGTGCAAAATGCGGAAGTCCTTTGCCTCTCTTGGCTTTAGTGAGTAGAACCATTCAAGTGCAGGGCCATTAAGAGATTTTCTAAATAAAAATGCCAGTGTAAGGGGATCTCGTTGCCATTGTGCAGACTCATAGAGGAATTCTTTCACATGAATGTAGGGATTGCCCGTGCCATTGTACAATCGGTACGACGACATCTTTGAAGGATGTATATGAAATTTAAGGAGCGCTGGCATGGCGGCAACGGGGTCACCCGTGGAGTTTGAGAGTTTATTGATTTGTTTCTCCATATTGTTCAATTTTGTGAGAAGAGTGTGCTAGAGTGGGGTGGATTGTTGCTAGGTATGAGAGGATGTACATGAGGGAGGCCGTGGATAAGTGGGCCTTCCCAAGGATTGGTTCATACGGACAAGAGCTCGGGAGCTCAAATGGCCAAGGGGCCGTAGTGAAGGATATACAGGAGGAGGTGGTGAAGTCGCCGGAATATACAAAGGCGGGTGCCTGGGAGAAGGAGAGGGAGGAGGAGTCACACCCTCAACCAAAGATTGAATCAAGTTAAGTTGTTAAGGGGTGAGTTGATCTAATGTATGCAGGACATTTTGTACATGAGAGTTTTAGTTGGGAGAAGGCTCTCTCCGGGTTTTGATGGGAGTTATATTTGAGGGGATATCAAATTGGTTAGTGCGCGGTGTGCGCACACAACCATATGAAGTTGATGCATGTTCCTCACGGTGGTGAGATATGGACGAACATGGGATTGAAAGGATTGGCTATCTAAACTATCCTCATAGTCCATATTGAACTTGACATGATTATATGAGTCCATTTTTGACAAGCAAGCAAGCAATCAATCAATGTTGAACAAAGATATAAATCAATCAATATGGTTTAGACAAGTTATGATACTTACGCTTGTTTTAGGAGTTTCACAATTAATTAAATGGATTTGAAGAATAGTGTGTCACCCATGTGAGAACTTAGTTGGGTTGAATATGGATACTTTGGGTACAACTAAAAATCACCGCTCACCACGTAATAGGATAGCTAAACCTAGGTCTACGGAGGTACAACCTACTTGGTCCGCCATGAGGGAATCCACGGGGTACGAAGACTTATGGAGGTCTTGGCAAAGGTCCCTAGTCCAATGAGATGGAATGCCCAAAGGAGAGGTCACCCTTACCAAGAAGGTGTGTGGAGCAGGATGTGAGGAGGGAAGCAGGTCCCCGACCAAATGGATTTGCCCTGTATGCAAAAGTTTACACAAATGTTCTAGATAGCATAGAAGTTGCACTTTGTCTACAGTTAGAATCGCGACGGATACAACCACTGTGAATCAAGCTGTGAATCGCGTCCAATCACCTAGTCACGGATCTGAAAGACCCATAAGGCTATCAGAGCCGCGTCTGGTCCCTATGGACCGACTGCAGACAAAAATGTGACAGGCTAAGCCGTCGCAGAACAATCAGAAAATGCGACCTGCTAACCGGTCGCGTATCAAACATTGAATCGCGACCATTGTGTCGATCGCGGATCAGAAGGCACCCGAGAATGAGATTAAAAGCAGAAAAAGGAGGTATATACAAGAAACTCAAACACATAGCATGCAGCAACATATGAAGCAGGGAGAAGAGACACAATCTCAAATATGCATGGATCAACTCATCATTTTTTTTATTTCTTTTTATTTCTCAAATTTTCTTTGAGGAGTCTAAAATTGGCTAATCACTTATGGGAGTTAAAAAAGGGGAGGAAAAGAAGGAGAGGCATGCAAGGGTGCCAAAGGGAGGGTTCCACGTGGGGCATGATGGAGTGGGTAATCAAAAGAAAAAGATGGAAAGAGGTCCCACCGTGATTGCCAATTTGTAGATCCTGACTCTCGTCTTAAAAAGACTCAAGTTTCTACAAAAAAATATGAAAAAAAAAGATGGAACAAAACTCTTTGATGTGTACGTGATCGCCAGAGACCCGAGAGGTCTCAAAGGAGTATAAATAAATAAAGATTGCAACAAAGTGCAAGAAAGAGGTGATCATGAAAAGTACCTTTAGCGAGGAGATTGAGACGATGTGTTTCTTCTCTTCTTCTACAAACCATCAAGTTTAATTACCTTTGCTAGAAAGATAAAGAAATCTGAATTAGAAACAAGCGATGTGTAGTATCAATTCTCAAATAGATGGACATGAAATACAAAAGGAGAAGATCTCACCTTGCTTGTGGCTTTTAAAACCCCTAAAGACATAGGTGGGAAACATGCATGTTGTGTGTGATTGAAAAGATTATGTATGATGTGCAAGTGTGCACTATAGTGGAGATCTCAACGTGGTGAGATATGTGTGAACTAAAAATAAAGAAAATAAAAGAGAGAGATTGATTGGCATATAGACTTCTTTCATGGCATGATTTATTTGCATGGCTTGTATGACATTGTTTTAAATTTAATTGTATATGGTGGCTCTCATCATGGCAAAAGGAGACACTGAGAAGAGAGAGATCAATGAAAAGAATAATAAGATAAGGGATTAAAACATGAGAGAGAGAGATTAAAACCAACAAAATAAAATTTTGTAAAAAGATGAGAAGAGAGAGAGACGATGAGACAAAAAGAAATATAAAAAAATCAGTGGGCAGAAAAGGAGGATAAAAAAGATAGATAGATGGAGAGAGGAAGGATGATATGAGAGAGAGGTTGAAAAGATTAATAAAATAGAAGAATAGAGGAAAGAGAGACGATAGAAGAGAGAGAGAAATTAGAAAAGAGAGAGAGACGATAGAAGAGAGAGAGATTAGAAAAGAGAGAGTAAGATTAAAATAAAAAAAGGAAAAGAGGGAGTGGGTGGAAAGAGGAGAGTAATAAAAGAATAGATAAAGAAGGGATGATGGGTGAATAAAATAAAGAAGAGAATGTAAAGGGCACTATAAAAAAGGCCATTTGTCAACACCATATGTCAACGGCTTGCAAAAGCCGCTGACAAATGAACATTATGTCAACAAGTAGGAAAGACGTTGACATAAGGTTCATATTTGTCAACGGCTTTATTAAGCCATTGACAAATAGAAGTTTCATCAACGTCTAGCTTATCCGTTGACAAATCCGCTGATAAAAGATACTTACGTCAACGGCTTTGTTTGTTTGTTGACATATCCATAACATATGTCAGCGGTTTTGTCCATCCGTTGACAATATTTATAATTATAATTTATATTTTAATATTTCTGATTAATATATTATTTGTAAATGATATATTTCATATTTATTATTAATGTCAGCGGCGAGACTAGCCGCTGACATATATTTTCCCTTTTTTTACCACCCCCGCAGCCCCCCAAACTTGGCTTTTCCAGTACTGCAGCAGCGATCTCCACTGCGCCCCCAAACCCGGCTTCTCCCCCTGCACGTGGCGATCTCCACTGCAGCTCGCGACTCCGACGACGATCTCCCCCCCCACGCCGCCTCCGCGCCAGCGGCCTCTGGTCGCCCCCACGCCGGCCGCCTCCTCCTCCGGTGGGGTTGATCCAGTCCCCTCCGCGCCAACCACCTCCTCCTCCGGCGAGGTCGATCCAGTCTCCTCCGCGCCGACCGCCTCCTCCTCCGGCTAGCTCCAACTGCATCTACAGGTCCTCTCTCTCTCTCTCTCTCTCTCTCTCTCTCTCGGCCCTCCGACACCCCCTCCCTCTTCGAATGGCTTGTGAATCCCCTCCCTTGAGGCCCCCATAGTAACGTCGCTCCCTCACCCTCATTCCGCCCAATTCCGGCATGCCGAAGGGGAAGGCTTCGGCGTCGGCGCTGCTCATCCCCGCCCTTTCAGTGCTCTTCCATCTCGTCACACTTCCCAGCGGGTAAGTAGAAGCCACGAGGGTGGGATTCCTCCTCTATTCTCTCCAGATCCCCCAAGCCCTACTCGGATTCCCCGCAAGAAGTTGGGTTTTCGTTGGCCAGGGGTCCACGTCAAGATCTATCTTTCTTTTTGTTCGGGTGGAGTGGCCTCTTTTGTGTTGCCATTGACTGTTGTAGGAGGTGCTAACTTAGTAGAAAGCCTACTGCAGAGAGATCTTCTTTCCGTGTTAAAACTAATAAGTCCCGGAGAGATCTTGGATGAAGCATAATTTTAAGGGCTTCTCTGTTCTCCTCCCCCATCTTATCCTTTCTCTCTTTTTTTATTTTAATTTGAGAACCCTTGAAAGAATGTCAGTCCATATGACCTAAAATGCATAACTGGTAGTTATCTTTTTGGTAAGAATGTCTTAATTTTTGGAAAATGTTTTAACGGGCCATTTTCATGATGAATTGATGAAGTGAATGTCATTTTCTAGAGAAACAAAAAGGCTAGATGTTATATGGGAACCTTTTGCAATTTTGCTGATTTCTATGCGTTTATCCTTGTGCTACTTCGTGGTGTATGTTGCCCAGTTAGGTAGCCCAGAGGGGGGGGTGAATGGGTCTTTTGAAATTTATCAATTAATACCTGTTCACTAAAAACGTTCACAAAGAAATACACTTTGAAGATTGTTAGTGTTAGTAAAGAAAAACAAATACAAGAGGACAATCACACAACACCAGATGTATCCTAGTTCGGACCTCCTTTCCACAGGAGTCCTACGTCCAGTCCCTGAGCAACAACTCAGGATTTTACTAACTAGGGTACATTCCTCCTATGGACACTACAACACCCAGCTTAGCTAGTCTTCTCTTCACAGCCTGAAGAGGAACAACACCCTGGATACCCCACCAGGTCTTCCTTCACACCAGAAGGGCACACACACACCCTGGATACCACCATATCTTCCTTCACACACGAAGGGTACAAGCACAGAAGCAAGTAAGCAGGAGATTAAGCCCCTAGATCAAGCTTTGACAAGCCAAGATCTGAAGCTAGGGACCGAGAGCAATGAGATCTACTAACACAAGCTCACTCTCAGAACCAAACAAGCTCTCTCGAAAATCTACAAACAATGCAGAGAGCAAAGAGCTGATCTAACGGAATGAGGCTTGGCTCTTTCTTGAGAACTCGCAGAAGGCTTGATGATCAGAGTGATTTCTATGATTGTCGTTCTCTGTCTATATGTTTTTCTTCTGAAGCTTCTTTCTTCAATATATAGCTTCAATTTGAAATTTGAACGTTGAAGTATCCGTTGCCACTAGCTTTTGGTGGACGTTAGACTCAGTGGCACTTGGAAGCTTCCAGTCAATAGTCTTTTATCCATTTGTGCACGCAAAGAGATAGGATCTTCTGAACTGTCCTTTGGCTACTACAAGGTTCAACGTTGTATGACGAATGGTTGTCAGAGACCTACATATATTAAATGCTAAAACAGTAGACATCTAGGTTGTCTCTTATTGTCAGACATCATTGGTGTGAGTATTCACCAAAGTAGTAATGCTATTTTTCTGTTCTAAAAGATGCATACAGAGTAAGCACGATAATGGACGATATCGTCTGCATGCATGCAAAGATACGTCCAGTCTTCATTAAATGCACAGATGTCAGAAAGATATGTGCGAAGACTTTGACTATTCAACGCTGTTAAATATCAAGTCGTTATAAACATAAAATCGATGCATTCATGACTTATGAAATCGTTATGCACTAACCGCAAAATCGTTGTAACTTAGCATCAAATCGTTATGTTTCTACAAAAGAATCGTTATGATCAAGACGATATAATGAAATCGTTATGAGTTACAAGAAGATCGTTGTGATCGATAAAGAAATCGTTGTAGAAGGCAAATCGTTGTGTTCATTAAGGAAATCGTTATGAACACTTAGAAGTCGATGCGCAAAGCAAATCGATATGATCACTTAAGAAGTCGTCGTGACAAGCAAATCGTTATGACAAGCAAATCGTTATGATCACTAAAGAAATCGATGTGACAAGAAAATCGTTATGATCACTAAAGAAATCGATAAGACAAGCAAATCGTTATGATCACTAAAGAAATCGATATGATCACTAAAGAAATTGATATGACAAGCAAATCGTTACGGTGACTAAAGGAATCGTTACGAGCGCAAGTCGTTATGATGACTAAAGGAATCGTTACGAAAGCAAGTCGTTACGATGACTAAAGGAATCGTTATGAAAGCAAGTTGTTACGATGACTAAAGGAATCGTTACGAAAGCAAGTCGTTACGATGACTAAAGAAATCGATGTGATGAGCAAATTGTTACGGGAATGATTTCTGTTTCAATCTAAACGATGTTTTAGGTTTATGAGGAAATCGTTAAGGCACTTATGAAATCTTTACAGTTCTACTGAAATCGATGTAGCATAAGGAAAGTCGATGTGGATTTAGAGAAATTTCATGCTGAACTTAATATTGCTTCAGAAGGGTAATACTTACCAAATTTGCTTGATTTTCCTGTAGTATTTCCTGTGCTCAAGACTTATGGAATATGTGTTAGTAATCTTTGACATGGTTTTGTTAATCACCAAAATAAATATATAATTAATTAAAATTACATGGGGACAGACTGATCATCCGTGTACATTGGCTGTTCAAAGTGTCATCAAAATCCTCCTGGAATCTGGATCAACTAGTTGAAAATTAGTCTTCAACTGGTATCATTGGTCAGCTAAATGCTGATCTAGATTTCTAGACCTTAGAGCCATTCATTCGAGAGCAAGTCATATTTTTTGCTGGAAGAAGATATTTAATGAGGATAACCAGTGCTATTCCTTTGTGAGACATAGGCATGTAATGCATAGAGATGGTAGAAAATATAATGATAAAACACAAAAACTGCACCCAGCTTTGGTTGACAATGGTGCATGCAATGAACTACTAGTGGTATAACGGGTATTTGATCCACCTACTGAGATAATTCTGATGGTGAGATGTGGAGTGCTAGGTGGGAGACAACATGAGCCGAATGTGAAAGCATAATTTTGACTGGAGAGTGACGATTGAGATTTTGGATAAGCCTTTCTCCTTCTCTTTTGAGCATATAATTTCTGTTAGTCTTCTCTGTGATTAGTTTGCTCAGCTTAACACATAGAAAAAGACACTCATTCAGATATCTATTCGGGTTATCGAACGCACAGTGTCTTATCTATATCAAGCAGTACTTGCTTCGTTTCACATTAGGATAGACGAGGATGAATTACATTAGGATAGAACGTCACCTTAATTTATTTGGATGCATTTCTAAAATGGATTCAAATTTGAACCAAGCAGTCAGATATGTTTACCAATGCTGTCACACACTAAGTGCATCTCTTTTATATAGATATAAACATCATATATATATATATATATGTGTGTGTGTGTGTGTGTGTGTGTGTGTGTGATCAGTGTCAACAACATGCAGTAAAGTAATTTAAACCACCCTTCTGTCTTCTGCATTGGCCACATATTAAATTCGTAAGGTGGACATGCAACTTGCGTCTCTAAGAATGTGAAAATTTTGCAAGCAACAACCCACTATAATTGACTTGAAATTTGATGATGGTTAAAAATTGCAGGATGCAAGTATATGTATATGAATGTGTGATTTTTAAGTTTAATATGATATGTTTGAACATATGGCTTCAGATGGTGGCTCGTACAGTGGTTCGAGGCCACGGAGACAGCGTATTGCCGTGCAGCAGACTTTCCCCACACACTCTGCCTCGGAGGGATCTACAGCTGCAGCCTCGACGGTTGGCTCTACAACTTCTATAGCAGGTATGTAATTTAATTTCAAAAAATTGATTAATTAATTTTATTTTGATTATAATCTGATATCAATGTCTTTGTTGTGTATGTTTAAGCAGGGCCAGTTTCTTCACAGGCTTGGGGTCGAGGACATGGACGTCAGGGCTCCTCCAGAGGTTTGACAGATTGGAGATTGGAGTCTGGCCAGCGATGGAATGTAAAGGTGATCGGTGTGACTGGGATTGGAGAGTCGGGAGCCCAGTTCGTTAGTCTCATAGGCATTGTATCAAAGCATCACTGTAAAATATGGCAAAAAGATTTTGTCAAACTTTTCGCAGATATAATAGATACAATTTGTAGAGATCTTTAGGTAATAGTCTATAAATTTAATATTATATCTATCAAATTTTTTATCATGACTCATGTTAGCTCTAATTTGTAGTTGATCTTTCGGTGGTATCGAACGGCCAATACTGATAAAGAAATGCTAATACACATGTCCTCTATGCATCGTACTTGGCGTGGAGTTTTGAAGAAACGGGTAAGTTAATATTTTTTCTTATATGCACATGTCAATTCTTTAATTATACTATATCTAATATTTGATGGCTGTAAATATTCTGACCCTCTCTCTCAGTAAATGGTAATGTGGTGCATTTGCTAGTTTAGTTCATACACAGGTCATGTGTTTATATAACCTGAAATGTTGCTTCCTGAAAACTGATGGCCTCGTCTCGCAATTCTTTTGATGGCTAATGTTGACTTTGGTAACATGCTGGACTCTAATGTTGGACATTTAGTATGACTTTTAATGTAGTCATATCTGAAGGGTTGCAGAATTCCCTATATGGTAATCTAGAATGGGGGTTGAATAGATTACTGCCGATTAAAAACGTTTGTCACCTTCTTTTCTTTGAAACACAGATTATCAAAACAATGTTAAACTTTAAACTATGTGTGGATGTGTGTGACTTGATAACAGATAGATAACAGATTATCAAACGTGCGTAGAGATGCCGTGCCTACCAAACACCTATCGTAAAACTCGTGCAAACCACAAGACACGAAGATTTACGTGGTTCGGAGTACACAACTCGTGTATCCTACATCCACGGGCCACACACACACGCAGAGCAATCTGCTTATGAGCTAGTTCACAAACTACAACTCACACACACACGTGTTATCTGATGTGAAACCACGATCAGAACAACACCTACACACGTGTATCAAGCACAAGGACTGCTTGAAACACAACACACACACACACAAATATGAAAAAAGTAGAAACAGAGAAGAGTTTGAGAGTTGAAGAACAAATCCAGATTGCAAACTCTTCTTGTGAACGTCTGACTGAACTTCAAGCTTCGTCTTGATGATCACAAGTTGATGGAGACACTTGAATCCACGACGTTCAGGCTTCACCTCCGCTGGAAAGACTTCGCTTCTTGGTTCTGGGCGGTAGGTTGAAGCAGAGCAGCAGAACAAAACTTCTTTTTGAGAACTCTTTAGGGTTTTTGCTTGGAGGCTGCTTGTGTACGTGATTTGCTTCAAAAGGATGTTTATATAGTGGTGTTTACATATGGAGAGTCGTGATAGAAAGAAACACCAACTTGGGCAATGTTAGATCTTTCCGTATCTGAAGATTCTGTTCGTCTGTCGACAGGTCTGGCTGCATCTGTCGACAGATTGCAACAGGTTTGCAACATACAGAGATCTGGGATTTTAGTTCTGTGAGATCTGTCGACAGTCGACTTGCATCTGTCGACAGATATCTACAGTCCAGATATCTAGAACTTCTGTCAGTGACATCTGTCGACAGCCGATGGGCATCTGTCGACAGATGGCTGTAACCTGAGCTTTGAGCTTTTCTGGCTGACCATATCTGTGAGATCCGTCGACAGGAGCATTGTGGTCTGTCGACAGGTGACATGGTTGACAGCTTTTTGTTATCTTTTTCTTTTGTTTTGTGATAGCTTAGCTTTAAGCATTTGTACCTACATGATGAAACATGTAAAGTTAGAGATTATGAGTACATAGATAACCAAGTAGTATCAAGTTCTTTGTCATGTATCAAACCTCAATTAAACTTATCTATCATCAAAAACATGTTGTTAAAAATATTAGAATGAAAACCCAACATTCTCCCCCTTTTTGATGATGAACAAATTATTCAATTAGTGCACAATTGAGGTTTCTCCCCCTTTTGACAACATCTAAAGGTATTCACACCAGTCACACATAATGATATAGCAACGAACTGTGATTTCATTGATAAGATATGAAGCATACACAGTACAAAATGTGATGACTGAAATGAAAGGTAAAGAAGTTACATGACCACGAAGTAAAAAAATAACACTGAACACATGTGAAAAATAGAAACAAACAGTGACTCCTAGACCCATAGACTCTCTATGCAGCATCATCACCAGGCGGTGCAGCAGCCCGACGACTTTCCTGAAGCCTAGTGAGACGCAGCTGCAGTTGGACTTGAGTGTCTGCTATTGCTTCCATGTGTGCATCCACTTTGTCCAATCGTGCATGAATCTTATCAAATCCAGTGGACATCTGGAGTTGCATCTGAGCAATAAGATGACGTAGAGAAGGCTCATCATCTGCATCACATCATTATCTCCCGGAGCATCAAGAGGCTCAGACTGGGAGTCTTGATCATCTGAATCTTCATCATCATCAGCAGCATTCATCATCATCAATCTCATGATCTACATCCATGGCAACAGCTGGTGCCTTTCCTTTGAGCTCACGAGTGACGACCCCATCAACGAACTTGTATCCCATCCTATGTGCAGCAGTGAGATCGAAACTACTACGGGAGTTGAGCGTGATGCATTCACTGTCCGGAATGTCGATTCCAATGAACTTCAGAATGGAGGTGATTGGACAAGCAAAAGGCATTGACTTCCGGGGTTGGTAGAAGCATTTGAGAATATGGCCAAGCATCAGGACAGGGAGATTGATGGGTTCACACTTTAGGAAAAAGGTGAAGAGTGATTTATGGACGTCAGTGACAAGTTCCCGACTGCCATGCTTTGGCGCAATCATGGTTGTGAAGATGTGATGGATCATCTGGTTCAATGGAGGGAAGGAATTGGCATTCAACTTGGCAATTTTCTTTGTGCCATCATATTCTTCAAGAGTGAGGAGATGATAGTACACAGAAGCATCCGGAGTATAGGTGAGGATGTGGGCTCCGGAGTTGGGGATTTGAAGGGCTGTGCTAATGAGGTTGGCAGTGAGTTGGAAAGTGGTGCCCTTTACAGTTGTATAGAAATGCTTTTCCTTTGAGAAGCCAAGATGATTGAAGAAGTCACGAACGGCAGTGGGAGAATAAGCCGTGTGACTGTAGAGAAAGGATGTCCACCCCTGAGTGTCAAATAGGGGTTGGAGGTTTGGGAAAAGATCTGCCAAGGACTCAAAATCGACATACCTAGGCTGAACAAACTTGATGAATGACCCCTTTGAATGAGTGAGATGGAGATGGGGAGGAACCACAAGTTCGGGCAAACGATCGTCCCAAAGCTTCGTGCGACGCTCATCAGTAGCCCGGTCATCGTCGTCGGCTTGAGATGAGGAGGGACGGCGGCGAGCGGCCAGTTTCTTTGCCTTGGGAGCCATGTAGAGTGTGGAGGGATGAAGCACAGAGAGGTAGGATGAAGAGGAGAAGCCCACTGCAGAGATAGGACAGGAAAGATGAAAAGTAGGGTTTGCGTCCAAGGGGGAAGCAGGGGCTCGGTTTGTATAGGAAAGAGAGGGATTTGAGAGTGGGAAAGAAGAAGGGGACGTGGGTGCCCTTTTAAAGAGGGTGGATTGAAATTTAGAAGGCAAGGGTCCCGCCAAATCTGTCCCCAAACGGTGCGCCCGTTGGTCTTCCCAAACCAGAGATGCCGCCGTTTGTCGATAGATGACTGGATATCTGTCGACAGATCCATACAGAAATTCTGCCTGACTGATATTTGTGTGGATTTTCAAGGAGAACTCTTGAGCCAAGGTTACACAATGAATAAATAAGGTGTAAAATGGGTATACACACATTGGAACCCACCATAGACATGGATATTAAGGCCCTCCCATTCACCTAAATGGTTTAGACATAATACCTAAGGAGTTTTAAATTAGAGCATTAAGAGAACACCTTACGGTCTTAGAGAAAGGACACCAATACCCTTGTTTGATTAAGGACATTGTAGACCAACACTATCCCTAGTTTATGATGATCAAATGATGACTGAAATGAATGTCTAAACTTCATGATAACCATAGACACTAAATGACCTGGTTATTTGAGACACTGTGGAGGCTTCACTCTATTTCATAAAGTTTTTTTTTTTTTTTTTGCTTGCAACAAATGAATGCAATGGGAAAAGTGGTATTTAAGAGAACTTCATACCTTTTGACGTGAGGATAGACATGACAAGTGCCCGTACCCCCAGTTACTCAGTGGAAGTGTCCATCATACCTTTGTATAGAGTTGATGAGATAGCTTTTTGACGCGAGGGCAGACATTTGTGATGCCCATCTCCCCGGTTACTCAGCAATACACATCATTGCTCTACCTTTTACCCATTTGTAGATTGATTTTTTGTTTTTGTTTTTCAGAAATAGGTAGCTTTTCTCCATTTCAGATTTAAAATTCCAGATCAAAGAAGGTATATGATTAGCAGTCAATATGAGACATAAAGTTCAATGACCATAAGACTTTTCAAGTTACTTGAGAATAGTGTTTGCCTACAAGGAATTATTCTAAAGAGTTAGGTGTTTATCCTCTACGATGGTTCAATGTTTTCAAAATGATGTAATCTAAACCCGTGCAAAAGTAGTATGTCCAAATCATGGAGATTTAGGGAATAACATTAATATCACTTGAATATGATGAGGTCAAACATGTATAAACACCCAATAAACATCTTAGATGAAGGACATGAACCTGCTCACGAGTTTGATAAGAAATAGACATGAATTGACAAGAAAGAGTGTGTCTGTCGACAGCTAGAGGGAGCCTGTCGACAGATGAGCACAGACAGAAGACTGGGTTTTCAGAGCTGTGTCTACCTGTCGACAGATGAGTTGTCGTCTGTCGACAGGTGTACACAGTTCAAAAACTGATGTCTGTGGAACCTGATCTGTCGACAGGGTGTTCATGTCTGTCGACAGCAGCTTATTCAGAGTGGAATCAAGGTTTGAAGGAGGGAATAAATGAATATAAAAAATGAGAGAAGTTGACATGAATATGATATGAATGACTTCCTTCACTAAAACACTCATCTAGCCTGATTTTTACTCCCCCATAGTGTGTGCTTATGTGTACACATACATTCAAGTACAACAAGACACATTTGCACAATTTGAAAACACCAAAGCAAGGATGAAGTGATTTCATGAAGATGTTCAATTTTTTGATAAGAAATAGTGAGTGGGCAAAATATAAAGAAACTGAATCCTCATAGAAAGTCAATGACCCTTTCATGCAACATAACTATGGATACTTGGCGGAGAATATTTTCTCACGCATAATGAAAGTTTCCAAACAAGCATGACTTGTTCTTCCACAAATCACCATTTGATATACCTCATAGTTAGTTCACACAAGGAACATATACTTAATATTTGGGTTAAGTTTCATTGTAATTTGCACAAACCCAATTCTCGTCTCAATGTTGTGAATCTATCTTCAGCCAGAGGTTTGGTAAAGATGTCTGCCAGTTGATTTTCAGTGGGTATGAAACTTATCTCCAATGTTTTATTGGCTACTTCATCTCTCAAGAAATGATGACGAATTTCTATGTGTTTTGTCCTAGAATGTTGAATGGGATTCTTTGATAGATTGATTGCACTAGTGTTGTCACATAGGATAGGTGTGCATCCAATGTCAATGTTGTAGTCACACAACTGACTTTTTATCCACAACACTTGTGCCGCACAACTCCCTGCAGCAACATATTCTTCCTCTGCAGTGGAGAGTGCAACCGAGTATTGCTTCTTGGATGCCCACGAAACCATGCAACCACCAAGAATTTGGCAATAGCCACTAGTGCTTTTTCTGTCAATTTTACATCCAACATAGTCAGCATCAGAATATAAAACCAAGTTAAAGCTACTACCTGCTGGATACCAAAGACCCAAGTCATACGTACCTGAGAGATATCTGAATATTCTCTTAACTGCAATTAGATGGCTTTCCTTTGGACTAGATTGGTATCTAGCACAAAGACAAACACTGAATTATATGTCTGGTCTACTTGCAGTAAGATAAAGGAGTGAGCCAATCATACCTCGAAATTGTTTGGCATCTACCGATTTACCTTTCTCATCACTTTGTAGCTTAATGCTTGTGCTCATAGGTGTTGAGGCATGCTTAGCTTGTTCAAACTGAAACTTCTTCAGTAGCTCTTTAACATATTTTTCTTGGTTAATGAAGAATCCATCTTCTAATTGTTTGACCTGCAAACCAAGAAAAAATTGAAGCTCTCCCATAAGACTCATCTCAAATTCACTGTGCATATGATTAGAGAATTCTTCACACAGTGAAGGGTTAGTAGAACCAAAGATAATGTCGTCCACATAGACTTGAACAACAATTATGTGATTGCGAACTTTCTTTGTAAAGAGAGTTTGGTCTACCTTACCTCTTGAGTAGTTTTTGCTTACCAGATAGGTGCTCAGCCTGTCGTACCAAGCTCGGGGTGCCTGTTTCAAACCATAAAGAGCTTTGTGCAATTTAAACACATGGTTTGGTTTATCATGATCCTCAAAGCCAGGTGGTTGAGAAACATAGACTTCCTCTTTTATGTAGCCATTTAAGAAAGCAGTTTTAACATCTATTTGAAATAGTTTGAACTTGTTTGAACATGCATAACAAGATCCTAACTGCTTCTAGTCTAGCTACAGGTGCAAAGGATTCTTCAAAGTCCACACCAAATTCCTGATTATATCCTTTTGCAACCAGTCTAGCCTTGTTTCTCACCACTTTACCCTCTTCATTTAGTTTATTCCTAAAGACCCATCTTGTCCCAATGACAGATATTTCAGGGGTTCTAGGAATTAAACTCCAGACATTATTTCTTTGAAATTGCCCAAGCTCCTCATGCATAACATCAATCCATGAGTTTTCTTTTAATGCTTCTTCAACGTTTTTAGGTTCCACTTGAGATACAAAAGCTAAATGATCCTGTTCAACTATTTGATTAACCTGAGACCTAGTTTGAACTGAGTCATTTATGTCACCTATGACATTTTCAAGTGGATGAGCTTTAGAATACCTCACATTAGTAACGGTTGAAGGTCCGGGTTGATCTTGCATTTGAGGAGGTTGTTCTGGAGGAGGGGTGGCTGGAGGACTTTCAGCTTGAAGTTGATCTTGTTGTTGTGGATCTTGTGCAGGTACTTCTTCTTCATTTCTGAACAGATGTCCGTCATTTTCATCATCGTACCTGCGAAGATATCCACTTTTAGTTTTGAGAGTTGTTTTAGAGATTGCATTTGGTTTTCTTTGTAGTTCTCCAAGTGTTGTATCTTCAGTTTCATCTGCAAACCTGTAAAGATTAGAACTGTTAGGCTTGGTTTGAAATTCATCAAATACTACATGTGGAGTTTTTTCCACTTTTCTAGTTTTGAGATTAAACACCCTATAGGCTCTAGAGTGTTCTGAGTATCCAAGAAAAATACTTTGATCGCTTTTGGCTTCAAACTTGTCCAAATCATTTTTATCATTGTTATGTATGAACACTTTTGAGCCAAAAACTCTGAAATACCCAATAGTGGGTTTCTTACCTTTCAGTAGTTCGTAGGAAGTTTTCTTGAATACCGGTCTTACCATGGCTCTGTTAAGGATGTAGCATGACGTGTTTACCGCTTCTGCCCAAAAGGTTCTTGCTAGTTGATTCTCGACCAGAAGTGTGCGAGCCATCTCCACCAAGGTTCTATTTTTCCTCTCCACGACCCCATTTTGCTCTGGAGTTCTTAGGGAGGAAAATAAGTGGTATATTCTTTGGTTCCTGTAAAAATTAGTGAAGGAGTTATTGTCAAATTCTCCCCCGTGATCAGTGCGGATGGAGCATATTTTGTTGACATTTCCATGCTCAATTTTATTGAAAAATTCTTCAAAAACATTCAGTGCTTCATTCTTGTGAGCCAGAAATTTTACCCAAGTGAACCTAGAGAAATCATCTACAATGACAAAACCATAACGCTTGCCATTGAGACTTAGTGTTCTTGTAGGTCCAAATAGGTCCATGTGCAACAGTTCATAAGCATTAGAAGTACTCACCGGTGCTTTTGATTTGAAGGATTTCCGGGTTTGTTTTCCCTGTGCACATGCATCACAAAAAGTTTCATTTTTATTGAATGTGATTTCAGGAAGTCCACTTACCAGTTTGAGCCTCATGATCGTATGCAACACATTATAGCTAGCATGACCAAGCCTACGATGCCACAATGTAAGCTCGCCCTGTTTGTTTGCTACAAGACACAAATCATCATTTTCTGGATCATCTAAGTCAACCATGTAGATGTTGTTTATTCTTTTTCCAGAAAATTTCAGACTTCCTGTTTCCTTATCAAGAATTTGACATGAATTGGATTCAAAGACAATTTTATGACCCTTATCACACAATTGACTTATGCTAAGCAAGTTGTGATGAAGGCCATCAACAAGTAAAACATTGTCTATGGAGTTAGAGGCAAACTTACCAACCTTACCTGAGCCGATGATCTGGCCTTTGTTGTTACCTCCAAAAATCACTTGACCTCCGTCTTTTTCCACGAGCAAACTGAATTTTCTTTATCGCCCGTCATGTGCCTCGAGCAGCCACTATCCAGGTACCATTTGTTTTGATTGTGGGCTGCTAGGCATTCCTGCACATGTGGATCAGACAAGAGGTTTTGGTACCCAAATTACTTTGGGTGCCGTTGTATCATTCATGCCAAACAGTAAATGCTTAGGGATCCAAATCTGTTTGAATTTCAATTTATTTGGATTGTTCCAGCATTGTTTTTCAGTATGCCCGACCTTTTTGCAGATTTTGCATGATGAAGGTTTATGAACAACAGTGGGCTTGATATTCTTGGGAGCATGCATTGGCATCTTACCCTTTTGTTGCCTTGTTAATTTGGGTTTAGGAGCATGCTTTTTGTCCTGTCTTGGGCTTGTTGCAAATTCCTTAGATTGACTAGGAACAAACTTGATCAATTTAGGTTCTTGTTTCTTACCCTTTGAAGGATTTTTCTTATTCTTTGAAGGGGTTTGTTTACTTGAACTTGGGCTGGAATCAATGAAATCTGTTAGCAGATTTTTGCCAATTTCCTTTGGCTTTGCATTTTGAAACCCAATCCCATGTCTTGCAACAAACACTTTTGAACCTAGAATTGCATCCAGATTCTGTTTACTTTTGACAAAGCCAGACAAATCTTTTGACTTACCTCTTATTTCCTTTTCAGCTTGTTCCAATCTTTCTTTTAGATTAGCATGCTCACTTTTAAGAGTTTCAAGAGAGTTCATTAGATCATCTCTTTCCTTTTGAACTTCTTGAAACTTAAGTTTCATGCTATCCAATTCATCACTGTGTGTTTGTTCATCAATCTTCATCATTTCAATTACCTTATTCAAGGATTCAATTTCTTCATTGTTGTTTGATTCATGAACAAGGGAATTGACTTTCTTCTTGAGTGCTTTATTTTGGACTTGAATTCACAGACTTTTTCAAATAGAACAGTATAAGCTTCTTCCCATTCAGTAATAGAATATGTTTCAAAGGAAGAGCTTACCTCGTTGGAGTCATCACTCCTTGCCATGAGACACTGAATCTCATCATCTCCTGAGGTAGCTTGACTGTCCTCGTCTTCATCTTCATCACTCCAAGTGGCCACCATTGCCTTGGCCTTCTTGAAAGTGAACTTGTCCTTCTTCAGCTTCTTTTTGAGCTCGGGGCACTCTCCTCTCATGTGCCCTTGCTTCTTGCACTCATAACAGACAATCTCAGACTTTTTGTTAGTATCGAATTTATTAGCAAAGTCTTTCTTTTGGAAAGGTTTAGAGTTACCTGTACCTCTCCTCTTGTATTTCAGGAATTTTTTGAATTGTCTAGTGAGCATAGCCATTTCGTCATTCTCACTTCACTAGACGATTCAGTCACATCACTTTCCTGAATTATCTCCTTTTTGGAAGCTGAAGAACTCTTCCTGGAAGCCTTCAAAGCAAGTGACTTCCTAGGATTTTCTTCAGTTTCTTTCTTTTGACATTCAGTTCATAAGTCATCAGAGAACCAATCAATTCATCTACTTTCATTTTTGAGAGGTCTTTGGAATCCTCAATGACCGTGGCTTTGGTGTTCCATGAGGATGGAAGAGACCGAAGTATCTTCCTCACCAAGTCACTCTCTGAGTATTCCTTTTTAAGACCTTTCAATCCATTTATAATTATCATGAATCTAGCAAACATGTCAGAGATGGTTTCATTATTATTCATTTTGAACATTTCATATTCTGAAACCAACATGCTTACCTTTGATTCTCTTACCTCAGACGTACCTTCATAGATCAGCTCAAGCTTGTCCCACATCTCCTTTGCTGAGGTGCATGTGGAGACTCTCGAGTATTCCTTCGGATGGACCGCGCACTGCATCATGTTGAGGGCGCTCCAGTTGAGTGTCCCCTTGGCGATCTGGTCCTTAGTCCAGGTATCCTCGTCCTGAGGCAATTCGTATGCTCCTTTTCTGACTATTTTCCATAGTTCGAAATTTTGTGCTCGTAGAAACACCTGCATTCGATTTTTCCAATACGGATAGTCAGTGCCATCAAAGAAGGGTGGCCTGGTCACTGAGTGTCCCTCGGCCATATACCCCTTGTTAGACTCCATTTGACCGTGAATCTCCTGATCGTAAGATCAAATAAGTAAAGCAGTAAATCAGAGAAACTCGGCTCTGATACCAATTGAAGGGTTGCGGAATTCCCTATATGGTAATCTAGAAGGGGGGTTGAATAGATTACTGCCGATTAAAAACGTTTATCACCTTCTTTTCTTTGAAACACAGATTATCAAAATAATGTTAAACTTTAAACTATGTGTGGATGTGTGTGACTTGATAACAGATAGATAACAGATTATCAAACGTGCGTAGAGATGTCGTGCCTACCAAACATCTATCGTAAAATTGTGCAAACCACAAGACACGAAGATTTACGTGGTTCGGAGTACACAACTCGTGTATCCTACATCCACGGGCCACACACACACGCAGAGCAATCTGCTTATGAGCTAGTTCACAAACTACAACTCACACACACACGTGTTATCTGATGTGAAACCACGATCAGAACAACACCCACACACGTGTATCAAGCACAGGGACTGCTTGAAACACAACACACACACAGAGATATGAAAAAAGTAGAAACAGAGAAGAGTTTGAGAGTTGAAGAACAAATCCAGATTGTAAACTCTTCTTGTGAACGTCTGACTGGACTTCAAGCTTGTCTTGATGATCACAAGTTGATGGAGACACTTGAATCCACGACGTTCAGGCTTCACCTCCGCTGGAAGACTTCTCTTCTTGGTTCTGGGCGGTAGGTTGAAGCAGAGCAGCAGAACAAAACTTCTTTTGAGAACTCTTTAGGGTTTTTGCTTGGAGGATGCTTGTGTACGTGATTTGCTTCAAAAGGATGTTTATATAGTGGTGTTTACATATGGAGAGTCGTGGTAGAAAGAAACACCAACTTGGGCAATGTTAGATCTTTCCGTATCTGAAGATTCTGTTCGTCTGTCGATAGGTCTGGCTGCATCTGTCGACAGATTGCAACAGGTTTGCAACATACAGAGATTTGGGATTTCAGTTCTGTGAGATCTGTCGACAATCGACTTGCATTTGTCGACAGATATCTACAATCCAGATATCTAGAACTTCTGTCAGTGACATCTGTCGACAGCCGATGGGCATCTGTCGACAGATGGCTGTAACATGAGCTTTGAGCTTTTCTGGCTGACCATATCTATGAGATCTGTCGACAAGAGCATTGTGGTCTGTCGACAGGTGACATGGTTTACAGCTTTTTGTATCTTTTCTTTTGTTTTGTGATAGCTTGGCTTTAAGCATTTGTACCTACATGATGAAACATGTAAAGTTAGAGATTATGAGTACATAGATAACCAAGTAGTATCAAGTTCTTTGTCATGTATCAAACCTCAATTAAACTTATCCATCATCAAAAACATGTTGTTAAAAATATTAGAATGAAAACCCAACAATATCTTTTGTTGGCAGTTGGCCTCTGCTACATTGAATAGCTAGTTTTTTTTTTCCTTTTAATTGTCTGAAAACAGTTTCCAGAAATAGTATCTTCTAAATAGCTATGGAATTAACCGTTGCATGTGGAGTTGCATCTAAACAATGATTCTATGTTTTCTAATACCATGAAATTGTTAGTTTTTTATGACATCTTTGTCAATTTTTTTTAGGATCTTCTAGCAAGTGCGAGTCCGAAACAGAAATAGGACTTGGTTTTGGTGGCTCGTCACTCCATTCTACATGAGACATACCTTTTAAGTATGTGGATGCAATCTTCTGTGTGTCTAATTTTTCTGAACAGGAACCCTTTTCTTTAGTATGCCCAAGACTAGAATCAAAGATGTACATTTTCTGTTCATCTGTTCCATTATGCAGGACAACATTTTCCTATACAATGTCTTTTGAAATGAAATTAGAATGAGTCAGATCATTTGATGCTTCGCTTTGGTCATCTTTACCTAAAAAGAATGAATCAAATTCAGGCAGAGAGGGAGCTTCTGAATTTGATTTATCAATTTCTATGGAGTCAATGGTTGAGGGAGCTTGTGAATTTTCAGTTGCAAACTTTGTTTCTTTCTTTTTTGAGAATGCAATCTCATCACTGCTACATTTTGGGTCAAAAGGACTGGAGGACCTTACTGTAAACCCAACTCCAGGAAATGAGCCAGATTTGTTTAGTATTCTCCTAGTGCTAGAACCCTTTTGTCCTCGAGTATAACCATTAGCAGTAATCCTTTGTTCATGAAGAAATTTTAGAAGCAATTCCCTGTTGACATTCAACAGCTCAAACAGTTTCCAAGAAGTCTTTTGGGTGGTCAAGTGCTACATCCCTTGCGAAAACACCCTTGCCACCACTTGCTTGATGTTCCAGTAGTTTGTTCTTCACTTCCTTTATTTTCTCTAGAAGAAGTACTTGATTCTTCACTAACCTATACCCAAGCACATCAATCTGTTTTTCACCAAAATATTTTCCATCACTAGTCAACATTCCACAGACCTCACATCTTTTACCTGGTTAACCTCTTTGGTTGTTTTTGGTGAAAGTGACAAATGTTTATTGCTCGCTGAAGAACCAAAATTATGTGAAGGAAGCAGGGTCTCCTGAACTTTGTTATCATTAATTGCATCCTCTAGACAGACATAGTCATCACATTCCATATGATGAATGGAAATGGTGCGTGATAGCTGTGAAGAAAAGGGGTTGACCTTCTGCTTTTGACCCTTTTTCTTTGGCATGCATCGCTGTTTTGATCTTTCCTGGCTAATTACTCTTCTCATTTGGGCTTTGCCAGAGTCGTCTTTAGTTGAATCACTTCTATATGCTACCTGAGGCAATTCAAAGATATGCTTTGTAAGATTAACTGACAGAAGCACACATTCAAAATTACTATATTTTCATGTTCTTGCAAAGGATCATGTGAAACTAATTTCAAAATCATGATTTTTTTCATTTTTCTATGAATGCACAATTATGGGATTTAGGCATCCATTATAAGTAAATTTCTCACCTAGCTACCATGATGGATGGGTATGCAAAAAAACCACATGTATGCTCAAAGAAAAAAAACTAAAGGAAACAATATGACTGCTAAAACAATCCTATCGATCAGAACTCCTTAGGAGGCATAGATGCACAGTTTTTTTATGATATCTCAAAGCATATTGGCATTCATTTTGGTTTCTTTTGGCCTAGGAGACCAAACCTGCAAAGAAAAAATGACCAATGGTTCTTATTTACAAGTACATTTATTTTCACTACTTTTAATGTGGAACTAAAAAATTATGTCTCTATACACACTACAAGAAAAAATAGCCTTCCGACGGACGCAATCTGTCGGAAATCCGACGGCAATCCGTCGAAAACAAGCCTTTCCGACAGCTTTCCGTCAAGCAGTCGTCGGAAATGATCCGTCGGAAATATCTGGTCAGAAATTACCGACGGAAATAAAATCCATCGGCAATCCGTCGGAAATGCCAACCGAATATTTCGTCGGAAATTGCGTCAAAAATTTGGTCAGTATTTGCCGACCAAAGAATGTCGGAAAATCCGTCGAAATTTCCGTCGGTAAATTCTGACAGAAAACATCCGTCGGAAAATAATCCATCGGCACTTTAGATAGAAATGCCGACAGTTTTGTTCCGTCGGCAAAATGTCTAGAAGGAAGAGTTTGTACTAATTTTTTTTCCTAAATTGGGATGTATACCTCATTGGTGTTTATATTTGGCTTCTTTAGAAATGCCTATCCCATGGCTAATAAGTGGTGTGTAACACACTTCTAAATGCCTATCCCATGGCTAATGTTACAAGACTATACAACTGCATATCCGACTCAGTCTTTTTCCTTTTTTTTTAGCTTGCCTTCTTTGGGTAAAAGACTTTCATATCCCAATTTAGGTTGCATGTTAAAAGGCATCGGGTTATGTTTTATTGCCATTCCCTTCCTCCGATTTCCATTTGAGCTATGCACACCAAGCCAAAAGTACTATTCAAATTGTATAATTTGGAGAATCATAAAAAGATTCTCCATCATTCTTTAGAGTAACCTTAGAAATAAATTTTGCTAATTAATAGGCACCATGTTAAGTCAAACAACGTGCAAGCTCATCTCACACATAAAAAGTACAGCGGTTTATGTATATTAATAGGCAACTCTCTTCTTAATATGCAATAACATTCCTATGATCATAAAGATCACTGCCATCTGAAGCCGTTTGAAGTTGACCACGTAGAAAAATAAAAACATCTATTAAAATACATTCCACATAATAGATCAAAAATATATTTTAAAATGTTAACGTATTAAAAAAATAGTTAGGGAAGCTTAATCACTATTTCACTGCCCCCTCACCCCACCTATAAAATGCATTCCCCACTGCCCCTCACCCCACCCACACCTGCAAAATTGACCAGCAAACTTACACACCAAATCATATAAACCCCCCCCCCCACTAAAACCCCCCTATCACCGACACCCCACCCTAATGAACCCCCCCACCCCCACTGCCTCCTCCCCATCACGAAACCCCACCCCCATTGAACCCCACACCCCCACTGCCCTCCCCATCACCGAATCCCCACCCCATTGACCCCCCCCACCTCATCGCCTGAGCCCCATCCCAATACCCCTCCCACTGAACCCCAACCCTGACCCCACCAAAGCCCCCACCCTCATTGCCCTCTCCCCTCCCTACCCCTGAATCCCCAACCCTCCCTCACCAACCTCCCCCACCCCCATTGGTCCGGGCACCTCCCCCTCCCCAGCGACACCACCCTCCCCTCACCAATCTTCCAACCCAGAGAGAGAGAAGAGAGAGGAGAGAGAGAGAGAGGATGAGAGAGAGAGAGGGAGAGAGAGGAGAGAGAGAGGGAGAGAGAGAGCGAGAGGAGAGAGAGAGGAGAGAGAGAGAGAGAGAGAGAGGAAGACGCACAAGGGTCGGCGGCGGAGCAAGGAGGTGAAGCAATGGCCGGTCGGCGGCACGACGAGGTTGAGCAAAATGGTGGTGGGCGTCGCGGCGGGGCTGAGGGGGGCCGACAGGATGGGGAGGGGGAGGGGCTGCCAGGAGGGGGAGGGGGTGACAGGGGAGGGGGAGGGGGTTGCCAGGAGGGGGAGGGGGTACGTACGGAGGAGGTGCTCGATGACGAAGCTCGACGGCGGCGGCGGTGGTGCAGGTCGTGCAGCTCAACGGCGGCGGCGGCGCTGGTGCAGCTCGACAGCGGCGGTGGTGCAGCTCGACACGACTGGCGGTGGCAGAGCAGCTCTCGGCGGCAAGGGGCGAGGGAGAGAGAGAGAGGGAGAGAGAGGGGGGGAGGAGAGAGAGTGTTTACGAGGATGGCTGGGAGAGCGCGAAAGTGCGGGTTTATCGATGGATATTTTCGACGGAATTTTCCGTCGGAATATCCGTCAGTAAGTATATTATTTCCAATGGATATTACCGACGGAGTCTATCGGTCGGTATTTTTGACAAAATACCGATAGAAATATTTAGTCGGTATTCTGTCAGTATTACTGACGGAAAAAATTCCGTCGAAAATATCCGTCGGTAATACGCTTTCTTGTAGTGACAGCATTATACAGGCAAGTCTTCTAATGATGACATTGCCTCAGTTCCAGCTGGTGTTAATCTGCACGATTGGCAGATAATGTGTGCAAAATGGAACACTTCGGTGATGAGCAGGTAATAATCAAGTTTTATAGTACATCTTAATTTTTTATTTTAACATTTAAAATATTTGTTGGCAAAATATCGCTGATCGTAATAAGGCAAATTGGTCTCATCAATCTATGCCATATAGAAAGAGCAGGAAGAGTCATTATCAATTGAAGGATGATTTGTAAGTTAAATATTAGTTAAAATTACTATCAATTTAATATTTACTTAATTCTTACTCTCTTTAACACATGTGAATAGCGCCTTGCTCATGATCGTGAACCCAATCGTGTGGAGATCTTTAAAATTGGCCGATGAAAGGAATACTTGATGGCAATGAGCAGTGGGTAGATGACAAGAGTAGGAGTCGATACGTAAGTGTATTTTTAAATTTATAATTAATGTTTATGTGATACTTTTTATTATAAATAATAATTTGTTTGGATTTTTTATGCAGGAGAGGATGATTCAGCTATCGACTCCTTCACTAGATAGTGAGAGTGGGAGTACCCCCATTTCTGTTGAGGAGGCTTTTGTTTCAGTTATGCGGTAGGACCGATTTGGTCGCATTCATTGTGGAGGCAGTCGGGAGACACGTCGCACATGGTATGAGATAGAAGAAGGGCCGAGCTCCACTGACTATCAGCAACAGATTTGCAACATCAAAAACACTCTCAGAATGGAGGTTGAGGAGTTGCGCACAAAGGCACGCAGACGAGACTAAGAGATGGATGAAATGTGGAGGGAGTTGGAGAAGCTGCGTAAACGAGAGTCTGAGATGGATGACATACGTAGACAGATGCTGCAGATGAGCACATTCATGACTCAGTTTCAGACTAGTCAGAGATCTTTTGCGTCAGCTCCACCGAGTGCACCAGAGGACGATCACGTAGATACTAATGCGGAGGGAGATGACTATGATGATGATGATGATTGATAGATTGATATTTTGATGACATTAATTTAGAGACTTTGATGTTGTTAAATTGAGTATTTAGAAACTTTGATGTTGTATCAATTAAGTATTTAGGGACTTTGATCTTATATATATGAATTGAGTATGATGTGGATTAGTATGTTGTTTTCTTATTGTGTGTGTATTTAGGTATTTTGTATAAACAAAAAATTAGAATTTTTAAAAGAATTATATTAAAAAAAAATTATACAAAAATTTGGAAGCGGCTGAAATCCGCTGACAATAGATAATTAATATTGTCAGCGGCTATAAGAGCACTGATATAAATATTTTTGTCAGTGGTTGTACAGGCCGCTGATATAAAAAATTGTAAGTCGCTGACAAAATTTTTTTTGTCAGTGGGTTCAAACCGCTGACATAACAATTTTTTGTCAGCGAGTTCAAGCCGCTGACATAAAAAAATTTTGTCAGCGGGTTTAAGCCGCTGACATAAATTTTTTTTGTCAGCGACTCAGTTTTCTATGACATATGGTAAGTCGACGACCCAAAATGTCGATGGCTTTGTCTACGGACTGTGGCCGTTGACATATGTCTTTGTCAATGAATTTTTTATTTGTCAACAGCCTTTAGCCGCTGACATATGCCTTTTGTCTTGTAGTGGGGGTTAAAAACAGAAGAAATGAGAGCATGAAATATTGGAACGTTGCGAAGAGATTAAAAGCAGAAAAAAAGGACTTATGGCTTTGCACGGCTGCTGTTTGCTTTTCCTTGGACGTTGCTGGCGGCATGCACGGTGCGGCTTCTTGGGCACGAATCAGATGTGAGATGTTGAGCTTTGCAGAGGTCTTTGACGCCATGAACATATGGGCTTCCAGTCAACTGGTAGCAGGGACTCAGTAGCAACTCCTCACTAAGATGGCCCTCACAAGCTCTCAATAGAAATAAACATGAAGTCTCAGGGAGAGAGAGAGAAAGAGAGCTCTTGAGCATTAGGGAATTAGGAGGACAACATGTCGAAAAATAGTATTTATAGGGGTTGGCACCCATCCAAGGTTACAAACACAGTAAGACTGGGAGATCTAGCCCAAATTTCGAGATTCAATACAACTATAAATCGCGACGGATTTAGTGGTCGCAATTTAAAAAACACGACCAAATGACCAGATGCACATTAGACAGTCATTTTCGTAAAGATCTGTTGCAAATATTATCACAAAATCACGACGTATCAAATCGTCGCTAATTAGACTTGCCAAAAATAGTTTTAGAAGATTTTAAATCGGGACCACTTAGTGGTCGCAATTTATAAAGTTTTTTCTTACATTTTTAAAGCCGCCGCCACTGGCATTTGAAATGATAAAATGGCGGCCATTTGTTTGGTCGCCATTTTGAAATATTTTTCTTTTTTTTCACCATTTCAGTCTCCGCTAGGGGTGTCAATTGGGCCGGGCCGACCGGAGGCCCGGAAGCCCGGCCCGATTTTACACGGGCTTGGGCCGAAAAAAATGAGCCCGCTACAAATGATGATCAGATCATCCCCATGTAATTATAATTAATTACATATTTATTTTGGTGATTAACAAAACAATATCAAAGTTTTCTAACATGCATTCTATAAGTCTTAAGCACAGGAAATAAACAAGGAAAATCAAGCACATATGGTAAGTACTAAATACTTCTGTCAATAAGCCAGGTAAGTGCATTTCTCTAAGTCCCCATCGACTTCTGTTGAAAGTCACAACAATTTCATAAGGGTTTTAACGATTTCCTTGTAAGACTGGAAAGTCATGTTGTTTAAACAAGTCGATCCTGTAACGATTCTATAAGTCATCGTAACGATTTCTTTAAAGCTCGTAACGACTTGTCTGTCGCAACGATTCTATAAGTAATCATAACGATTTCTTTAGAACTCGCAACGACTTACTCGCCGTAACGATTTCTTAAGTAATTATAACGATTTCTTTAGAACTCGTAACAACTTGCTCGTTGTAACGATTTCTTAAGTAATCATAACGATTGCTTTAGAACTCGCAACGACTTGCTCGCTGTAATGATTTCTTTAGAACTCGCAACGACTTGCTCGCCGCAACGATTTCTTAAGTAATCATAACGATTTCTTTAGAACTCGCAACGACTTGCTCACCGCAACGATTTCTTAAGTAATCATAACGATTTCTTTAGAACTCGCAACGACTTGCTCGCTGTAACGATTTCTTAAGTAATCATAACGATTTCTTTAGAACTCGCAACGACTTGCTTTTCATAATGATTTCATAAGTCATCGTAACGATTTCTTCAGAACTCATAATGATTTGCTTCGCGCAACGATTTCTTTAGAACTCATAACGATTTGCTTTGCGCAACGATTTCTTTAGAGCTCATAACGACTTGATAAGTGTTCATAACGATTTCCCTGTTGAACACATAAACTTGCTTTAACGATTTGCTCTCTATAATGACTTGTTAGTATTCATAACGATTTCATAAGTCATATAGACAACGACTTTATGGTTTATATCGACTTGACATTTATCTTATCTCTTGAAGCGTTGACTAGTCAAAGTCCACGTATATATCTCTCTGACACTCCTGCATTTATGAGATCTGAACATACCTCTACATGCATGCAGACGATATCGTCCATTATCATGCATATTCTGTCAACATCTTTTAGAACAAGCTATTTGGCATTACTATTTTGGTGAATACTCACATCAACGTTTACTGACACCAAGAAACAGCCTAGCTGTATACTGTTCTAGCATTTATTATGTGCAGGGTCCTGAAGACATTCTGTCATACAATGTTGGACCTTATAGACGCCAGAAGACCCTATCTCTTTGCGTGCTCAAATGAATAAAAGATTGTTGAAAGCTTCCAAATGTCAAGCAGTCTAACGTCTACCAATCTAAGAGACAACGGTTACTTCAACGGCCGTATTTCAAAATAAGATATAAATACAAGACAGAAGAGAAGAATAAAGTAACGGTGTGGAAAACAAGATCTCGCATACGAGCATTCAAATCCTTCTGCAAGAAGTCTAGAGCCAAGAATCTCATTCCTCATCACCTTTAGCTCTTCGCTTTCTGTGCTGTAATAGAATCTCTAAGAGAGCCAGTGTAGCCCTGAGAGTGTGCATTGTTTAGATCTTTTGCTCTCAGTGCCTGTTGCTTCAGATCTTGGCTTGTAGAAGCTTGATCTAGGGGCTTGAATTCATTCTATTCTCTTTGTTGCGTTTCCCTTCGTGTGTGAAAGAAGACCTGGTGGGATCTAGGGTGCTGTTTCCCTTCTGTTGTGAAGGAAGACCTGGTGGGGTATCCAGGGTGGTGTAATTCCCTTCGTGTGAAGGAAGACCAACTGAGCTGGGTGTTGTAGTGTCCTTAGGGGGACTGTACCCTAGTTAGTGGAATCCTGAGTGGTTGCTCAGGGGCTAGACGTAGGACTCCTAAGGAGAGGAAGTCCGAACCAAGATATATCTTGTGTTGTGTGATTGCCTTTCGAACTAACAGCTACTAACCTCTATCGAAGAACGTTGTTGTGTGAATGTTTTTGATTTACAGGTACTAAATAATCATTTTTAAAAGACCCATTCACCCCCCTCTGGGCTCATCAACTGGCAACAAGTGGTATCAGAGAGAGTCTCTTCGAAAAGTAGTAGATCTAGCGATCTGAAGAGTAAAGATCCATGGCAGCCCAAAGTCACAACGAAGGTCAGTCTGTCAACCGACCACCATTGTTCGATGGAGAGGATTACACATATTGGAAACCAGACTGGAGTATTTTCTGCAAGGCCACGATTATCAGATTTGGTCCATAGTAGAAGAAGGTGATCTCCTGGTCACAAACGAGAAAGTTCAATGGACAGATGACGACAGGAAAAAGATTTCCTTGAATTGTAAAGCGAAGAGTATACTGTGTTGTGCACTGAGTAAAAAGGAATTCAACAGGGTGTCAGCCTACAATCCGTAATGGAGATGTGGGAAAAGCTCAGAATCACCTACGAAGGCACAGACAAGGTGAAAGAAACAAGAATAGATATTCTTGTAACACAATACGAGAGATTTCAAATGCAGTCAGGTGAGTCCATAACCCAAATGTTCAGTAGATTCACAGATATCACAAATGGGTTAGCTGGACTAGGAAAGACCTATGAAATGGGAGACATGGTTAGGAAAATTCTTAGATCTTTACCATCCTCATGGACTCCAAAGTAACAGCCATTGAGGAGGCTAATGATCTAAAGAGAATGTCATTGGAAAAGCTCGTTGGGTCACTTATGGCCCATGAGATCAATATGGAAAGGCTAGGAGAGTCCTCAAGTAGAAAGAAGCACTCCAACGCTTTAAAAGCTGAAGAAGACTCACCAGAAGCAAGCTCAGATGAGAGTGAGAGTGTTGAGGATAGTGAAAATGAGGAAGCAATGCTCTCTAGAAGATTACAACAGATTCTAGCTAAGAAGAAGAAGTTCTAATCTGGTAGAAGGCACTTCAAAAGAAACAAAGATTTCAAGAGACCAGATGCAAAAGATCTGAAGAAAGGAGAACCCATCTGCTATGAATGCAAAAAACCAGGACACATCAAGGCTGAGTGTCCAAGATTCAAGAAGCCGGAGTTCAGGAAGAAAGAAAGCCCAAGAAGTTCAAAAATACAAGAAGAAGGCGATGGCAGCAGCATGGGAAAATAGTAGCGACTCAGACAGTGAGTCAAGCTCCTGCAGCGATGAAGAAGAAGCCAACTTGGCCTTCATGGCTAATACTGAAGAAAAGGTAACCTCTGATTCTTCTTTTGATTCCTGCAACGATTCTGATTCAGACAATTTAGAGGAAGCATTCAACGAATTGTATAATAAATATAAAGAAGTAACTAAACTGTTAAAAGCAAGTAAGAAAAACAATGCTTGTCTAGAAAACACTAACTCAGATCTGAAAACAGAGAATGAGGAATTAGAAAAACAAATAACTGAACTTAAAAGAAGAAATGAATTACTATGTGAGGATCTAAAAGCTAAGAATGAACAAATAATTAAACTTGAAAAACAAGCAAGCTCAGATGAACTGAAAACTGAAATTAAGATACTAACAGAAGAAAATATTAAGTTATCTAGCATATTGGAAAATTTACAAATGGCAAAAACTTCCTCATATTAAAAGGTGCTAGAAGATCAAGTAAAAAGAAAAATGGATTAGGATATATACCTCCAGATAATGAAGAAACTATAATTCATCCTAAAATATACCCAACACCAAAATTTGTACCGAACAAGATATAACATATAAGGCTAACTTTAAATATATTGAAAGAGTTACTAAAACATCGTGATGTAGCCACTGCAACAAGTTAGGTCACATAAAAGAAATATGTCCAACAAGACATAAGAAATGGATAATAAAAGGAAAAGTTGATGATACTAACCCTTCAGGACCCAAAGAATTTGGGTACCTAAAACTTGATGGTTTTATTTCAGGGCAACACTCGAGCATCCAAATGGTATTTGGACAGTGGATGCTCAAGGCACATGTCAGGGAACCGGAAGCTATTCACCCATCTCCAAGCTGAAGAAGGAACAGTCACCTATGGAGACAATGGGAAAGGCACAATCATTGGCAGTGGTTCCATGAGCAACAAAGGAAAGATAGTCATTGAAGATGTACTGCTAGTCAAAGGGCTGAAGCACAATCTAATTAGCATCAGCCACTTTGTGATAGAGGCCATAGATTCAGTTTCAAGAGTCAAAGTGCAGCATATTAAAGGATGGAGCAGTAATTTTCAAAGCCAATAGAGAGAAGAATTTATACACACTCCATCTTGAAGAACTCAAGGATCAAGATGTCTGTCTGGCAGCAAACAAGGATCAATCTACTGAATTGTGGCACAGAAGACTAGGTCATTGAAGCATAGATGGGATGAGAAAATTACTAAAGAAAAATCTTGTGGAAGGACTGCCAAAGGTCAGTGCAAAAATGGAAGGTGTCTGTAGACCTTGTGCTAAGGGAAAGCACACCAAGAGCTCCTTCAAGTCAAAGACAGTAATTAACCACCTCAAAACCCTTAGAACTCCTTCACATGGATCTATTTGGGCCAATGAGGACTACCAGTCTTGGAGGAAAGAACTTTGGATTTGTCATAGTTGATGATTACTCAAGATTCACATGGGTGTCATTCCTAGAGCATAAGGATGACACATTTGAAAACTTTGTCAGTTTCAGCAAGAAAGTCCAGAAGGATCAAAAGTTCAGCATTGTGTCTATCCGATCAGATCATGGTGGTGAATTTCATAATGAAAATTTGCTAAGTTCTGTGATGATCAGGGAATTGAGCACAATTTCTCAGCACCAAGGACACCACAGCAAAATGGAATTGCTGAGAGAAAGAATAGAACTCTATTGGATATAGCAAGAACAATGCTATCTAAATATGATCTGCCAAGGTATTTTTGGGCCGAAGCAATCAACACAGCAAGCTACATCATCAACAGAGTTATGATCAGACCAATCCTGAAGAAGACTGCATATGAACTGTTCAAAGGAAAGAAGCCAAAAATCAGTCATTTCAGAACCTTTGGTTGTCCTTGCTTCATCCACAACAATGGAAAAAGGGACATTGGTAATTGGATGCCAAATCAATGAAGGCATCTTCATGGGGTACACCTCTAAACCCAAAGGCTATAGAGTATTTAATAAATGTACTTTATTAATTGAACAGTCTGTACATATTATTTTTGATGAAACTAACTCTTCCTTGAGAAAGGAAGAAGATAGTGATAATGATGATGCAGATGAGCTGTCCAAGAAACTAAAGAATACATCAATTGAGGACAAGGATGATCCACCTCTGGAAGACATGCAACAAAAGGAAATTACACATGAAAATCTTCAAAGAATGGAGATACAAGAAAGATCACCCACTCGAAAATATTATTGGTGATCCATCTATAGGGGTAAGAACAAGAGGTAATGTAATTCCTTGTGATTACCTAGCATTTGTTTCTCAAATAGAGCCGAGGACAGTCAATGAAGCTTTTTGTGATGAATCTTGGATATTAGCCATGCAAGATGAACTAAATCAGTTCAAGAGAAACCAAGTATGGTCACTTGTTCCTAAACCATCAGACCATCCAGTTATTGGCACCAAATGGGTGTTCAGAAACAAGTTGGATGAGGCTGGTATGCATCAGCATTAGACTTAAAACTATTTCAAATGGATGTCAAATCTGCATTCTTAAATGGTTTTATAAAAGAGGAAGTTTATGTGGAACAACCCCGGGTTTTGATGACACAGAATTTCCTAATCATGTTTTCAAACTCCATAAGGCTTTGTATGGTTTAAAACAAGCGCCTAGAGCCTGGTATGAAAGACTTAGCTCTTTTCTTTTAAACCATGGCTTCAGTAGAGGTCAAGTAGATAGCACTCTCTTCATAAAATCTAGGGTTAAACACATATTATTAGTGCAAATTTATGTAGATGACATAATCTTTGGTTCTACTGATGAATCCCTCTGCAAGTATTTTGAGAAGCTTATGCAGGGAGAATTTGAAATGAGCATGATGGGAGAGCTAAATTACTTCCTTGGACTACAAATCAAACAAGGAAAGGAAGGAACTCACATCTGCCAAGCAAAGTACACAAAAGAACTCTTGAAGAAATTTGGATTTGAAAATACCAAGCCACTGTCAACACCAATGAGTACATCAACAAGGTTGGACAGTGACAAAGATGGTAAGAAAGTAGATCAAAAGGTCTACAGAGGTATGATCGGCTCATTACTTTATTAAACAGCTAGTAGACCTGATATTCTATTTAGTGTCTGCATGTGTGCTAGGTATCAAGCAGATCCTAGAGAATCGCATTTGACCTCAGTAAAAAGAATATTTAGATATTTAGCTAGAACCCATGACTTAGGTCTATGGTATCCAAAATCGTGTGACATCACTTTAGTAGGATACTCTGATGCTGACTATGCTGGATGCAAAGTAGATAGAAAAAGCACCAGTGGTTGTTGTCAATTTCTTGCAGGGTGTTTGATATCCTGGTCCTCAAAGAAACAAAATTCAGTAGCACTGTCTACAGCTGAAGCTGAGTACGTGGCTGCTGAAGTTGCTGTACACAACTCCTATGGATAAAGCAACAACTTGAAGATTTTGGATTAAATATCAAATCAATTCCACTATTGTGTGACAACACTAGTGCTATCAATCTCACCAAAAATCTAGTCCAACATTCAAGGACCAAGCACATTGAGGTTAGATATCATTTCATTCGTGATCATGTTGCAAATGATAATATTGAAATATCGTTTATTGATACAAATAATCAGTTAGCAGATATCTTCACAAAAGCCTTACCTGAAGAGAGATTCACATCTCTTAGAAGGGAATTGGGACATGTGTAATTTGTGAAAAGATTTCTGTTTGAAACTGGTACAAAAATTTTCAGATTTAAGTAAAATTTCCCTCCATGGATTTAAGCAAAAGAAATTCAAATTATCTCTGTTGGTCACTCTCTTATTAAAGTCGGTTTGAATAGTCAAACTTATTTGTCATTTTCTACGCCTTTTGGCGTCTCACTTTCCGCAAAGCATTTATTTATTTAAAAATCGATGTGGGAACGATTCACCTCCCATCTTCTACCTTTTCCCTCTTTCGTCTGGTAGCCTGAGCCGATGCCCTAACGTCTCCGACATCTCTCTCTGCTCATTTGAAGTTTCGCTCCCCTTCCGGCGAAAAATCTCTTGAGGGCTTTACCCCTTCCCTCATCTCAACCTCCAGAAACCTTCTTCACCTGATTCCATGGCCGCATCTGTCATCTCTGGAAGTCTTGGGGGCTACGGCGCTGATTTCCTCACTCCTGAGCAGCAGGAGAGGTTCACCTTTGTGAAGACTAAGGTCTGTGGAAACAAGGCAGTGGACTTAGCAGATCTTGAAAAGAACGGTATGCACACGTAGTAGCAGCATTGAGCAGGATGCAGTGGATGGGAATCGCCGCCGTCTCAGAGGTAAGTTATCCAGACCTCGTGAAGGCCTTTTTTGTCTATTTGAAAGCAGAGGCAGACGGGTCCCTAGTTTCATCTGTCAAGGGAACCCTGATTAAGATAGATCATGACCTATTGCACTTGTTATTTGGGGTGAAGACCTCAGGGCACAGTGGGGTTCACACCGTGGACGCCCAAATTAAAGGTCTTGGTATTGTAGGACCGGGGTTCAGACTGAGGGATGGCAAATTAGACATTAATCAGTTAAATGCTTTCAACCGCCTCCTTCATTTCATAGTTTGCCAAATCTTGGTTCCTAGAAGTGCAACGTTCTCAACCTGCACCAAGGCTGACTCAGACATGATGTTTTGGGCCATTCAAACAAGGAGATTAACATGGCCGAAGTGATGATTGAACGAATGAAGTTTGCTCGTGACCAGATCTGGGGTAAGCTTAATGTGTCGTTACCCTATGCCCACTTGCTTACAAAGATATTCCAACACTTTGGTGTTGATTTGTCTGGGGCGGTAGTTGAGAAGATGGGCCAAGCTATTAGGTCCAGGAACCTGAGAAAGAGTGGTTTTTCATTGGTCAATGGAATTTGGTCTAAGACCTCTGTGGCAGAAGGAGAGGCCATTATAGAAGATGTCCCAGAAATACAAGAAGATGTGCCAGAAGCCACAACAGAGCCAGCAGGAGCGGCATAGGTAGCAAATGTTGAACCATCAGAACTTGCAGCAACATCTGAATTGGCAGCAGCAGTGCCAGCAGAATCACAACCTTCAGTAGCTCAAGCAGAAGAACCAGTGGAAGGTGCAGCAACTCCTTTGCCCACCTCCAGTGTAGCCTCTATCCTTAGAGAGGTGCTAGATTCTATCCATACCACTCCAGTCATTCCAGAGGCTCATGGAGTGTCAGTTGAAGAAGTTGTGGCATCAGGCCACATTGAAGAACAGGAGCAATCAGCTGCTCCAGGAGATACTGTTTTTGAAGATGCTCCCATTCAGGGGGAGCAAGACAGGATCATGGAAGATGCTCCCATTCAGGGGGAGCAAGAGACTGAGGACCTCATTGCATCTCAAGGGGTGCATACAACAGATGCCCCTGTTCATGAAGAACAGACCTCAGCTCATTAGGATTCTGTTGATAGGAGAGGCAAGAGGATTGCTCACAAAAGGCGAAGGACATCAGAGAAGCTGAAATTGAAGCCTATTCTGAAAATATTGGAAGCACAAAATGAACTCTTATCCTCAGTCCAATCAAATATAAGTTCTATCATTGTTCGCCAGGAATCTATTTCCAATGATATGTCACAAGTAAAAAATTCTCTGAAATGGGTTAATAAGGAAATGCGCAGTATGAAGGCAACACTTTTTGAGATTCTGAAGGCAGTGAGTTCTCCACCTTCTGGCACTCAGAGTGTTTCAGAAGCTATTCTCAGGCCATCAGGGCCAAAAATCACAGAAGAGGGCAGTGTGCTAGTCCAAGTTCAGACTCAGCAGCAAGCCGAAGTACCCGGACCATCTGATGAGAATGCAGGGCCATCAGGGCCATCTCTCAGTGCAGAAGCTTCAGTACAACCTACTGTGGATGAAAGGCCATCAGGGCAGAATCTTGAAGAGGAGCCTCATGTGGCTGTTTCAGTGGCAGATGAAGTACCCTCTGAGGATCAAGGGCCAGCAGAACAGCTGAGGGTCTGTCATCCCAGGAGATTTCGGCAGCAGTTGGAGAGGCACAGGCTGTAGTTCCCGAGCCTTCCACTCTTCCTACTCCAGCCCCTCCTTCTCCACCCACCTCATCCACAGCTCCTCCAGCACCCCCTGTTCCCAAAAGGCCACGTTCACGACAAATCTCCTCTCCCACTCCTTTCACTTCTTCCACCACTCCTTTACCTTCTCCTCTGTTGAAGTTCTTCCCGGATCTTCTTTAGCTGGAGCTTCCTCATCTGGTCCCTCCTCCTCAGGACCAAGTGATCTTCCCACCATCACTCCTGACTCTTTGATTCATCCACCAGCACCTCCATCTTTCATCACTCTCATTCCTGAAGGTGCCCAACTCACCCAAAGTGAGATCCATGGCATCAAGGATGAATTTGAAGAAGCAATTCTCAAATCTGTCCTAGCCACTGGAACTCACTCTCACAGGACTGGTATTTCCAGCCCTATCTCCAAAAAAGGAGACTTACTTCCACCCTTCCTGTCTCCTCGATCCTTGCTATCCACCACTGTGGTTTTCCCTAGCCATAGCAAATAAGCACAAACCCCTTTATGAGGAATATCTTCAAAAGGTGGTTTTTGCTCATATTTTTGGTTTACCTTTCCAAAATCTTTCCAACCATCTTACTACCATTTTCCCTTACACTTCTCTTTCAAAGGCTCAACAGTCCAAAATTTTTTCTATGACTGAAGCCAAATCTGAAGAGCAGTGGGCTCGGACCAACAGTGCTTTGTACTCCCAATTTCGAAGAGTACAAGCTGCCAGATATCCTCCCAGGGCAGCCCCTCTCCCTCTGTATGAATGGTTCCAGATCCATCTCAAGAACCTGTTTGGACCCTTCATTCAGAAAGAAATTAAGTTCATCAGGCATTATCAGATGTTCTGCAATTACTGCTATGTAAACAGCTTGGATGAACCTCAGTTGGGGCAGTTTCGTGCAGCTATCACAGCTCTGCGGTCGACTCATTGTGAACCTCTTCAGGTGGACTTTGCTACCTTGAAGTTCCCAGACATTGTGTTCCTTCCACCTCTCTATTCTTGATCATGGATTCATCAGTTGGTACACTTGTCTTTGAGAGTGCTGCTAGAGTCATGGCCAGGTTGCATGTATATGAAGGCCGTGATCTTTCTTTCCAAAGATTTGTGTTCAAACACTATCTTGAGGGGCAGATTTCACCTGATATCCTTGCTCCCATTCTCTCAGAATGTGAAAGGCTGACCTTTGATGAGTGGCTCAAGCACTATCCGTTGTCTGCTCAGCAGCTTTCTGATCTGAATGACTCCCAGGCCCGGGCAAATCTACCTCCTCTGACCCCTGGTGACTTTCTGGATGCAAATTCTCGTCACCTCATCAAGAATACATTCGCAATCTGGACTGAGAGATTCAAGATATTTCATGATTTGCAGAAGGAGCTCCGGTCTCATCAGATCTTCTATCCTATCAAGATGGACAAGTTTCTTCTCTTTGCCAGCTTTGGGTCCTTCTCCACTTTCAAAATAGCCTTAGGATTGGATAAATATGGGGACTTTATTTCTGAGCAGTGGAAACTTCATCTCAAAGGATGGCTCCCACTATGGGACCCTCCTATAAAATTGAGATTAGAGCTTTTCAAGCTCATTTTGAAGAGCAGGAAAGATTGGCATTTCCTATCATCCGACAGTTTGCCTCCTTGTTGTCTCCTGCCTTCTATCTTGATCCTTCTCTTCGACCTCAAGATCAATAAAAAAATTCACTTCTCTTGTCTTCATATATTTCTTATCTTTTCTTTGTCTCAGATTATCTTTTGCTTAATGACAAAAGGGGGAGAAATACTTAGTCTGAAACATACTATAGGCATTTTTTTTACATACTTATTGTTGAGTTTTGTCATCACCAAAAAGGGGGAGATTGATGATCAGATCATCCCCATGTAATTATAATTAATTACATATTTATTTTGGTGATTAACAAAACAATATCAAAGTTTTCTAACATACATTCTATAAGTCTTAAGCATAGGAAATAAACAAGGAAAATCAAGCACATATGGTAAGTACTAAATACTTCTGTCAATAAGACAGGTAAGTGCATTTCTCTAAGTCCACATCGACTTCTGTTGAAAGTCACAACTATTTCATAAGTGTTTTAACGATTTCCTTGTAAGACTGGAAAGTCTTGTTGTTTCAAACAAGTCGATCCTCTAACGATTCTATAAGTCATCGTAACGATTTCTTTAAAGCTCGTAACGACTTGCCTGTCGCAACGATTCTATAAGTAATCATAATGATTTCTTTAGAACTCGCAACGACTTGCTCGCCGCAACGATTTCTTAAGTAATCATAACGATTTCTTTAGAACTCGCAACGACTTGCTCGCCGCAATGATTTCTTAAGTAATCATAACGATTTCTTTAGAACTCGCAACGACTTGCTCGCCGCAACGATTTCTTCAGTAATCATAACGATTTCTTTAGAACTCGCAACGACTTGCTCGCCACAACGATTTCTTAAGTAATCATAATGATTTCTTTAGAACTCGCAACGACTTGTTCACTGTAACGATTTCTTAAGTAATCATAACGATTTCTTTAGAACTCCCAACGACTTGCTCGCCGCAATGATTCCATAAGTAATCATAACGATTTCTTCAGAACTCGTAACGATTTACTTTTCATAACGATTACATAAGTCATCGTAACGATTTCTTCAGAACTCGTAACGATTTGCTTCGCGCAACGATTTCTTTAGAACTCGTAACGATCTGCTTTGCGCAACAATTTCTTTAGAACTCATAACGATTTGCTTTGCGCAATGATTTCTTTAGAACTCATAACGATTTGCTTCACGCAACGATTTCTTTAGAACTCATAACGATTTGCTTTGCGCAACGATTTCTTTAGAAACTCATAACAATTTGCTTTGGGCAACAATTTCTTTAGAGCTCATAACGACTTGATAAGTGTTCATAACGATTTTCCTGTTGAACACATAAATTTGCTTTAACGATTTGCTCTCTATAATGACTTGTTAGTATTCATAACGATTTCATAAGTCATATAGACAACGACTTTATGGTTTATATCGACTTGACATTTATCTTATCTCTTGAAGCATTGACTAGTCAAAGTCCACGTATATATCTCTCTGACACTCCTGCATTTATGAGATCTGAACGTACCTCTGCATGCATGCAGACGATATCGTCCATTATCGTGCATATTCTATCAACATCTTTTAGAACAAGCTATTTGGCATTACTATTTTGGTGAATACTCACGTCAACGTTTACTGACACCAAGAAATAGCCTAGTTATCTACTATTCTAGCATTTATTATGTGCAGGGTCCTGAAGCCATTCTGTCATACAACGTTGGACCTTATGGACGCCAGAAAACCCTATCTCTTTGCGTGCTCAAATGAATAAAAGATTGTTGAAAGCTTCCAAATGTCAAGCAGTCTAACGTCTACCAATATAAGAGACAACGGTTACTTCAACGGCCGTATTTCAAAAGAAGATATAAATACAAGACAGAAGAGAAGAATGCAGTAACTGTGTGGAAAACAAGATCTCGCATACGAGCATTCAAATCCTTCTGCAAGAAGTCTAGAGCCATGAATCTCATTCCTCATCACCTTTAGCTCTTCACTCTCTATGCTGTAATAGAATCTCTAAGAGAGCCAGTGTAGCCCTGAGAGTGTGCATTGTTTAGATCTTTTGCTCTTAGTGCCTCTTGCTTCAGTTCTTGGCTTGTAGAAGCTTGATCTAGGGGCTTGAATTCATTCTATTCTCTTTGTTGCGTTTCCCTTCGTGTGTGAAGGAAGACCTGGTGGGATCCAGGGTGCTGTTTCCCTTCTGTTGTGAAGGAATACCTGGTGGAGTATCCAGGGTGGACTGTACCCTAGTTAGTGGAATCCTGAGTGGTTGCTCAGGGGCTGGACGTAGGACTCCTAAGGAGAGGAAGTCCGAACCAGGATAATTCTTGTGTTGTGTGATTGTTTTCCTTGTGTGATTGCCTTTCAAACTAACAGCTACTAACCTCTATCGAAGAACGTTGTTGTGTGAATGTTTTGATTTACAGGTACTAAACAATTATTTTTAAAAGACCCATTCGCCCCCCCTCTGGGCTCGTTAACTGGGCAACATGGATTGGCTAGAGGAGCATTATGCCTTAGTAGATTGTCGTGGAAAGAAGATTATTTTCCGTATTCCTGGTGAGGAGGAGTTTTCACATCCATTACCAAGGAACTTAGCGGGAAGGTTTGTCATCTCCACCATGAAGGTGATAAGAATGGTGAGCAAGGGTTGTGACACTTTTCTTGCCAGCGTGGTATTAGTACCAAAGGCTAATGAGTCACCTACCCTTGAGGAGATTGACGTAGTGCGGGAGTTTGCAGACGTTTTTCCTGATAATTTGTCTGGTTTGCCACAGGTTAGGGAGATAGACTTTACTATAGAGTTGCTTCCAGGCACCGCTCCTATCTCAAAGGCTCCATATCGGATGGCACCTGCGGAGTTAGCTGAGTTAAGGAAGCAGTTGCAGGATTTGCTAGATAAGGGATTTATTCGCCCAAGTGTATCCCCTTGGGGCGCACCTGTATTATTTGTGAAGAAGAAAGATGGTTCACTTAGGTTATGCATTGATTATAGAAAGTTCAACCAGGTGACTGTAAAGAACAGGTATCCCTTACCACGGATTGATGATCTATTTGACCAATTGCAGAATGCATCGATCTTTTCCAAGATTGATTTGCGGTCTGGCTATCATCAGTTGAGGATTAGGAGTGAGGATGTGTCCAAGGCAGCCTTTAGGACTCGTTATGGGAATTATGAGTGCTTGGTTCTTCCGTTTGGTCTAACCAACGCCCCTGCAGCGTTCATGGATCTCATGAATAGGGTGTTTAGACCTTATCTAGATAGTTTTTTAGTAGTGTTTATCGATGATGTGTTAGTCTATTCTCCGGATGAGGCTACACACTGTCAGCATTTGAGGGTAGTGTTAGAAGTTCTCCGAGAGCACAAGCTGTATGCAAAATTCAGCAAGTGTGATTTTTGGATGAGCGAGGTTCATTTCCTTGGGCATGTTGTCTCCGGTGCTGATGTAGCAGTTGATCCAGCGAAGGTCCAAGCTGTATTAGATTGGGAGACTCTCGGGACTCCATCAGAGATTCGTAGTTTCCTTGGTTTAGCAGGTTATTATCGGAGATTTATTGAGGGATTTGCATCTATCGCCGCCCCTTTGACTAAGCTAACCAGGAAGGGTGTGAAGTTTGTTTGGTCCGAGGAGTGTGAGAGTAGCTTTCAATTATTGAAGGCTAAGCTTACGTCTGCACCGATATTGGTTTTACCGAGTGGTGAAGAAGGTTTTGCCATTTATTCAAATGCGTCTCGGATTGGTTTAGGCTGTGTGTTCATGCAGCAGGGAAGGGTAGTAGCATATGCTTCTCGCCAATTGAAGGAGCATGAGCGTAACTATGCGACTCATGATTTGAAGCTTGCGGCAGTGGTTCATGCACTAAAGATCTGGAGCCACTATCTTTATGGTGTCAGATTTGAGGTGTTCACTGACCATAAAAGCTTGAGGTATCTCTTCTCGCAAAAGGAATTAAACCTGCGGTAGAGGAGATGGATTGAGTTTCTCAAGGACTATGACTTCGACCTTCACTATCATCCTGGAAACGCGAATGTTGTAGCAGATGCTCTTAGCAGGAAGAGATCATTACTCCAGCAGGATTGGAAGATGTTGGAGAATGCTGCTTGTGCGATGAACTGAGTTAGAGCCAGTATGTCAGGCTTTTATGGCTCAGTTGTCTATCCGGTCTTCGGTGTTGGATGTGGTGATCGAGCAACAGAAAGCTGACCCTGGACTCTAAGAGTTGGTGGGCAAGGCGGGCATTGCTCGTAATGAGGATGGTGTGATTAGGTTCCATCACCGTGTATGTGTTCTCGATATTGTAGATGTTCGTGAGCATGTTTTAGCAGAAGCTCATAGGTCGAGATTCTCTATTCATCCGGGAAACACTAAGATGTACCAACATTTTAAGAGATCATTTTGGTGTTCCGGCATGAAGAAGGATGTAGCGGATTTTGTATCCAGGTGTTTAGTATGCCAGCAAGTGAAGACCGAGTGACAACGACCATCTGGTCTTATGCAAAAGATGGAAATCCCAGTATGGAAGTGGGAGGCTGTCACTATGGATTTTGTAATGGGTTTGCCCAGATCAGTAAGGGGCAATGACTCGATTTGGGTAGTTGTAGATAGATTCTCTAAGACTGCACATTTCTTGCCTATGAAGAAGAAGCAGTCAGTGGAGAGTTTAGCTAGATTGTATGTTAGTAGCAATGTTAGGTTGCATGGAATGGCGAAGTCGATCATTTCGGATCGAGATCTGAGATTTACTTCGAGGCTGTGGAAGGATCTTCAGGATGCTTTGGGTTCTGAATTGAAGCTTAGTTCGGCGTTCCATCCCCAGACAGATGGACAGTCCGAAAGGACTATCCAGACGCTCGAGGATATGTTGAGAGCGTGTGTGCTGGATTGGAAGGGTGATTGGGAGTGTCATTTACCTCTTGTGGAGTTCACATATAACAACAGTTTTCATGCGAGTATTGGAATGGCTCAATTTGAGGTGTTGTATGGAAGGCCTTGTAGATCTCCTCTATGTTGGGAGGAGACCAGTGATAGGCAGTTGATCTGTCTAGAGTTAGTTCAGGAGACTTCGGATAAGATCCAGCTTATTAGAAAGAGGCTTGCTGCGGCGCAAGATAGGCAGAAGAGTTACGTCGACAACAGAAGAAAGGAATTAGAGTTCGAAGTTGGCGAGCATGTCTTTCTGAAGATTTCGCCTACTCGAGGTGTTGTTAGATTTGGTAGGCATGGCAAATTAAGTCCTAGATTCATTGGCCCGTATGAGATTCTCTGACGTTTGGGCAGTGTGGCTTATGAGCTAGCTTTACCCCCGGCATTAGCTAGTGTTCATCCTATTTTCCACGTATCTATGCTCAGGAGGTATGTCCGAGATCCCTCTCATGTTATTAGTCACGAGTCAGTGGAGATCCTACCAGATCTGTCATATGTCGAGCAACCAGTAGCTATTCTTGATCGGAAGGTTCAGCATCTCCGGAACAAGAGCATTGCGTCTGTGACGGTGCTATGGAGGAACTTCTCGCGAGAGGAGGCTACTTGGGAGCTTGAGGATGCTATGAGGAAGAAGTATCCCCAATTGTTTGAGTAGTGTCATTCTAACTTCGAGGATGAAGTTTGCTTTAAGGGGGAGAGGGTGTAAGGCCCTCGAATTTTTGCCCTTTTAGTTTCAGTCATGTGTTGTTTAAATGCCTTGTGTATAGTACCATGTATATGTATATGTATTTATTTCTATACATATGTATATATGTGTTTAATTATGGTGTACATATTACTTTTGTTTAGTTGTGCATATAGAAATTAAATTGTACATTACATTGCATACATATATCTATGGTGTAAGCATGGTTTATTGCATTTCTGGATTCTCGCCGAAGTGCATGTTAACGTCAACATGCATGGATGTTAGAGGGTAGTCGACGTCTAGATCGATGGACACCAACTCCCAGTAGACGGCCAGGTATGTGGACGTCTATTTCACCAGATTTCTGCGGTTTCAGATCCAGAAATGTCTGCGATTCTTTCGCCCCTTGTTTAGGAAACCGTCGCCCAATGGTAGGATTCTACCCTAAGTGCGTAACCCAACCCATAGGTTGTATAAAAACACCATCTTGTGGTTAGAATATGGCTTTTGGCTCTTTGGTCAAAACCCTAGAAACTTTGTGCCAACTTGAGACTTTGAGGCTTTGGATCTGGCTACTCGGTGCGTTTCTGGGCGATCTACATCGACTGGAAGGAACTTGGAACATCAGTAAAGCTTCCCCGACTCTGGCGTGGTTCATCCATCAACACAGAAGCCGGATAGAGGGGACATTGGAGGGCTTCTTGGCTTAGCCGAGGAGAGCTTCTCTGGCAATTTAATCACGTCTAGCATTCTCTATGAGGCAAGTAACCATTGTACATTAACCCTACCCATGTCAGCTAGGTCCTGGGTATTTTTATAAAATTTTCTCGTGTCCTGGAACCCCCCATTCACCATTGTTTCTACGTTCAATCTGTATTTGCACATATAGGAATTTAACGGCGGCATCTGGTGCCGTTAAGATCCCTGGTTGGCGGCATGATCTCGTGCCGTTAACTTATGTTGGCGGCAGCACTTATTCCGCCAAGTTCTTCTAGTTTTACAGGATGCATTTTGTGTTAGATTTTCCGGACTTTTGGATATGTATACATGTTGTGGATATCATTTTGGGTTAAAAACATTCAGTAGATCATGCCATGTGGTTGGGTCGAATTTTTGTCAATTGTACTATTTATTAGAATTTCTGTAACAAATATTGAGCATGATTTCACCTTGTTAATTCCTGTTTAATTAGATCCATGTTAAATTAGGGTTTTAGAAATTTCTTGCGACTGTATGATGACTGTGTTCAAGTATTGGTACTGTTGAATATGACTATTATGTTGTGAATTCTACTTAAGAGAATTTAGTGATAAATGTACATGTAATCTATTTAATCGTTATAATTAATTTACAAATCAAAAAATATGAGAAATTGAGCATGTGATAGGTTTATTGTTGGGAACATGTGATAAAATTTTCGTTGTAATTGAAAAATAGTAGGTACTTCCATGAGTTAAATGAGAGAAAATGACCATGTTAAGCATGCCAATGTTAATTGTATAAATTTCAGTCAATAGCAGTATGATTAGGTTTGAGTTTATGAACTGATTAACACTGTGAATAGTAGCATCATGTTAGATAAATTGAACCTTATTTAATGGTGTACAAGTAAGTGCAATGGTATTAATTGATGCATGAGAAAGGCATGAACAATATGAATAATGTAAATTGAGTAAATTGTGCCATGTGTAACACTGCTGTCATAGAGGGCTGTGGAACTGTACCGTAGTAAAGTCCCTACGGGAAGGTTTAATGTGTGTGATATCCTATGGGCAATAGGGATGAAATCCTGGAGGTGGACAAATATCACTGGTTAGGGTGGAGAGTGCTTCTCCCGGTTCTGCGCAGTTAACCAAGATCCGTTACTGTGTTGCCTAGGTGATGGATAACTGTATGTATATATGTGTGTCCTTCTAGTGGTGGTTTGGACTATGTGTCACGGCAAGTAAGTGTAAAATGTGAATATGTGTAAGTGAATTGTGAAATGTGCAATATGTAAATGAGCATGTGAAAGTGTAAAGTGAATGTGTTAGCATGTGAACAAGTGTAAACCATTGTGAATATGTTTAATTTATGTTAAAACATCAAGTAAAATGTGTGTATCATTGTGTTAAATTCATAAGAATTTAAATATAATCCATGCTAGGTGTGATGCTTACTTTATGTGTAGTTCCATGCTTAAATTGTATACATTATAATATGATTTGAATGAGATTTGAATCATTTAAGCATGATAATTAAAATGTGTAGAAAGCACATTATAAGTTATACTTAATTGTTGTAAGTAATATGAAACATGTATCATGTGTCTCTAATGCTATAAGTTCCATGCATAGTAATTTAAATTGTTTGTACCATACTACATGTGTTAATTACTTCCATTGAATGTTAGCAAATGCATATGATGTGTGTAAGGATGATGTATATGGATTGCTTTCTGGGTCTATTTAGACTCATACTTGCTTCGGCGTACAGGTGCAGGTGTCTCCACTTCTTCCGAGGAGATAGTTAGAAGCGACTCCGAGCGAGAGGAGTAGCTTTGTTGTGGAGATTCCTTCATTGTACTTTTATTTAATAGTATGTAATAAATGAACTTTTATAATTCATTTGAACAATGTGATTTATTTCGGAAATGTAATTGTGGACATACGTACTTCTTTTAAACACTATACAGAATGTGGATGATGGAATAAGAATAATTATTATTTCCGCTGTTCTCTTTAATATTCATGTATATCTCAATCAAATGTTAATGTTGGGTAAATGTCCCACTGTGACGACGTTCATTATACCGATGTGGATTTGTACAATCATACCGGTATAAGGAGGGTCGTTACACTACTAGTGTACCGTGGAGGTGCACGAGGGAGGAGACTGACGAGGGGGAGAGCCGTCATCGCCAGAGACCACCTTGTGGACACCTCTAGAGGGTGGTCGCGTGAGCTTCTTCATCCACGGGACTGGTTCTGCATTTAGAGGACATACAAGCTCTCCTATGTGTGAATGTCTCACCCTTGAATGGTTTGCATGAGAGTCATGCCCCTAGACATCATCCTGGTCTGATAAGTTCTTGTAGGAAATGTGTTTTTTTATTTCTAAACTTTATTCCGATGTGCATTGGATGCTCTTGCACATTTCTCTACAGTGTTATCAGAGCTGGATTCATGGGATGATATCCTATTTTTGCTTTTATACGATTTAGAATCATTTTTATGCAAACTGGTTGCTTTTCATCGCGGTTTCAGTTTTATCGACAATGATAGCATTGGATGCTCTTGTACAATGTGTTCAAACGACAATGTCACTAGTCGTCCAAATTAGATGACTATCATGTTTTTCATCTGGAGACAAATTTTAGTTTTTGCTGCACTGGTCTTAGTTTGATGACAATAAGGATTGTTGCCAGGAATGTCCTGGCGACAGGATCCACTGTCGCCAGGATAGTCTTGACAACATGGTCTACTGTCGCCAACTTGTCCTGGCGACGAGATCTGTTGTCGCCTAGAAGAGTTTCTCGCAACAAGGTAGTTGTGGCCTATAGCTTTAGTGACATAATCGACTGTCGCTAGGAAGTGTTCTTGGCGACTAAGGATGTTTTCGCCAAGTTTGAGCGACAACTATGAATGCTGTCAAGACAATCCAGTGCTTATAAATCTTTCTCATTTTGCAACGAGTTCCACGTTGGGGACCATGAAACTGAGATTATGTGTTAATCCAAAGTTTAGATTAAGAGTTAATCTAATCATTTATTAATTAAAGTGTTTAATTAATTTCTAGTCACTTACATATATGCATGTGATGTGTATGATGTGAGCGGATGATCATGGACCGTTATGTGATACTTGTATGTATGTGAATGGTGATTCTTTGGGGCCTGCGAGCCTCCCTCTCTCTCTCTCTCTCATTAAAGTTGTTGTGTACTTCTACCTCTCTCCAATTATATACCTCCCCTTGATGTGATCAAAGTTTCTTAATTGACTAAAATGTACATTTTTGGGCATGTGTGCCTATAGTTATTTGTAAATTACTTGAAATGACTCAAGAAGGTGTAGTGAGAGTAGGCAATTACCGGCAAGACTAATGAAGATGAGAAGGAAGATCACCATACATGAGATGCGCCGACGACACACATAGGGTCTTGTGATCAAGTCTTTAGGCTCAGTCTTGATCATGCTAGTATTCGGTCCATGATCATCTAGTGTGGTTGTATATATATATATATATATATATATATATATATATATATATATATATATATATAAATTTATTTCTACACCCACTAGGTACATATTTGCTTGTGATGTAATATATGTTAAATATATGTGTGGGATGCATATTATTTAGCTATGAGACCAGTGAAAAGATAAAACCCCTCTATTAATAATATATTAAGTCGGTAAGCGTGAGGCAATAAGATTGACCCACGTGGCCTTCCATCCTTATAAGGCAGACATTTTTCTTGATATGGGCTGAGTTGGCAGAGTTAGTCTGGGCTCACCTATATTGAGACTTGATATTTGGCCTATGACATGGAGATGTCATTGGTGACTTCAGGACATGGTATGGTTGGTCGAGTCCCTCGGGAGCATATCATCGATTCATACTCATCAAGTAATGAGGGTGCTGACTTAACCGATTGTCATGGTTGGCAGAGTCCCTCTGGGCCATGATAGTTTAGAGGCCAAGTATGATGGGAATCACAAGGAATTGTGATTGGCAAGAGTTTCCTACCTTTTGGCTTGGTCTGATTGGTCGAGTCCCTCAAGATCATGCCAAGATGCCAATTGGATCTTGATCTCCGCTAGAAGTTTGCTGGAAACTTCCGATTCACATGCTTGAGGGTGTCATGTGTCTCGTGAGAAAATAGCGGGAGCAAATTAAGAAAAAAGTCCATGTCTTATTTTTATTTTTATTTTTAAAATAAAAAAGTCTGCATGTTATTAATTGTTTTGTACATCTTTATTTTCATAAATATATCACTTGCAAACCCACTCCGTGGCATATTAGATGCCAACCATCTCACTGGTCCAAACTATGCAGATTGGATCCGAAATTCAAGAATTATACTCACATCGAAGAAATCACATATTCCTCGATGAGATTGTGCCTGAGCTAGTGGAAGGGGCTAATGAAGATGAAATCACTCACTATAAGAAGTATAAGGATGACTCAAATCTTGCTCAATGTTACATGTTGGCCTTTATAACTCCCGAGTTACAGAGGCAACATGAGAAGATGGATGCAAAATCTATTATCCTACATCTCCGCAAATTGTTTGAGGTGGAAGGGAGAACTCGGTTATATGAGATATCAAAGAGTCTCTTTCAGACTAGGATGACTGAGGGGTATCAATTCAGAACCATGTCTAAAAAATGATTGAGTGGATAGAGTAATTAGTGTCTCTAAGACTTATCCTAGACGATAAGCTTTATGTGGACCTTATACTCCAATCTCTTCCAGATTCCTTTTCTTCATTCATAATGAATTTCAACGTGAACAAGATTGATGTCACTCTGCCTAAGCCACTTAATATATTGAGGGTAAGAAGGAGAAACCAGTTCTCCATGTTCGTGAGACCAAGAAGAAAAGAAATGTCAAGAAGACCTTTAAGAAGGGCAAAGGCAAAGGCAAGCCACCGGGCAAGGCAAAGGTTGCCAAGAAAGTGACAACAAAGGACAAAGGACAGTGCTTCTACTGCGGCAAAGATAGGCATTGGAAGAGGAACTGCAAGGAATACCTTGTAGAAAAGGCAAAGTAAAAGCCAAGAGTAGCTTCAAATTTCTTTATGATTTATCTCCATTTGTCAGAAAAACTATGATAATGCATGGGCATTAGATACTGAATGTGCATCTCATACTTGCAATTCGTTACAGGCCCTGATAAATATAGGAGATTGGAAAAGGGTGCCCGGTGTAGCATCTTCTTTTTTAGAAGCGTGCTATTTTGTTCACTCTATTATAAGAAACATTATCTCAATTTCATGTATGACAAGGATGGGATACAAATTTCTTTTTGAGGACAATGGTTGTTCTATGTTTTTTAATGATGAGATCATTATCAAGGGGTCTTTGACAAATGGTTTATACTTAACATATGTTGCTCCACATGTCATGACATACATAGTGTCTTTAAGAGAAAGAGAGATGAGGTGAACCACACATACTTTTGGCATTGTAGGCGACGTCATATCCATGAAGGAAGAATTCAAAGGTTACTAAAGGATGGACTCTTGGGTCCATTTGATTATGAATCATATGCAACCTATGAATCTTGCCTTCAAGGGAAATTGACCAACTCTCTTTTTAGTGGAACTAGAGAGAGAGCCTCTGGGTTGCTATAACTCATACATACAGATGTATGTGGACCTATGTCCACACATGCTAGATGTGGATATTCCTACTTCATTACATTCACTGATGATCTCTCAAGAGTTGGAACATAATGTTTGATGAGGCAATCAAATCTTATGACTTCGTTAAGAGCGGAGATAAGCCTTGTGTGTACAGAAAGGTAAGAGGGAGCACTATCACCTTCTTGGAGTTGTATGTGGTTGACATCCTTATCATTGAGAATGATGTAGGAATGTTGTCCACAGTGAAGACTTGGTTATCTAGAATTTCTCCTTGAAGAACTTAGGGGAAGCATCCTACATTTGAGGATTCGGATCTATATAGATAGATCCAACATGATGCTTGGCTTGTCCCAGTCCAAGTACATAGACATCATTGTCAAAAGTTTTGGCATGAAAAATTCCAAGAGGGGTCTCATACTGATGATGAAATTTCACTTTCTAGGAGTATGTTCCTAAACACTCCATAAGAAAGGTCAAACATGGATAGGATTCCCTATGCCTCTGCGATAAGGTCTATCATGTATGCTATGTTATGTACTAAGTCTTATGTAGCCCATATTCTAAGTGTTACGAGCAGACATCAAACAGATCCAGGGTTAGAATACTAGAAGGCAGTAAAGTGTATCCTCAAGTACATGAGTAGGACAAAAGATCTTTTGCTGGTATATGGAGGAAGTAGCCTTAAGGTTGAAGTCTACACGGACTCGAGTTTTCAGTCCGATGTCGATGATAGCAAGTCTAACTTGGGGTTTGTGTTTACCCTGAATGGAGGAGCAGTAAGCTGGAAGAGTTCTAAGCAAGTGACTACTGTTGACTCCACCATTGAGGCGGAGTACATTACTGCAGTAGAAGCAACAAAGGAAGCGGTATAGATAAAGAAGTTCATCACAAATCTAGGAGTGGTGTCTGGCCATGAAGAGCTGATTCCATTATTTTGCGACAACAATGGGGCGATTACTTAAGCAAAGGAACTACGGTCTCATCAGAAGTCCAAGCATGTTCTAAGGAGGTTCCACTTGATCAGAGAGATTATGGCCCATGGTCAAGTGGCAGTAGAAAGAGTTCCTTCTGAAGATAACATTTCAGATCCACTAACAAAGCCATTGACTCATATTGTTTTTGAGCCCACCGTGGTCTGATAGGGATCAGACATGTAGGTGATTGGCTTTAGGTCATGTCACACCTCTGATTTATTTAAAAATAGCGGGACAATAAATTCAGGGACACTACAATCAAACGAGCATGTAGAAACTAGAGATAACTAGACAAATTCAAGCAAGGCCCAAAATTCTTAGGCAGACTGGACAACAGACCGCAACTTTTAAGTCAACAGACAAGTCATAGGTCGATAGACCTCTGATCTGGTTATCGACAAATAAGCCTTATCAAGCGCATCCAAAGATTTTTAAACAGATAATTTAGAGCTCAATTAAAGACAGGGACATCAAACTTCAATCTATTTTCATTAGATCTCAATTGTTAACTTCATACAAAGGCTACCAGTTCACAAGTCCAAACATATGGCCCATTTAACAACACAAAGCCTCAAAAGAAAAAATTTATTACACATCAAAATACAATATTCCACTTCTTCAAAAGGTTTGGGACACTCATTCACTCTTGTCCACCCTCTTCCATTTCCAAGTGTTCATCATCACTACCTGAAAAATATTAAGCAAACTAATGATCTTACGCCCCATTGAATTTACATCTCAAAGTGCGAGCAAAATATAAATGATTAATGTATTAGCAAGCAAATTTACAAGGAGTAGTAGGAGAGCAACTGATATAACAGTAAACCTAATTATGAGACAGATCAAACATAACGATTTAGCAGGGTTCCTAATGATTCACAATGTTGATTAATGACAAATAGTAGCAGAAAATTTCAGGATAGATGCATATTAAAGGAACATGAATCAGAAATGGCCATCTTTCCAAAATTTCAGAACATATACAAATCAAGGAACAATAATAAGATTTGGACATTTTTTAAGGGTTTCAGATCATATACAAATCAAATGAACAATTAGCAAGACTGGCCATATTTCCATGAACACATATACAAACGAACAAACAAATCATATCAAGACGGCATTTTCAAATCTTGCATATCATATTAGTGTCATGCCACCACCACAAGTCCATACTCCCGCGGCTAATAAGTACATTGAGGTGCTCCTCGCCAGGACCAGAAAGGGCCTTTATTTGCACAGGCATGTGTCAGTGGACTGAAGTCCCAAATAGTGCCAGATAACAAGACATATTATGGCCAATAGATTCCAAAAGATAAGTACATTGTAGGATTCTATATAGATCCAAAAGTACCCTAATGAATCAAGAATAACAAGGGTACAAATTCTAATAGTGTCAATGGACATCATAGAAGTGCAAATACTGGAGATCAAATTGCATAACAATATGCAAAAAATACTAATAATGGTTTTAGATTTATTGACAAGTAAGATTTTCATATAAATTTTCAAATCGTGTGATAAGAAGTTCAAATCAAGAGATTAAGAGCAAATATGATAGTTTTCATGTTATTAAAGCTTTTACATGGCTCATAAACTTTTAGGGTACTGAACAGGTCATACTGAGGGCTAATCTAGACTAAATAGAACAGAAGAGATGGTTTCTAGAAGACCCTTTTTAAATCGCATAAGGACAGATGACAACTATCATGGGATTCAAAACAGTGGCAGGAGAGGGTCTTCGAGGTGAAAATAGTCCAGATTTCCAACAAAGCAGATATTGGAAACTCAAGTAGAAGAACTCTAGATTAATCTTGGTCAATAACTATGGATGTTGGGATCAGCAAGTAAATAGGAAAAGTCCTAAAACTTTCAAGGCTCACTACAAACACAATGGAGGTTGGGGCAGTAGAGATCAATGAAACAGACTAGCAAAACCTTAACATATAAGGTTGGTGCCCGAGAAAACTACCTTTGATAGCTTTCAGTCCCCCAGTTCCCACTGACTGAAGCAGATATAGGAAGAATAGAAGCTTCAGAAATTTCAAGCTTCATGGTCACCCCTCTGCTCCAGGAGTTCCTCCAACTTTCAGCAACGAGAGAGCCCTTTTTGGGGGTGGCCAATAAGGGTCATATTATGTATTTGGCTGAGGTGTGGTACATAAAAATAGTATTCAAGGCATGTTGTACAGGAGCCATACCCACACACCCATATCTCCACCCATACCATGTGCTGACTTTGTATGGGAAAGAACAGACCCACCGTAAATGGGCCATACTTGGGAACTGGTACTTTTACCAATCCCAAAAGTCGACTTCGACTGGTGCACAAGTTGACTTTATCAACACCAAAGTCGACACCCCTCATCACACAAGTCTACTTTCTCACATATGTGTCGACACACACCCATACATGTGTCGACACATACCCATACATCTATCGAGAGACATTTACTACAGAGGCCACTTGACCCCAAAATCTCAAATTTTCCCCTATCAGTCTTACCATGATTGGAAAATATTATTTCCCCTTAATTGATGTTTAAGAGCTACATCATTTTCTGCACAATTTAAAGGTTGTTCCAATTGCTGAATAAAGGTTTAGGAGTATTTCGATTGATGTTCATGAAGGAATCGAACGCCGAACAAATGTTTAGAAATCTATCGATTGGTGTTTTATGAATGGATCGATTACTGAACAAATATTCAGAAGTCTTCCGATTGGCGATACAATCCCATCGATTACTGAACAAAAATTTAAAATTCCTTTTGATTAGTGATATGGGTATCGATTGTTGAACAAAAGCTAAGAAGTCCTTCCTATTAGCTAATAAATGTTCTGGTTACTGAACAAATGTTCAGTAAGCATTCCGATTGGACTTATAATCCTTCCAATTGGTCTTATAAGTGGTCCAAACACTGATTGGTGTTTAAATTCAACCTATTACTGAACAAAGGTTCAGTAACTTCTGATTGGCCTCATAATGGATTCGATTAATGAATAAAGGTTCAGTAAGCTTCCGATTGGCCTTACAATGGATCCGATTACTGATCAAAGGTTCAGTAAGCTTTCGATTGGCCTTATAATGCATTCCAAAACATTTCCTTCACAAGAATTACTCGCTGATGATAATGGGTTTATATTTATTATATTCTTTATAAAAAAAATCCAGGTTGTTACAGGTCAAGTAGGAGATTGCTAGATATGAGTGCCCTGCAAGCAAACTCACATTAGTGATGACACTTGTAATCTTGTACTAATGTCTTTTGGTAATAATATTAATGATGTTTTTTCACTTTATATTACATGCACATGATGTGTTGAACCTATCATTCCATATATTCCTTGGTTTTAGTAATGACAAAATTTTAAGCAAATATCTTCATAATATTTGCACTCATGCATATCCATATAATGATATCTGTACAAATAATCATCAAACACATTCTCACAATATCAATTTTCTAATGATTTGTTAACAGATAACATTCATGTGTCCACAGACATAGATATGTGTCGACAGATGATGGACATGTGTCGACCTATGAACATCATGTGTCGACACATACTTGTCTGCTCATTTTCAAAATTTAAGGTATATTTCTCTCCATGGAGTTAAGCAAAAGAAATACTCAATTATCCTATTTTTGACGGTCACTCTTGAAAAAGTCCTTTTGAAAAGTCAAACTTGTTTGTCGTTTCCTCCCTCTTTTTTGGCGCTTCATTTTGATAAAGTATTCATTTATTTACTCCAAATCGATGTGGGAACGACTCATCTCCTACCTTTATCTTTTCCCTCTTTCGTCTGGTTGCCTGAGCCAGTGCCCTAACGATTTCGACATCGACTCTCTGCAAAATTCAAAGCCTCTCACTTCTTCCCGCGAAGAGTTTCTTGAGGGATTTCACTCCTGTCACCATCTCCTCCCTCCTAAAAACCTACTCCACCCAAATCGATGGCCGCATCAGCTGTTTCCGGCAGTCTTAGGGGCTACAGTGCTGAGTTTCTAACAGTCGAGCAACAGGAGAGGTTTACGTTTGTGAAATCAAAGCTTTGTGGCAATAAAGCAGTGGATATTGCTGATCTTGAGAAGAACGGCATGCACAGCATAGTAGCCGCCGTGAGCAGAATGCAGTGGTCAGTCATCTCGACCTTTTCAGAGGTAAGCTATCCAGACCTCGTGAAGGCGTTTTATGTGTGCTTGAAATCTGAGGCAGATGGGTCCCTGACATCCTTAGTCAAGGGAACCCCGATCAAGATTGATCATGATCTCCTGAAGACCTTGTTTGGTGTGAGCACGACCGGTCACAGTGGAATCCACACTGTGGACACCCAGGTCAAGGGTATAGGAATTATTGGTCCTGAATTCCGGTTAAAGATGGGAAAATAGACATAAATCAACTGAATGCTTTCAACCGTCTCCTACACTTTATAGTCTGTCAGATACTTGTTCCTAGAAGTGCTACTTTTTCAACCTGCACCAAGGCAGACTCATATATGATGTTCTGGGCCGTTCAGAACAAAGAAATCAACATGGCCGAAGTGATGATGGAAAGGATGAAGTTTGCCCATGATCAAATCTGGGATACCAAGAGTAAGTTAAATGTATCCCTGCCTTATGCTCATCTGCTCACCAAAGTTTTTAAGCATTTTGGAGTAGATGTGTCTGGCATTGTTGTAGAAAAGATGGGCCAAGCAATTAGGTCCAGAATTTTAAGGAAAAGTGGATTTTCAGTGGTCAACGGAGTATGGACCAAGACCTCTGTGGCTGAGGGTGAACCCATCATAGGGGAAGCCAAGACGTCCAGCTAGAGGCAGCAGTAGTAGAGTCAGAGGGACCATCAGCAGTTGCAGAACCAGCAGCAGAAGAGGCCGCAGTGTCTAGAGCTTCACAGGAAGTAGCTGCAGTCAGAGAAAATTCAATGGAAACTCCAGTAGCTCAAGGAGATGTAGTAGTGGAAGATTCTGATAGAAGTCCAGAGGATCCTCTACCCTCCTCCTCAGTAGCATCTGTGCTTCGAGAAGTATTGGATTCCATTCTCTCCACCGCAGTGATTCCAGAAACTGGTGGGAGTTTGGTAGAAGAGGTTATGACATCAGGCCACCTGGAAGAATCCGTGACAGATGCTCCAATTCAGAAGGAGTCATCAATTGTTTTAGAGGATTTTGTGATGGAAGATGCTCCCATTCAGGGGGAGCAAGAAATTGAGCAAGAAGCAGCAGCATCTCAGGGGGAGCAATCGACAGATGCCCCTGAAAGTGAAAGACCCAATACTGTTCATACTGAAGATCCTGAACCAGTTGAAAAGAGAAGCAAGAAAATTGCTCACAGAAGGCAGATGAAAATTCCAAAGAAATGAACTTGAAGCCTATCCTGAAGAGGTTGGATGAACAAGGTGAGATCTTGAGGTCAGTGCAGTCAGATGTGAGTTCTATTATTGTTCGCCAGGAATCAATGTCCAATGACATTTCTCAGATAAGAAATGTCATGAAGTGGTTCAATAAGAAAATGGGCACTATGAAGATGATGGTGTCTGAGATTTTGAAGGCAGTGGGATCTGCAGATTCTACTCCTCACCCTTTTGTCCCTCAGAGCACTACAAGAGATGTTCCTAGGCCATCAGGGCCCTCTCTTCAAGAGTGTGGGTCTCCAGGGCAAAGTGAAGGTATTTCAGGGCCATCCGGGCCCTTTGTTGTTGATCAAGTCGAGCAGCCATCAGGGACTTCAGTTGATGTGCCAGCAGGGCCATCAGAGCCAAGTATTGCAACATATTTTTTAGAAAATTTGCCTATTTTAGATGCTGATGTCAGTAAGGGGACTGAGTCATCCGGGCAGGAGATAGCAGTAGGCAAGCAGTCAGCAGAAGTGGTTGGACCTCCTGAGCACTTGGTTCTTGAGACACCAGGGCTAGTGTTCTCCGAGGCTGGGCAGCAGGATGTAACAGAGTCAGCAGTTGCTCCTGAAGCCCCTGAGTCTTCATTCCTTGCAACTCCAGCCCCTTCCTCACCACCATCCTCTTCCACAGCACCTCCAGCTCCACCCACCTTCAAACAACCATTGCCCAGCACAATTTCCACACCAACACCCTTTCCATCTCAATCTTCCCTCTCTGCTACTTCCTTCCCAATCCGTCCTCTTTCTCCATCTTTTACTAAAGACCCTCCAGCCTCCTCATCAGCTAGGGCATCCTCCTCATCTGGTCATTCTTCCACCTTTGATCCCAGGTCACTTCTTTATCCTCCTACTCCACCAACATCAATTACTTTCATACCTGAAAACCCTCAACTTGGTAGCGCCCTTCTCACCCAAGCTGAGGATGAGTTTGAACGCTCAACACTCACCTCAATTCTGGCAGTTGCCAATCATGTCCACAGGACTAATTCTCCCAGTCCTGCTCAGAAAAAGAGAAAACTCTCCACCTCTATCTCTCTACCCTCTACACCCAAATTTCCTCTTTGTTCTCCCTCACTGCTGAAATTAACAGGAGACCAATCTATCAAGAATATCTGTAGAAATGCATTCTCTCTACAATTTTGGCATTCCCCATCTTAACCTCTCTGAACATCTTCACATTGTTCTTCCCTATTGCCACATATCCAAAGCAAACCAATCCAAAATCTTCCAGTCAGCTGAGTGTAAGACTAAAGACCAGTGGGCAAAAGGGCAAAAGACTCTCTACAGTAAATACCTCAAAGCCAGAGCAGACAACATTTCTCATTGAGATCACCCACTCTCTCTCTTTGAGTGGTTTGTGTTTCATCATCAAACTGTCTGGGACCAGTTCATTCTTAAGGAAATCAGAATAGCAAGGCATTTTTAGCTCTACAATGATTACTGCTATCTGAATAAGCTCCCTGAGGTTCAGTTTAGTCAATTCCATGGCGCCCTTGCTCTCCTCAGGACTGAACATGTAGCACCCCGAAAATTTCAATTATAGAAAAATTCAATTAAAATGGAAATAAATAATTCCATAATAACAAGTATTTAAAACATACGTATCATTATCGTATGTGCTAAAACACATCAGAAAATTCCGTAAAAATTATAAATCAACCCCAAAAATTATTGCTAAACGTTTCACAAAGAAATTTGTGCCAATAAAATTGGATTAGCTAAGTTTAAAGTATTTCGCGACTTATTATCGTAATTCATGAATAAGTCGAAATATCATTATACACGTACTTGGACGAGTCAGGAAATTAAATAAAAATCATAAATGGACTTCAAATAATATCCTCTAATGACCCATCAAGAAAATTTGGTCAATAAAAATCATGTGAGCTAGATTTAAGATTATTGTGACCGATTATCGAAATAAAGAAACGAGTCGGAAAACCGTTAACACGGAAATACGAAGCATCATAAATTAAATAAAAATGTTAGAAATGCTTCTAACAATATATAATAATGACCCAATATCATAAGTGGGCCAATGGACCACATATGACCCAAAAATCAAATGAAGCAAGAAATTACATAGAAATTCGTAACCATAAATAAGCTGAAATTAAAAAGAGGCAATTAGAGTTGAATTGGGATACAAACATGCATTCATGGCAACCCAAATCATGCCTACCCATCCATGGAAGTAGCTTGATGGCCAAGACTCTCTAATGGAGGAAGAAATCATCAAAAATAGGAAACCAACATGCCAATCCCGAAACCCTTCTTTCCTAGTTACAATAGGACTCCTAAACACCATAGATGCTTAAATACTCTTCACCCAAACCCTAGGGACGAATTTAGAACTTGCTGGGGTCGTGTGGAGGAGCTCTTGGTGGCTCGAGAGTAGGAGATCAAGCACACCAAGCTCATCTTCTTCCCCGTTCATCTACTACGATCTGCACAAACCACCCTCTTGAGGCCGATCAAAGGTAGGCCAAACCTAAATCCCACCGTGCAAGGCTTATACCCCTGGAAAGAGGGTCGAGTCTACTTCCTAACCCAAGTGAAATGCCCAAATTCCATGCAGTATACACGGAGTATTAAGCGTTCTTCAAACAGTGGTCTGAACAAGGGTTTTCTGAAGAACGAGACTTCATCAACCCAAGAGGTAGATTTTCTCGGCCCAAATCTTAACATCTGTTATACCAAATGTGTAGAGCATCAAGTTAGCTTTCATTGCCCTCTGGTTTCATCGAATTTCATTGAGTAGATTTTGAATTATAAGCATTTTCTCAAAGTCGTGCACTTTTAGGGCTTTTCCTGTTCTTTATAAGTTACACTTGATTCAAGACCGAATTAGAGTAAACCCACAACATGAACGTTGTTCTACTAGTTATCCTCTTCAAGTTTGGTGTTGAACATTTTATCTAAATGTCATCAGTTAGAGAGTTATAAGCATGGTAATAGAGTTGCTGCCTAAATCTACGACTTCAGGTTACACTTGTTCTGACCTTGTGTTCAACGTGATCAAAGCCTATTGAAACCATCCTTATTTTCCAATACCGATTTACTGGAAGTACCCTTGTATGTCTAGGTCGTTTTAAAACTAGTTTCGTTGTTTTTCATGTCTTGTACATTTTGTTCTCTATTTTAGAACAACCCTATGTCAAAGGAAGGAAGTCTGGTCCGCAATCCGAGGCACTGTCCTTGCTCTGTCAGAGCCAGGCACGGACCCTGTGAATGCGACGGCCCGATAGGTCACCTTCAGAGGTCTTGTTGCAACATCCCTCTAGTCGCCTTCTGAATGCGACGTGCCCTCCGTCGCTATCTACCTGCCTGATCTGACTTCCCTGTCGCGATGCTCACACCCCTATGTTAGTGCCCGACCTGTCGCCTTCCTTACATGACCATGTCGCGACCTGACTCCAAACCTGACAACACCCATGTCGCCTTCCTCTTAGGTGCATGTCGCGATCTGACCCTGGCATGACAGACCCTGTCGCCTTCCTTATATGTCTATGTCGCCTTCTCAGAATATTTACCTGAAACCACTTATTTTCTTGCAAAGTTTTCCGCATATACCCGAGGTCTGTTTAAAAGTGATATTACTGTGTAAGTTGCTTGTTTTGGGTATGATCATTACATGATTGTTATTTAATGGCTTAAAAGTGATTAACCCATTTAAAAGCTTTAATTACATAAATGCTATTCTAAGTGCTCCTTAAATGTTATGATCCATTCATGCTTCTTGTGATTTAATCTTCCTACTGTTCTTCTACATTTAAATGATAATGGATATCATAAAATCTTGCGAACCATGTTTAGTTAAAGTGCATAGTTTATTCCACGTTAATGTTAAGTGTTTCCTGCGAGTTTGAGACCGATGGTTTGTGAATTGAGACACGCGTACCGCACTACACGCTAGCACTATTAGGCAGCCTTTTCTTGGGAAATTGGAAACTCTCTACCGGTCATTCCGAATCGGTAGACTAGCGACCTTTTTCCAAGGCCTCCGTAAATCTCCTCTGACCATGGATTCCCACATGGCCGACGAGTTGGTTGTACCATTGAAGTTCCCTAAGATAGCGTGCACTTCCTTTCTCCTCTTGTTCTCGTGAGTGTGATTTGACAATCTAGACTAAAGCCATTAATGTAAAGATTTAACCAAAGTACAAATCATACCGTTATGCTGCCAAATTATCTTTCGACAATTGTTATCATGAAATCATGTTCAATTACTTATTACTTGTTCCCATCATCATCATGAACATGACATTACACATGCTTACTTATTGAAACTCTCATTGGCCATTATTTAATGACTGTGGGTATCTACATTTAAAAACTTACATGAGATGCTGACAGGGCACGGCGTGTGTCCAAGGGCTCTAATCTAGCCCCAATGACGGCGAGTCATAGATATACTGTTAACCATGGGGTATAATGATTACTGGCGTTGCATCTGCGCTGGGAGTACTTTCTTGCTTGTTGAATGATAGATACAACAACCACATACATGTGTCCTAGTGTGCATTCTTGGTTGATCTTTTCTTGGTGTACATTAGAGTCTACATGCTTGATTAGTGTTACATGATCGTGCTCGTGCGTTCTTGCTTACTTGCTTGCGTGATATGGCCATCCTGCATTTAGTGCAATTAGTGATATCCTGCGTTCTTGACATCAAGTGAAATCTCGCGTGCTCGTACAAGTGATCTATTGCTAGTTCCAACTCGTTATATTGTTCTAGATCTTGCTCTATCACGATCACTCTCTCTCTAGCTCATATCATGCAACATGTTTTAATGAGTTTTATTCGTACATGCATATCTTGACATTCATCGTGCTTACCTAGTCCTAAATTGCTAATCACTTATATCATTGCCCACACATTGAGATATAAATCCTACTGGGCTTGTTTGCTCATCCCCTACCTTTTCCCAATCTAGGTGACTATGAAGTTCAAGAGGAAGAGCAAGTCGAGGATGGGAATGCGTCCGAGTGATGAGCGTTCCAATTATGAGTCTATCTATAGTTAGTTATTTTGAGTGTTAGAACAATGTAGTAGGAAGTGAGGTATTATGTACTTTCGCTTTATTGAGTCTTAGTCCTGTAATAGTTTTCATTTTTAATACAATTGAATACAATATTTATTGAGTTCAACATTTGGGCCCTATTGTGATGTGGTGTTGATACACATTTAGTGCGTGCTAGCTAGAGGCTTATTTGCCGACTGTCCAAGTCTCGGGATATCGACTCGAATTAATTATTAATATCTGCTGCGTAATTCTCGGGACGTGACAGTTTAGTGGTATCAGAGCGTAGGAATACCAAATAGGATATGTCTCAGGAATAGGAGATACCTATGGAACCTAGGTCATGAAAATTAAATACAGTACCTGGTGAGAATGGGTAGAGACTGGGAATATGTTAGAAAGAATTTAAACACTCCTACCCATTGACTCTTATAAGGTATCTAGAGACATTAATTGGTTTCCATCCTTTTCTCAGGAACCCTCATAACACTCTCATTCAACTGCGATGGCTCGCAACCAGTGGCAAGCTATGCAAGACACTGTGGCTGGACTTACCCAGGCACTACAAAATGTAGTTCAGGCTAGAAATCAAGCTGGAGCTGCAAGGAATGGAGCCGGTGATCTGCACCGCAATTTTAGGAGTTTAAACCCTCCTCGTTTCTCTGGATCCCCTGACCCAGACGAGGCAGAAAATTGGCAGGAAGAAATAGAAAGGATCTTCCAAGTAATGCAATGCAACAACAGGGAGAAAGTGGTACTGGCCACTTTCCAATTTACCAAGGATGCCCGAGCGTGGTGGAAGGCCACATCGGCCCACCTGCCTAATATAGCTGAACTGGAATGGGCTGGATTCCTGGAGATATTCCGGGGAAAATATTTCTCTGAGAGAGTCAAGGAAAGAAGGCAGCGGAGTTTTCCACACTAAAACATAGAGGAATGTCCGTGGATGAGTATGAGGCTCAGTTCGCGCGCCTTGCTATATATGCCCCACACCTGGTGGGAACTGAAAGGCTGAAGGCTAACCGTTTCATGGATGGGCTCAGGCCCATATTCATTGAAAGGCTCAGACCACACAATATTCAAACTTACACTGAGATGGTCCAAAGAGCCCAGCTGGTAGAAGACACCATGGCCAAAGTGGATGGCATGAGGGGCAAGGACAACTCCAAGCCGGTCTTCATCAAGAAGGGAGCACCTAATATTACTCCAACCTTTCGTAACAACAACGTTAACAACAACAACAAGAGGCCGAATGCCGGAAGAGATGCCGCGGGAGACAAGAGAGTCAAAGTGGAAGGTAGGCAGTAGGCTAAAAACTGCAAATTTTATGATAAGCCAGGACACCGAGCTGAAGAATGCTGGAAGAAGCTCGGGGCATGCTTGAGATGTGGTGGTCGTGACCACCGTATTCCTGATTGTCCTATGCTGAAGGACCAGCCAGGCAGAGTTCAGAATATACCACGGCGTCAGGGACGCCTTAATGCTGTCATAGAAGCTGACCTACCCGAGGAAGGGGGTATGGTGGAAGGTACCATTTCCATACACTCTCAACTTGCTTTTGTACTTATTGATACTGGAGCTGCATATTCTTTTATTTCCACCACATTTGCTGCAACTCTACCTGTCAAACCTGTACCCCTGAAATCCAAGATCACTGTAGCCTCTCCACTAGGCTCAGAATCTGAACTCACTCACTACTTGCCATAATGTGAAACTATAATTGGAGGACACAATCTCCTTGCCGACCTTATCTGTTTAGACATGAAGGGTTATGATGCCATTCTGGGTGTCGATTGGCTAATTGAATATGATGCTGATGTAAAATGTCGCCATAGGAGGGTCACTTTTAAAAGACCAAACCTTCCAACTCTATCACTACTTGGCACCCGATATCACAAACACCCCATCTTGATATCCTCCCTTAAGGCTTCTAAGCTAATCAACCAGGGTTGTGACGCTTTCCTAGTTTCCGTCTTGGCAACTGAAAAGAAGAAACCATCCCTAGAAGACATTCCAATAGCCAGGGACTATCCTGATGTATTTCCAGAGGAATTACCTGGTATACCACCTGAGCGGGAGGTAAACTTCACCATCGAGTTACTCCCTGGGGCAGCCCCTGTTTCAAAGGCCCCATACCGTATGTCCCCTGTAGAATTGCAGGAGTTGAAGAGGTAGATCCAAGAATTGCTAGATCAGGGTTTTATCAGGCCTAGCACATCCCCGTGGGGAGCGCCAGTGCTATTTGTCAAAAAGAAGGACGGGACAATGAGGCATAAGACCAGATATACTATTCATCCTGGAACTACCAAAATGTACCAAGATTTGAAAAGAAGCTTTTGGTGGCCTAATATGAGAGAGAGGTGGCGGAATATGTCGCCCGATGCTTAACATGTCAAAAGGTCAAGGCGGAGCACTTGCGACCCGCAGGTAAACTCAAACCCCTAGAAATCCCAGCATGGAAATGGGAAGGTATGGGATGGACTTCATTTTCGGTCTACCCAAATCTAGAGGTGGATTCGATGGTATCTGGGTTATTGTCGACCGCTTAACTAAGTCGGCTCACTTCTTGCCAGTGAAGAATAAGTGGTCAGTAGATGTTCTGGCCGCATTGTACGTAAAGGAAATAGTCAGATTACATGGACTACCGGTGTCTATCGTGTCTGATAGAGACCCTAGGTTCACATCCCACTTTTGGAAAGGACTGCACTACTCCTTGGGATCCAAACTAAACTTTAGTACGGCTTTCCATCCACAGACAGATGGTCAGACGGAAAGAACCAACCAGGTGATTGAAGACATGCTCAGAGCATGTGTCCTAGATTTTGGAGGAAGCTGGCACGAACACTTATCCCTCGTGGAGTTCTCCTACAATAATAGCTATCAAGCTAGCATTCAAATGGCACCATTTGAAGCACTCTACGATAGGAGTTGCCGATCTCCAATATGTTGGTATGAAGTTGGCGAAAAACAAATGCTAGGACCTGAGATGAAAAGAGAAACCACAGAAAAGGTAAAGCTTATTAAAGAAAGAATGGCAGTAGCGCAGCAAAGACAAAAGGCGTATGCAGATAATAGAAGAAGAGACCTGGCGTTTCAGATTGGTGAACACGTATTCTTGAAAGTGTCTCCAGGCCGTGGGATCAGGCGATTTGGTATTAAAGGCAAGTTGTCACCAAGGTTTGTCGGGCCTTTCGAAATCCTCGAAAGAGTCAGCGAGGTGGCATATCGTCTCGCTTTACCACCACAAATGGATGGAATACACAATGTGTTCCACATGTCCATGTTGAAACAGTATGTACAAGATCCATGGCATGTCATAGAATATGAGCTTCTGGAATTCAACAAAGACGAAACATATCAAGAGAAGCCGATTAAGATCGTGGACCGGGAACTGCGCCAACTAAGGAACAAAGTTATTCCACTAGTAAGGGTTAGATGGAATCAACGCAAGGATGAAGACGACACGTGGGAAACCGAGGAAGCAATGCGCAAAAGGTACCCGGAGTTATTCACAAGTAAGTACACCTCAATTATACAAAATCTTCCTATATAGGAATTTGGGGACCAAATTCTCTTAAGTGGGGGAGGGTGTAGCACCCCGAAAATTTCAATTATATAAAAATTCAATTAAAATTGAAATAAATAATTTCCATAATAACAAGTATTTAAAACATACGTATCATTATCGTATGTGCTAAAACAATCGGAAAATTGGATTAGCTAAGTTTAAAGTATTTCGCGACTTATTATCGTAATTCATGAATAAGTCGAAATATCATTATTACACGTACTTGGACGAGTCAGGAAATTAAATAAAAATCATAAATGGACTTCAAATAATATCCTCTAATGACCCATCAAGAAAATTGAAAATCATGTGAGCTAGGTTTAAGAATTATTGTGACCGATTATCCAAATAAAGAAACGAGTCGGAAAACCGTTAACACGGAAATACGAAGCAATCATAAATTAAATAAAATGTTAAAATGCTTCTAACAATATATAATAATGACCCAATATCATAAGTGGGCCAATGGACCACATATGGCCCAAAAATCAAATGAAGCAAGAAATTACATAGAAATTCGTAACCATAAATAAGCTGAAATTAAAAAGAGGCAATTAAAGTTGAATTGCGATACAAACATGCATTCATGGCAACCCAAATTCGTGTCTACCCATCCATGGAAGTTGCTTGATGGCCAAGACTCTCTAATAGAGGAAGAAATCATCAAAAATAAGAAACCAACATGCCAATCCCGAAACCCTTCTTTCCTAGTTACAATAGGACTCCTAAACACCATAGATGCTTAAATACTCTTCACCCAAACCCTAGGGACGAATTTAGAACTTGCTGGGGTCGTGTGGAGGAGCTCTTGGTGGCTGGAGAGTAGGAGATCAAGCATACCAAGCTCATCTTCTTCCCGGTTCATCTACTACGATCTGCACAAACCACCCTCTTGAAGCCGATCAAAGGTAGGCCAAACCTAAATCCCATCGTGCAAGGCTTATACCCCTGGAAAGAGGGTCGAGTCTACTTCCTAATCCAAGTGGAATGCCTAAATTCCATGCAGTATACACGGAGTATTAAGCGTTCTTCAAACAGTGGTCTGAACACGGGTTTTCTGAAGAACGAGACTTCATCAACCCAAGAGGTAGATTTTCTCGGCCCAAATCTTAACATCTCTTATACCAAATGTGTAGAGCATCAAGTTAGCTTTCATTGCCCTCTAGTTTCATCGAATTTCATTGAGTAGATTTTGAATTATAAGCGTTTTCTCAAAGTCGTGCACTTTTAGAGCTTTTGCTGTTCTTTATATGTTACACTTGATTCAAGACCGAATTAGAGTAAACCCACAACATGAACATTGTTCTACTAGTTATCCTCTTCAAGTTTGGTGTTGAATATTTTGTCTAAATGTCATCCGTTAGAGTGTTATAAGCATGGTAATAGAGTTGCTGCCTAAATCTACGACTTCAGGTTACACTTGTTCTGACCTTGTGTTGAACGTGATCAAAGCCTATTGAAACCATCCTTATTTTCCAATACCGATTTACTGGAAGTACCCTTGTATGTCTAGGTCGTTTTAAAACTGGTTTCGTTATTTTTCATGCCTTGTACATTTTGTTCTCTATTTTAGAACAACCCTATGTCAAAGGAAGGAAGTCTGGTCCGCAATCCGAGGCACTGTCCTTGCTCTGTTAGAGCCAGGCACGGACCCTGTGAACGCGACGGCCCGATAGGTCACCTTCAGAGGTCTTGTTGCGACATCCCTCTAGTGGCCTTCTGAATGCGACGTGCCCTCCGTCGCTATCTACCTGCCTAATCTGACTTCCCTGTCGCGATGCTCACATCCCTGTGTCGCCTTCTGGGCCCGACCTGTCGCCTTCCTTACATGACCCTGTCGCGACCTGACTCTGAACCTGACAACACCCATGTCGCCTTCCTCTTAGGTGCATGTCGCGATCTGACCCTGGCCTGACAGACCCTGTCGCCTTCCTTATATGTCTACGTCGCCTTCTCAGAATCTTTACCTGAAACCACTTATTTTCTTGCAAAGTTTTCCGCATATACCCGAGGTCTGTTTAAATGTGATATTTACTGTGTAAGTTGCCTGTTTTGGGTCTGATCATTACATGATTGTTATTTAATGGCTTAAAAGTGATTAACCCATTTAAAAGCTTTAATTACATGAATGCTATTCTAAGTGCTCCTTAAATGTTATGATCCTCATGCTTCTTGTGATTTAATCTTCCTACTATTCTTCTACATTTAAATGATAATGGATATCATAAAATCTTGCGAACCATGTTTAGTTAGAGTGCATAGTTTATTCCACGTTATATTGTTAAGTGCTTCCTGCGAGTTTGAGACCGATGGTTTGTGAATTGAGATGCGTACCGCACTACACACTAGCACTATTAGGCAGCCTTTTCTTGGGAAATTGGAAACTCTCTACCGGTCATTCCGAATCGGTAGACTAGCGACCTTTTCCAAGGCCTCCGTAAATCTCCTCTGACCATGGATTCCCACATGGCCGACGAGTTGGTTGTACCATTGAAGTTCCCTAAAGATAGCGTGCACTTCCTTTCTCCTCTTGTTCTCGTGAGCGTGATTTGACAATCTAGACTAAAGCCATTAATGTAAAGATTTAACCAAAGTACAAATCGTACCGTTATGCTGCCAAAATTATCTCTCGATAATTGTTATCATGAAATCATGTTCAATTACTTATTACTTGTTCCCATCATCATCATGAACATGACATTACACATGCTTACTTATTGAAACTCTCATTGGCCATTATTTAATGACTGTGGGTATCTACATTTAAAAACTTACATGAGATGCTGACAGGGCACGGCATGTGTCCAAGGGCTCTAATCTAGCCCCAATGATGGCGAGTCATAGATATACTGTTAACCATGGGGTATAATGATTACTGGCGTTGCATCTGCGCTGGGAGTACATTCTTGCTTGTTGAATGATAGATACAACAACCACATACATGTGTCCTAGTGTGCATTCTTGGTGGATCTTTCCTTGGTGTACATTAGAGTCTACATGCCTGATTAGTGTTACATGATCGTGCTCTTGCGTTCTTGCTTGCTTGCTTGCGTGATATGGCCATCCTGCATTTAATGCAATTAGTGATATCCTGCATTCTTGACATCAAGTGAAATCTCGCGTGCTCGTACAAAGTGATCTATTGCTAGTTCCAACTCGTTATATTGTTCTAGATCTTGCTCTATCACGATCACTCTCTCTCTAGCTCATATCATGCAACATGTTTTAATGAGTTTTATTCGTACATGCATATCATGACATTCATCGTGCTTACCTAGTCCTAAATTGCTAATCACTTATATCATTGCCCACACATTGAGATATAAATCCTACTGGGCTTGTTTGCTCATCCCCTACCTTTTTCCCAATCTAGGTGACTATGAAGTTCAAGAGGAAGAGCAAGTCGAGGATGGGAATGCGTCCGAGTGATGAGCGTTCCAATTATGAGTTTATCTATAGTTAGTTATTTTGAGTGTTAGAACAATGTAGTAGGAAGTGAGGTATTATGTACTTTCGCTTTTATTGAGTCTTAGTCCTGTAATAGTTTTCATTTTTAATACAATTGAATACAATTTATATTGAGTTCAACATTTGGGCCCTATTGTGATGTGGTGTTGATACACATTTAGCGCGTGCTAGCTAGAGGCTTATTTGCCGACTGTCCACGTCTCGGGATATCGACTCGAATTAATTATTAATATCCGCTGCGTAATTCTCGCAACGTGACAGAACATCCTGTCAATTGCTCCTTCCAAGTAGATTTCACCAGCCTCAAAATGCCTGACACAGTTTTCCTTCCTAAGTTACCCTCATTAGTATTTGACTCTACCGCTGGCTCTCATGCTTTTGAGAGATTTGCTCAGGTAATGGGACGACTGTCAGCTAAGCAGGGTCGCCTCCCCTCATTTCAGAGATTTATCTTCAGAGAATATCACTTGGGTCACCTCTCCTCTGAAGTTCTAGCTCCGCTAATTTCCGAATGTGAAAGACTTTCTCCCACAGACTGGGAAAAGCACTACCATCAATCCGCTCTCCAGTTGGAATCAATAAACAGTTCCTTGGTCAGGGAAGGCAAGCCTCGTCTATCTGCTGAAGCCTTCTTGGACCTGAATTCCATTAATCCCGTTCAAGAACTGTATGTTCAATGGGCTTCCAGGTATTCAGCTTACAACTCTTTGAAGAAGTACCTGCATGATCACCAGCTCTTCTATCCTATCACACTGGATTGTTTCTTTCAGCGTGCCAGTTTTGCTAACAGCAGCTACTTCAGATTTATTCTTGACAAGGATCAGTATGCGCTCTTCTTGGAAGATCAACGACTGCTTTACATTAAGCGCATAATCTCTTCCATGGGTGACTCCTTCCAACAATTTTTTGAAGAACAAGAGCTTAAGGCATGGACTGTTATTTCTCACCATGCCTCTCTTCTTTCTCCTCTGCTCTATCTTCATGTACCTTCTCAAAAGTAATACCATATCTTTGTTTGCGTGTCCCTTCTCTTCTTCTTTGTCTCCGTTTATCTTTTTGCTTACTGAAAAAAGGGGGAGAAATTTCCTTCGCATTTTTGACATTCAAAACTTTCATTTTCAGAAATACAAAGTTAGGTCACTAATGCTTATTGATAAGTTTAGTTGTGTTTTATCATCACCAAAAAGGGGGAGATTGATGATCAGTCTGTCCTCATGCAATTTTAATAAATTATATATTTATTTTTGGTGATTAACAAAACCATGTCAATGATTACTAACACATATTCCATAAGTCTTGAGCACAGGAAATACTACAGGAAAATCAAGCAAATTTGGTAAGTGAAGTAATATTAAGTTCAGCATGAAATTTCTCTAAGTCCTCATCGACTTTCCTTTTTCTACAACGATTTCAGTAGAACTGTAAAGATCTCATCGTAACGATTTACTCATCGCAACGATTCCTTTAGTCATCGTAACGATTTGCTCATCGCAACGATTCCTTTAGTCATCGTAATGATTTGCTCAACGCAAGGATTCCTTTAGTCATCGTAACGATTTGCTCATCGCAACAATTCCTTTAGTCATCGTAACGATTTCTTCATTGAATACAACGATTTGCTTTATGCAACGATTTCTTAAGTGATTCATAACGATTTCTTCATTTGAACACAACGATTTGCTTTATGCAACGATTTCTTAAGTGTTCATAACGATTTCTTCATTGAACACAACGATATGCTTTATGCAACAATTTCTTAAGTGTTCATAACAATTTTTTCATTGAACACAACGATTTGTTTATGCAACGATTTCTTAAGTGTTCATAACGATTTCTTAATTGAACACAACGATTTGCTTTATGCAACGATTACTTAAGTGTTCATAACGATTTCTTCATTGAACACAACAATTTGCTTTATGCAACGATTTCTTAAGTGTTCATAATGATTTCTTCATTGAACACAACGATTTGCTTTATGCAACGATTTCAAAAGTGTTCATAATGATTTCTTCATTGAACACAACGATTTGCTACTGGTCAAAGCATTGAATAGTCGAAGTCATCGCGCATATTCTACTGACACCTTTGCATTTAATGTAGACTGAATGTATCTCTGCATGCATGCAGACGATAACGTCCATTATCATGATTACTCTATATACATTTTTTAGATATAGAAAAATGGCATTACTATTTTGGTGAATATTCACATCAACGTTTACTGACAACAAGAGACAACCTAGCTATCTACTGTTCGAGCATTTAATGTTTGCAGGGCCCTAAAGACATTCTGTCATACAATGTTGGACCATATAGACGCCAGAAGATCCTATCTCTTTGCGTGCACAAATGAATGAAATACTGTTGACTGGAAGCTTCCAAGTGTCAAGCAGTCTAACGTCTACCAAAGCTAGAGACAACGGATACTTTAACGAATACTTTTCAAATTGAAGTTATAAATACAAGACAGCAGTTCCAAAAGAATATGTGAGACTGACCAACGAATTCCACAAGCAAGTCTTAGCAATTCAAATCTTCTGTGAGAATCTAAGAGCCAAGCGTCACATTCCTGATCTGCCTCAAGCTCTTTAGCTCTCTGTGCTGCAATAGAAATCTTGAGAGAGAGCCTGTGTAGTTCTGAGAGAGACCACTGTGTAGATCTCCTTCTCTCAGGGCTATTTTGCTTCAGATCGTTGCTTGTTAAAGCTCGATCTAGGGGCTTGATTTCATTGCTCATCTTTTCTGTGTTATTCCCTTCTGTGGTGAAGGTAAACCTGGTGGGGTATCCAGGGTGTTGTAGTTCCCTTCGTGTGAAGGAAGACCAGCTGAGTTGCGTGTTGTAATGTCCATAAGGGGACTATACCCTTGTTAGTAGAATCCTGAGTTGTTGCTCAGAGACTGGACGTAGGACTCCTAAGGAGAGGAGGTCTGAACCAGGATAATTCCTTGTATTGTGTGATTGATTTCTTGTGTGACTATTGTTTATACTAACCTTCATTGAAGATCACCTTTGTGTGTATGTTTTTAAGTACAGGTACTGACTAAGTAAATTTTAAAAAGACCCATTCACCCCCCCCCCTTCTGGGCTTGTAAACTGGGCAACAAAGTAGACGATTGTTCTGTCACCACTCCTAAAGGCTTAGTTGAGGACATTATTGTAAAAATCAATGATTGTTATTTCCCTGCCGATTTCATCATTCTGGACATGAACAGTCCTCAAGATTTAACTCAGTCCACCATCATCCTTGGTAGACCTTTTTTGGCCACAGCTAGAGCTAACATTGATTATGCTACCAGAATGATGGATATATCATTTGGGGATAGGCGAGTTAGTATCAATATTTTTGGGGCATCTAGGCACCATGATCAACGAGAGAGTTGTCTAGTGGTAGACTCCTTGGAGGAATCTTGTGAGGAATAAACAATAGACCAACCCTGTTCTCTAGGGTTTGAGGGAGAGGAAGGACAATTCAGTTCCCTGTTTCAGAATAATGATCCATCAATTCCATCAGAGTGTCTTCCTAAGGTTGAGCTAAAACCACTCCCTGCTAGTTCAAAGAACATCTTTTTAGGAGAGAATAAAACTTGGCCCATCATAATTGCTAGCAATCTTGCAAAGCCAAAGCGAAAAATCTGTAAAGCCAAACCCAAAACATTCCGTGATAAACACATTCATAGAAAATTTTTAAAGTGCATGATAAGGTTTGGTTATTTAATTCTAGGCTTCGGGGAAAATTGAAGTCCCGATGGGATGGTCCTTACACTATCGTCAAAGCTTGTGACAATGGTGCTGTCACTATTCTTAATCCTAAAACTGGACAATCATTCACCGTTAATGGGCAAAGGTTAAAGCATTTCATTGAAAGCCCATCTTCCTTGAAATTTGATTCTACCAAGTTAGCCGAGCCAAATGGAGCCTAATTGCGTCCGGCTGAAGACGATAAACTTAGCGTTCTTGGGAGGCAACCCAAGTGTACATATTTCCTTTATCAGGTAATTCTCTGTCTTACTTTCTTTTCCTGTAAATAAGTAGGGGGAGAGGTAGAATAAGCATGCATTCATAGTCTCCATCCTAACTAATGTTTCGTTTTCTTTCTTTATATTGAGCATGTGCAAATAAAAGAAAATTTCACAAAGTTTCATCTTTGAATAAAAATGCGTGGCATTGCGCAACCGAGACTATGTCTGATCTTTAACTATTAAAATTTTGTAGTTATCACATCCCTTTACAAACATCCATGTCAGGTAGCATCTAGTAAAGGATTACATGTATTTCTTGTCTACCTTATGTAAGGATTTATGGCAAGAAGTTTTATACACACACTATACAGCCACTGAGACTAGCTGAACCTGAATGTAACAAATTTGTTAAGGCTAGTAGGAGAGAGGTGATTGGTTTTACCCCTTCCCCTTAAGTGAATTGAAAAGGAAGTGAAGACATGTGATCAAGGAACCTGACTGTCCATCCTTCCTTCAAGAGGAAAAGAAAAGAAAAGAAAAAGCAAAAGCAAAAGAAAAAATATATCCATAAAAAATGCCCCGGATCTGAGTAAAGTTGGACTCGCTACTCTTGAAAAGTGATGGGTTGTGCAGCATTATAGATAGAAAAAGAAAGAAAAATCCTGAGTGCACAAAGTGCAAATAAAGGGGCAAAGTCCTCAGCTCAGAACAAAATAATCCTCAAGGAAGATGGGCAGAATGGAACTAAGAGAAACAACCCAATCTGACTGAGCAATGATCTTATTCCACAATTCATTTCTTCTCCCTCGAATTAATCTAATCTCGATTACTAGCTGAGGCAGAGAAGTTCCATGAGGACTGATGTGAACTCTTAAGTGAGCTATCATTTATGCACTAATTTCTTGCCATAAGCCCTTACAATTAGGATTGACATATCTCTATATTAATCTTTTACACGATAGCTATTTAGCATGAGATATTACATCTTCTAGTCCTACATTTGGAGTAATTTTTATTGCTAAGGACTAGCAATGTTCAAGTAGGGGGGAGTGATAATTACTAAATTTTCAGTGTTAAAATTCATACATATGGTTGATTTTAGGTATCATTTGTCTGTAAATAGTGTGCAATTTGATTTTAATTTTCATTTCATCCATGAATAAATTTTTGAACATATTATGTTAGAATACACATGATTAGATTTTTCATTCAATAAGTCATATTTTTAGATTGACTAATTAGGTTCACTTTGGAAAATAAAAGATATTTTGTAAATAAATATTGTATATAAATAAATTCTTGTTACAATAATATTTTTTGTAAATATTTTTAGTAGTAAATAGGTATGAGCTTGTAAATAAATAAAATTTTAACAGTTTTTAATATCCCACCCACTACAATCATGCCACATACCCCATTCAATCCCATTAAATAAATAATAGTATTTTTAATATCTCACCTAATCATATCATGCCACACACCCTTTTCTCTCATCTCACCAGATTTAGCCACGTACCCCATTAAACCCTTCATTACCTTTCCTTCCTTCAAGCTCTGGCGGTGTGTGGAAGCAGCAGAAGCTGCTGGATGGCACCCGCCCAGGTGCAGAGCTGGAGGCGATTTGGCACTGTTGGCCGTGCGCTGAAGCTGCTGGGCCGCGCGGCGGATCTGATGCATCTGTTCGAGGCGAGAAGGTGATTTGGGTGCTGCACATCCCGTGCACATCTGCTGGGGGCTGAGATGGGATGGGGTGTGGAGCGCTGGCATCTGGCATGCGGATCCTATGCGCGGCTGGGTGGGCTGGCGCCGATGATTTAGGTGGGAAGGCGGCCAGCTGCGGGCTACTGGTGTGGAAGCTGGGTGTGCTGGAAGCATCTTGGGTGCGTGGCGGCTGCTGGTTGTGTGCTGGCCAGGCGTACGGCTGGAGCTACGCGATGCGACCAGGGCGACCCGGCCATGTAAAGATGGCGGAAGGAGCTCCCATGTAGAGCGGATGCAAGTGCTGTGGATTCTGGTGCGGCTGGGTCATGCATATCCGGTGCGGGGCGGCCAGCGCCAAGGCGTAAAGGAGGCGGGAAGCAGAGTCCCTGAGGCCTATAAAAGGACCCCAAGGTCCTCTTCATAGGGGCGAGTAGAAGTTTTAAGGATTTTAGTTCTTGCTATCTTTTATGTATTTTTTTCTTTCCGCAAAGCTGCAGAGCTGTGAGGGTTTGGAGGGTTAGCTAGTTCATTTTTTAGGAATTTTAATTTTAGTTCCTGTTCTTCCGGAGATCAGAGCTTTTGGGGTTTTTAGGATTCAGAATTTTGGGTTTCCTTCTTCCTTCTATAAGGGGATTCCAGGGAGTTTTTTCTTGTTTTCTTCGGTGTGTAACTGTTGCTCAGAAGAGGGAGTTTGTGAATTTTGAAGGGTCTCTTTCTGTTCTTCCGGAGATGAAGGCTGTAAGGATTGAGCTGGAAGAGGTGGATTCAGAGCATTTATTTTTCTTTTATGTTTTGTGAGAGTTTGAGAGATCGATTTCTTCTGTGGAATTTGCTGAGATCAACTATTCTTCCCTTCTTCTGTGCAAGATTTCTTAGTTCGATTTCTTCTGTGCAATTTTTGGAATTCATCTGTTCTTTATTTTCTTCGGACAAAATTTCTGAGATCATCTGTTATCTTTTTTCTTCCGTGGAATTTGTTGAGAGATTCATGGGGTTGGGTTGTTCTATGAGGTTTTAGGCTGTGGTTTAGCATTCGGAAGAGTTTAATATTTTATTTGGAATTTTTATTTCTTCTGTGCTAATTTCCATTTCGTCTGTGCTTAGAATAGTTCAATCCAGTGTTCTTGTTTCATCTTTGCTGTGAAGCCATCCGAGAGGTCTGCAGAGCAGTGGAGAGGGCTTTCGGAGTTCAGAATTCTAAGGGGGTTTGAGTGGAGTGTTCTTGCTGCTGTGGAGAGGAAGATCAGATCCGGAGTTTGATTGGAATTTGTCTTTAGAATTTTGTTCTATTTGCTGTAAGGAGGTTCAGAATTTCTTTCTTCCTTCTGTGGGTGATTCCAGGGATTGGGAGAGATCTATCCAGGGGTTATCTATTTCCATTTCTACAGTGTTATTATTTCTTCTTCTAGACAGATCATGAGTTGAAATTGCAATTTACATTTCTTTTACTATTTTCTTACTAATTCATCCCTCGAGCTGTGAGGGTACAGTGTTGTGTTCTTCTTGCTATTCTGAAGTTTAGTGCAACTTGTTTCTTATTTGTTCTGCATCCCTCAATTCAGAGGGTATAGTGATACAAATTTCTTTCATTTCAATTCTACTTGTTATTTCATAATGTTTGACACATTGAGTGTGAGGGATTTAAGTAGTGTTGTTTACACAATTGAATTCAATACAATATTATTTTGGTGAAAATGTGTCTATTAGAATGGTTTCAAGTTAAAGTAGTTTAATTCAAGCTTTATTCAGCCTCTCCGTGGATATGACCTATTCTCACCACTCTATTAGTTCACTTTTGCAATTTTATGTTTGTGAGACAATTTAGAGAAAGTGAGCATATTGACTTGTGCAAGGAACTCAGGACAACGAAAGTACACAGTCAACAATGCCGCGTTCACACCCCTCCTTGCTCTAGTTGCTACCACTGTTGCTGCTTGCTATAGTTGCGGCTGCTGCGGTCTTGCTACTGGTGTACTGTGGAGGTGCATGAGGGAGGTGACTCTAATAAGAGGAGGAGTCGTCATCACCAGAGACTTCTGTGTGGACACTGCAGACACTCAATCCTGGCCCATAAGTCGAACCATATTTCTTGTCATCTTATTGAGCCCCAAGTTGGTCACTCATCTTGAGCCCATCATTAGCCTTGCTTTGAGCCCATTAAAAGCCCAATTTTCATGATATCCCGTCCATTATCCTTTTAAAAGAGTTTACAAGCCCCATTGCCCATTATTCTCCTTTATAATTGACCCATATTTTGAGAATATTTGATTCCCCTTAACACGATGGGTCGGGGCACCACGTTAACCTTGTCGCGCCCCCCATGGCTGTCGCGACAGCCCATGCATATCCATGCACGTGGCTTTAGAGTCGTGACCCCCATGGCCGTCGCGTTCATCCTGTCGCTCCCCTATGATCCGTCGCGACTACAGCCGCGTACACTGGCCTCCGCAACCACCTCCTATTTATCCTCATTTGGCCTTATCTTCATCCCATGCAACCTCCCAACTCCCCTAAGCACGGTTTGAGGTTCCAGGACCCTTGGAAACCTCCCTAGGACTCTCACATGTGGATTTACATGCATTTATCATCTTATTTTTGGCCATTATCTCCTATGGACGAGATATTCTCTCTCCTATCCTATATAAGCAAGGCCTCTCCTTCTGAAGAAGGGGACCCCGAATTTTCCATGAAGTGCTGCCGAAATCCTGTCAGACCTTGGAGTTAGCTCGTGTCCCTCTCTTCACCTCCCCTTTTTACATTCTTCACATTAAGCCTTGCTCATTCTTCATCATCTATGGAGCTTGGTGCGTGAGGAGGGCGGCTTCCACTTCCTTCTGAGACTTTTGCGCGAGCCAAGGACGCATACAATGCCAGGGAGTCGCCCCATATGGGGCTCTTTCCTTCCCTTTCTCTTCATTTCACTTTTCATGCATATTGTTATTTTCTTCTAGATAGGTTGCACTTCCCTTTTCCTCCCACTTTTTTCTACCATCCTTGGGGTTTAAAAACCACCCCCAGGTTCATTCCCTCCATGCTCTCTCTCTTTATTTCATTTATGAATAGCTACTACACTTAATATGTTCTAACAGGGTTCCTCTTTGTTGTTTTTGTTGTTTTGGCAGACACACAAGCAAATATCAACGAGGGGCTCTTGTCTTCTGGCCATCCGGAGGATAGGAAGAAGGTCCAGCCAACTTTCTCCCATACTGTAGAGAACGCGGCAGGCAAGGGTGTCGCGATAGCAAGACGCACCCTGGTTGGGTGTCGCAACATCAGGCTCATCGCGACGAGATAACCCGTCGCGATCTCAGTGAGTGCCTCTATTCTATTTCCTTTTCCTAGCGTAGTTAGCCTATTTCTTATTAATGGCAGCTATCTAGGTGGCGATGACATTCCTCATTTCTGTGCTTTTAGACTGAATACTTTGTTGCGTGTTCTAGGGGTGCACAACCCCGTGATTACACCTTTTGGCGATCGCGGTGGGACCTTTAGTGGTAGCCTCATTGTTTGTTGCTTGCCTGCCTGCCATCATCATTTGTTTTACTACTTTGTAGAGCCCTGTTAGGTATTTCTGTGTTGTTTGTGTGTTTCTGCGCTCTGTCATTAACGCGGCGTGTCGTGGCGACGCGATATAACTGCGTCCCGAGCGGCCGACGTGACTACAAGTATGCGTTCTTCCCCCTCTCCATGCACTGTCCCTTCACTGTGGTGCATCCATGTTTTCTCCATGTTGTCCCATCATGTATATTCGTGTTTATGTATGTTAGAATCCTGCTAGGGTGTGGATTTTCCTTTTATTCTTTACTGTTTGATTTCGGATCTGGTCGCGGTTGATCGTTTGGTCGCGACATTGTCGCGTCCCAGTTGGGCGTCGCATCTTCAGGTACACATTGTTTGTTACTGTTTCTAATCTATGTGTCGGTTTCTGTGTGTCTAGTGAGTCGTGCTATGTTGTTTAGTTTATTCCATGATTGTATTTCGCCCTAGGGTAGTTTGTTTGCCATCTGTTTGCGTGTGACTGTGGGGTTTCTGCGCTCAGTTATGATTGCGGCCATGTTGGCGATCGCGATAGAGTCGTGACGGATATGGTCGTCGCGACATCAGCCGAGACCTGCCAGTTGCTGTTTGTTAGCTTAGGTTAGACATTGCATGCACCTCGATGCACTTAGGCTCATGCATACACTTCCTATCCGTGCTGATTAGGTTTTCCCTCCTTGGTTGAGTAGACCCTCTCACCTGCGAGCACTCGTGGGCTAACTAGGGCCGCTTATCGAGGACCTCCGTAAGTCCCCGTGGTCGTACGCACATTGCGATTCGCCGGGCTGGTTGTACCCGTTGTACCCCTAGTTTAGGCCATCCCACACATGAGTTTGTGTGTCCCCATTAGCTTCACCGGAGTACTTGAGTTCACACCCATTAGGGTCCTTCTTTAGCCTAGTGTAATTCAATTAAATCAATCCCTTAAAAGTCTAAGTGATAACCCTAAAATCCGAACGCGTATCATGTTAACTTGGGTGTTTGCTTGAGAACTCCCTTTCTCATCCCTTCTTGTGTGATCTTGATTGTTGTTGTACCCCTTATTTGTATTTTAGTGTATCCTTTAGTCCCCCATTTCTCATCCTCTCAAGGCTCCTTTCCATTTTACCTATCCTCCAACCTCTCCTCCTCATGTAGACCCCTTGTCTCATGAGTTTCTTTCGAATTCAGCCCAGCCCAGGGCCCATCGGGCCACCTTTTCCCACGCCGTCTCGTCACCCTCCTCCTCCGATGAGGCCGCAGAATTGGAGCGCCTCCTTCTTGAAATGGGCCCTGACGAGGCCCGTGAATTGTTGTCCACCTTTGCTCTACGGACTTCTTCTGGGATGGGCCCAATAGGCCCACATGATCCTTCTCATGCTAAATCTCCTCACATTGTCACTCCTAGATTGGGCCACTCTTCTGTTCAGCCCACATCATTGCGACCGGTCCATTATGCTCATTCTAGTCTGGACCTTGACTCTCGATTACGCTCTCATGCCCAAGCTGGCCCTCGCTATCCACAATCCACCTCGACTTAGGACTTCCAATCCGAGTTCGAGTTCATGAAGCGAGAGCTTAGTGATTTGCGGAGGCAATTAAATCCCAAACCCTCCTTCATGTTGTCTAGCTAGCAAGCCCAGAGGGGGGGTGAATGGTATTCTTAAAAATATTGAGTACCTTAGACCTGTTCACAAAAGGTTTAACAAAACACACTTCGATGGGTGTTAGTGTTAGTAAATAAAGATAGTAAACGCAAAGCAAGCACACAGACAACACAAGGAATTATCCTAGTTCGGACCTCCTCTCCACAGGAGTCCTACGTCCAGTCCCTGAGCAACAACTCAGGATTCCACTACCCAAGGGTACTGTCCCCCTTATGGACACTTACACACCCAGCCACAGCTGGTCTTCTCTTCACAACCCAAAGAGGAAATTACAACACCCTGGAACCCACCAGGTCTTCTTCTCTTCTCGGGCAAGAAGGTAGCACACTTCTTTTACAGGCTCAGAAGCAACCTCCGGGTACAAACCCCAGTGCGGTTCTACACTCAGCTTCCCAGCTGATCTTCCTTCTACCCGAAGGGAACAAACACAAGAAAAGTGCTAATGAAAACAAGCCCCTAGATCAAGCTTAAACAATGTTGGATCTGAAGCTAAGACTGAGAGTAGAAAGGTCTACAAGACATGAACTCTCTCAGTACTAAAGGCTCTCTCAAGGATCTACACTGAACTCAGAGAGCAAGAGCTAGGACAAATGAGAGTGAGAACTATGCTCTTCAGAATGCTCGCAGAGGGCTTGAAAGATTGTCGTAAGCACTATAATTGTCAGTGTTGTTCTATTCTTGATCTGGAGATTCAGTCTTCTATTTATATCTTCAATTTGAAAATTGAATGTTGAAGTGTCTATTGTCTCAAGCTCTGGTATACGTTAGACTGCATGGTCCTATAGAGCTTCCCGTTCAACGGTCTTTAGCCTTCCATGCACGCAAAGAGAGATGATCTTCAGAGATATCCTTTGGCTTTTATTGTGTCCAACGTTTTATGAGAAGTGCTGTCTGTCACGCCCCGACGCGAAATATCGGAACGCGAGGCAGTTGCAAGTGAACGGGTATAGAGCGAGTACTAGACATCAAACCATTTCACAATGAATAAATACTAAAATAATTTCATTTCATTAATAACTCTCCGATGTCCAGTTACAACCACTAATATCAGAGCCAATCTATAGGGCCCGATTACATTGAAATAAAGGCAAAAGACTGAACTTCAAATTTAACTACTACAATGCTAATCATAGTGCTAGGACGCTAGGGTACTCATGACATCACTCCAGGTCGTTCCCGTCCTCTTGAGTGTATGGTTCATCCTCGGTCTCACCTGAGAACACAACGACAAATAACGCAGGGTGAGCGATAACGCCCAGTAGGACTTATGTAAGGCCCTCAAATTTTGTTGCCTTATTGTATTGCATGTAGATAATTCATGTTGTGTATGTACGTATGTATGTATCTACGTATGTATTAATTAGTATACTTATGTGTGTATGTGTACAATTTAGGTATAAATAATGTATGTATTGCTTGATGGTAGTGTGTGCACAATACCATATAGATATTACATGTATATATACATGATGTGCATGGGTTTCTGCATGTTTTAGACTTCTGGCCGAAGGCCAGATTGGCGTCAATATTATGACGTCGATGTGGTGTCGGCGTCAACCCTATGGATGACAACACTAATTCCAGCGTCTAACGATGTGGACGCCAACCTCTCTGACCTGCATGCGTTGCAGAGCCCAGAATTCCGGGAGCAAGCTACCCCAACCATTGGGGAGCTGTCCCCAACGGTCTGAAAGGGGTATCACATCATCTCCTGCGTGGGTGAGAGGTCTTTGGCTATATACAAAGCCCTCTCTGCAACTCACACCCTTCTCTTGTCCCTTTGCAAGAGAAGAAGAGGAAAAGAGGAGAGAAAACCCTAGCTCGGAGCTGTGCAAAGACTGAACTTTGGAGGCTCCAATCCGGCGATCCAGGGCTTCATCCGGCGTTCTATTGCAACTGGAGGCTAGAGGGAACAAAGGAGGAGGCTTCCCCACCACTGGCTTAGCACCTGCATCGACCAAGAACCCGGAGGAGAGGTGTTTTGGAGTTTTCTTGGGACAGCCCAAGGAGAGCTTCACCAAGCTTTTGATCCCTTTGGAGTGTACCTAAAAGGCAAGTACCCTACCCATAACGTCCCTGTATGTGTCTAGGTTGGTTTTATAAATTTTATGAATTTTCCTCGTGTCCTGGATCCCCCCTTTTCACCCTTTCATTTGAGTTCGGTCTGTGTTTCTGCACAGACAGGAACTTGGCGTCAATGCCTTGACGCCAAGATCCAGGTGTGCGTCCAGCAATATTGCCGTCCACTTCTGGAACGGCCAGAGACCATCGCCAAGTTCATCTGAGCAGAACAACAAGCTGTTCTGCCCTTCTATACGACTAATTTCGATATGTTTCACGATGAGGATATAATGTAATCTCTTATGTACTATGTATACTAGTGAATGTGTGTGTGGATGGATTTTGTGCAAGGTGGTAAATGGTAGAGTTTATTTATTCTATGGAATACATGTATGATGAGTTATCAACCTTGTCAATCCTTTGTTTGTATGATTTAGGACGAGTCTGAATGTACTACATTTTATGGGTCATGCATGTACTAGTCAGTCTCTGTTCTAAAATTCTGAGATTTTTCCCATGCTTGTGTGAATTAGTGAAAATGTTGTTTGGGAAATAGAAATCATGCATAGGTCACGATAAATCTTCCGTAAATTGTGTGTTGCCCAATAAATTCTGAAATAAATCATGTGGCTCTTTGCCTGTTAGGGTTCAGACCGTGAGTGGTTAAAACTATGCTTGTGTTTAACTCCATGTTAAATCGAATTGCGGATAGCATGTGAAATTAATGTTAGATTTTCTGTAATTTCGTTTTAGCTTAGAAAAATCTGAAATTTTGCATGTGGGATCCTAAACCCGAAATTAGCTCATGGTTAAAATTTCAGGTCATTTGGACCAGTATATGATGCAATATGAATTTTCCATGTGAAATTGTGAAACTAATGCATGCCGTTGTAAAAATGATTTGATTTGGTATATAGCAACCTGATTAGTGAAATCTCCTGAGCACTAAATTTCTGTAATTGTAGTGACATGTCAGGAAAACAGAGCACCATGTGTGTAAATGAGTGAATGAGTAAATGTGAGTGTCATGTGCTAAACTAAGTGCTTAAATCGGAAAACGTGTAATGTGTAAATTGTGCCAAGTGTGACATTGCTTCCACAGAGGGCAGTGGAACCGTATCAGGGAAAAGTCCCCCTGAGAAGGTTCAATGTGAAGTGACCCTAAGGGCATTAGGGGGAAATCCTGGAGGTGGACAAGTACCACTGGTTAGGGTGGAGACTTGTTCTCCCGGTCTGCGCAGTCCAAGAGTCGCCATTGAATTGCCTAGATGGCGTCTATGTGATGTGATGTGTTGTGTCCTTCTTTGGTGGTTTGGACTATGTGTCACGGCACTAAATGTGAATGTGTAAATGTGAATGTGTAAATGTGTATGTGTTCATGTGAAAAATGTGAATGTGAACAATGTGTAAAAGTGCATGTGTAAAGTGTGAGATATGCGAATTGGGAATTGTGTGAAATTGTGAAACCAAAATGTGAGGATGTGAGTTGTAATCCATGTTATGACAATCTGAAATCATGCTTAAACAGTAGCTTTACTATGATATGATCATGTTTATGTATGCAAAATGCCTAGAGTCCATGCTAGGGATAGTTGTTAAGCATATATAAACAATTTCCATACTTGGTTGTTCACATGTTGTGATTTAATCGTTGTGGTAGCTCTCATGTGTTAGATTATGGTTGCTAAAGTGTGTAAAACCAGCAAGCTTAAATCATGTAAAATGGTTACGCATATGCGTAGGAATGTGTAGATTCCATGTTAGTATGTTTCCTTTCATGCATGCTCGGGAATTCATGTTAATGGCTTCCATGTCTTAGTTGGTTGAAGGTAGATGTTTATGTGAGGAACGAATAGAAAGCATGTGATAGATGATTTTGATTTAGAAAATCTGAAAGCATAGTCCATGTGTTTAAATTGTAGATTCACCATGATAGGTTGTAAATTTAATGTCAAGCATGCTACATGTTGTGTCTTGTGAATGTGTATGTAAACCTACTATGATATGTGCATGTATGGTATGTGTAGAAGTACTTGCGGAGTCTTTTAGACTCACTACTTGCTTCGGCGTACAGGTGTAGTTGGTGACGAGACACTTGTGGAGGAGACGTTGGAGACCGACTCCGAGCGTGGAGATTAGAGTGTTGGAGTACTTGTGACATTTTGTGATTTCATAGTATGTAAATTGAACATTGTACTAGCATTATCATGGAAGAATGTATAAGATGGACATCTATGTATTTGATTTTCAGCAATTTAAATTATGTGGACTTTTAGCTCTTTAAATGTTATCGATTTATGTATGTTGAATGTGGATGATGAATGAAATGAAGACAGTGGTTCTTTTACTTCCGCTACTCTGTTCTAATATTCACGTGTATCTCAGCTGAATGTTATTGTTGGGTAAATGTCCCACTGTGGCAACGCTCGCTATACCGACGTGGGTTGGTATAACCGTACCGGTATAATGAGGGTCGTCGCAGAGATTGGTATCAAAGCGACCGGTTGAGATTGCACATGAATATACCTAAGTCATCATCCCCATTGCATGCTAAGTATGTCCACATGTGTAGAATTGATTAATAATGAATGAAAAATAGATAAGATGGTTAGAAAACTTAATAACCTAGCTAATGGTGGCTGAAATTTATTACAGCCATGGCTTCGAGAGGTAGGCGTGGCGGAGCGTCGGCCCGTGAGGACGAGCCGAGACGTGACGAGCGGGCGGAGCAGCAGGCCCCGGCACCGCAAGGTCTGTACTTCCCCCACCGCCGCCTGTGGATTATGGAGTATTCATGCAAGGTCTGGTGCAAGCCATGCAGACGCAGGCTCATACCCAGGCAGCACTCCAGGCACAGTTGGAGGCTCAGGTTAGACTAATAAAATGATTAATAGTCTGTTTATTTAATTATGTGATATTATGTTGATTGTGTATTGCTTGATGTGTACTGTAGCAGGCTCAAGTACCAGCTCAGGACCATGGTGGACCTTCTACCATGGAAAGATTCAAGAGGATGCTGCCACCCTCTTTTAAGGGGGAGAGCGATCCGTTGTTGGCTGAAAGCTGGATGAGGGAGATAGAAAAGATCTTCCGAGCCATCAGGTGTGCAGATGAGGATAAGGTTACATTAGCCACCTACATGCTACATGTATGTTTTAGTTTATATGCTTGTATGTTTGTTAAGTTAGATTTGTTTAGATGGTGCTTATGAGCGGTGTACTGCAGGAAAGAGCTGATGTATGGTGGGCTTCATTGCTGCGTACCCGGTTTGAGGACGGAGCTATGATGTTGCTTGGGACGAGTTCGTGAGGCTCTTTCGGGCCAAGTTCGTCCCCGAGCATGTGCAAGATCGGATGGAGCAAGAGTTCCTCTCTTTGGTTCAAGGCTCCATGACTGTGCTGGAATATGAGGCCAGATTCTCGGAACTCTCTAAGTATGCACCTCATATCGTGGCAGATGAATGCATGAAGACAAAGAAGTTTGTGATGGGACTCAAGCCATCACTGCGGATGAGACTCGTGGCATTTGACCACCGCACGTTGGACGAGGCCCTCAGTGCTGCTTGTAGGCAGGAGGGAGAGATGGAGCAATACCTGGAAGAAAAGAAAGCTTCGCAGAAGAGGCCAGCAGCGACATTCCAACGGCAAGACAAGAAGAAAGCGGTGTACCAGACACCGCAGCGATCCGTGGCAGTCGGCAGTTCTCAGGTACCCTCTGTACGTTCCCCTGGTGTGAAGAAAGAGTGTCCCCACTGTGGGAAGACACATGGTGGTACCGAATGTTGGATGATTACGGGCAAGTGCTTGAAGTGCGGAAGCAGCGACCACAAGATCAAGGATTGCCCAAGACTTCAGCAGGGAGTCCAGCGCGGAGCGCCAGCCCCAGCGGTAGCGGCAGCAGCGCCAGCTACAGGAAGACCAGGAAGGCCTCGAGCCCCAGCTCGAGTGTTTGCTTTAGCTCGCGAGGACGCCGAGCAGGCGGAGCATGTCACCGAAGGTACGGTTTTGCTTTTAGGTGTGCACGCTCGGGTTTTGTTTGATACGGGTGCTACTCACTCGTTCATTTGAGCGGTTCGCTAGGCAGTTAGCCCTAGAGTCAGGCATAGAGTCTGAGGATTTAGAGGTCCCTTTGTCTGTGCACACCCCTGCGGGTACGGTATCGACTAGGAAGTGCATTCCGTCGTTACCTGTGTGCATTGAGGATAGAATCCTAGATGGGTGTTTCTTCTTGCTAAAGATGAAGGACTATGATGCTATTCTTGGTCTGGATTGGCTAGAGGAGCACTATGCGTTAGTGGATTGTCATCGGAAGAGGATTGTTTTCCGCATTCCTGGTGAGGATGAGTTCTCTCATCCCTTGCCAAGGAACTTGGCTGGAAAGTTAGTCATCTCTGCCATGAAGGCGATGCGCATGGTGAACAAGGGTTGTGACGCATTTCTTGCCAGCGTGGTGTTAGTACCAGAGGCTGATGAGTCACCTACTCTTGCGAGATTGAGGTAGTGCAGGATTTTCCAGATGTCTTTCCTGATGACTTGTCTGGTTTGCCACCGGATAGAGAGATAGAGTTTACCATAGAGTTGCTTCCGGCACCTCTCCTATCTCGAAGGCTCCATATCGGATGGCACCTGCGGAGTTAGCCGAGTTGAGGAGGCATTGCAAGAGTTGCTTGATAAGGGATTTATTCGCCCTAGTGTTTCCCCTTGGGGCGCACCTGTATTATTCGTCAAGAAGAAAGACGGGTCACTTAGGTTATGCATTGACTATAGGAAGTTGAACCAAGTGACTGTGAAGAACAGGTATCCCTTACCTCGTATTGATGATTTGTTTGACCAGTTGCGAGATGCATCAGTCTTTTCTAAGATTGATTTGCGATCTGGTTATCATCAGTTGAGGATTCGGAGTGAGGATGTGTCCAAGACGGCGTTTAGAACCCGTTATGGACATTATGAGTTTTTGGTCCTTCCTTTCGGATTGACCAATGCCCCTGCAGCGTTCATGGATCTCATGAACAGGGTGTTTAGGCCTTATCTAGATAGCTTTGTCGTAGTGTTTATTGATGATGTGTTGGTCTACTCTCCGGATGAGGCCACACACCGTCAGCATTTGAGGTAGTGTTAGAGGTTCTTCGTGAGCACAAGCTGTATGCTAAGTTCAGCAAGTGCGATTTTTGGTTGCGCGAGGTTCATTTCCTCGGGCATGTTATCTCCGGTGCTGGTGTTGCAGTGGATCCAGCAAAGGTCCAGGCAGTTATGGATTGGGAGATTCCCAAGATAGTTTTATTGGTTTAGCTGGTTACTATCGGCGATTTATTGAGGGATTTTCATCCATCACCGCTCCTTTGACTCAGCTTACCAGAAAGGGAGTGAAGTTTGTTTGGTCCGAGAAGTGTGAGAGTAGTTTTCAATTATTGAAGACTAAGCTCACGACAGCCCCGGTGTTAGTCTTACCGAGCCGTGTAGAGGGATTTGCTATCTACACGGATGCGTCTCGGATTGGTTTAGGCTGTGTGCTAATGCAGCAAGAAAGGGTAGTGGCTTATGCTTCTCGTCAGTTGAAGGAGCATGAGAAAACTATCCGACTCATGACTTGGAGCTCGCAGCAGTGGTTCATGCACTAAAGATCTGGAGGCACTATCTTTATGGTGTCAGATTTGAGGTGTTTACCGACCACAAGAGCTTGAAGTATCTTTTCTCCCAAAAGGAATTAAACCTGAGGCAGAGAAGATGGATTGAGTTCTTGAAGGACTATGACTTCGACCTTCAGTACCACCCTGGAAAGGCGAATGTCGTAGCAGATGCTCTTAGTAGAAGAGGTCGCTCCAGCAGGATTGGAAGATGTTGGAGGATGCGGCTTGCGCTTGACTGAGTTAGAGCCATCGCTATGTCAGGCTTTTGTAGCTCAGTTATCCTTAGATCCTCGGTTTGGATGAGGTGATCGAGCAACAGGAAGCCGACCCTAGACTCTTAGAGTTAGTGGGCAAGGCAGGCATTGCTCGTGATGAGGACGGTGTGATTAGATTTCAGCACCGTGTTTGTGTCCCTGATTTAGTAGATGTCCGTGAGCATGTGTTAGCGGAGGCTCATAGATCGCGATTCTCTATTCATCCGGTAACACTAAGATGTACCAAGATCTGAAGAGATCATTTTGGTGGTCTGGCATGAAGAAGGATGTTGCGGATTATGTGTCTAGATGTCTAGTGTGTCAGCAAGTGAAAGCCGAGCGACAGCGACCATCTGGCCTTATGCAGAGGATGGATATCCCAGTATGGAAGTGGGAGGCTGTCACTATGGATTTCGTTTCGGGTTTGCCTCGATCTAGAAGGGGCAATGACTCGATTTGGGTAGTTGTAGATAGATTCTCGAAGACTGCTCATTTCTTGCCTATGAAGAAGAAGCAGTCAGTAGAGAGTTTAGCTAGATTGTATGTTAGTAGTATCATTAGATTGCATGGTGTGCCGAAGTCGATCATTTCGGATCGAGATCCGAGATTTACTTCGAGGTTGTGGAAGGGTCTTCAGGATGCTTTAGGTTCGGAGCTGAAGCTCAGTTCGGCGTTTCATCCCCAGACTGATGGACAGTCCGAGAGGACTATCCAGACGCTCGAGGATATGTTGAGGCGTGTGTTCTGGATTGGAAGGATGATTGGGAGCGTCATTTACCTCTTGTGGAGTTCGCATACAACAACAGCTTTCATGCTAGTATTGGTATGGCTCCATTCGAGGCGTTGTATGGTAGGCCCTGCAGATCTCCGTTATGTTGGGAGGAGACTGGTGATAGGCAGTTGATCGGACCGGAGTTAGTTCAGGAAACTTCGGATAAGATCCAGCTTATCAGAAGAGGCTTGTTGCGGCACAGGATAGGCAGAAGAGTTATGCCGACAACAGAAGGAAGGATTTGGAGTTCGAGGTTGGCGATCATGTCTTCTTGAAGATATCGCCTACTCGTGGTGTCGTCAGATTTGGCGGCATAGTAAGTTGAGCCCTAGGTTCATTGGCCCATATGAGATTCTCAGACGTTTGGGCAGCGTGGCATATGAGCTAGCCTTACCCCCAGCTTTGGCTAGTGTTCATCTGGTGTTTCACGTTTCGATGCTCAGGAAGTATGTCCGAGATCAATCTCATGTGATTAGTCATGAGCCAGTGGAGATCCAGCCGGATCTTTCGTATGTCGACCAACCAGTAGCTATTCTTGACCGGAAGGTTCAGCATCTCCGGAACAAGAGTATTGCGTCGGTGAAAGTTCTATGGCGGAACTTCTCACGAGAGGAGGCTACTTGGGAGCTTGAGGATGCGATGAAGAAGAAGTATCCCCTTTTGTTTGAGTAGTGTCGTTCTAACTTCGAGGACGAAGTTTCTTTTAAGGGGGAGAGGGTGTAAGGCCCTCGAATTTTGTTGCATTATTGTATTGCATGTAGATATTCATGTTGTGTATGTACGTATGTATGTATCTACGTATGTATTATTAGTATACTTATGTGTGTATGTGTATAATTTAGGTATAAATAATGTATGTATTGCTTGATGGTAGTGTGTGCACATACCATATAGATATTACATGTATATATACATGATGTGCATGGTTTTGCATGTTTTAGACTTCTGGCCGAAGGCCAGATTGGCGTCAATATCATGACGTCGATGTGTGTCGGCGTCAACCCTATGGACGCCAACACTAATCCAGCGTCCAGCGATGTGGACGCCAACTCTCTGACCTGCATGCGTTGCAGAGCCCAAATTCGGAGCAAGCTACCCCAACCATTGGGGAGCTGTCCCCAACGGTCTGAAGGGGTTCACATCACCCTGCGTGAGGTGAGAGGCCTTGGCTTATACAAAACCCTTTCTGCAACTCACACCCTTCTCTGTCCCTTTGCAAGAGAGGAAGAAGAGAAAGAAGAGAGAAAACCCTAGCTCGGAGCTGTGAAAAACTCAACTTTGGAGGCTCCAATCCGGCAATCCAAGCTTCATCCGGCGTTCTATTGCAACTGGAGGCTAGAGGAACCAGGAGAGGCTCCCCACCACTGCTTAGCACCTGCATCGACCAAGAACCCGGAGGAGAGGTGTTTTGGAGGCTTCTTGGGACAGCCCAAGGAGCTTCACCAAGCTTTTGATCCCTTTGGAGTGTACCTAAAGGCAAGTACCCTACCCATAACGTCCTGTATGTGTCTAGGTTGGTTTTATAATTTTTTGTATTTTCCTCGTGTCCTAGATCCCCCCTTTTCACCCTTTCATTTGAGTTCGGTCTGTGTGTTTCTGCACAGACAGGAACTTGGCGTCAATGCCTTGACGCCAAGATCAGGTGTGCGTCCAGCGATATTGCCGTCCACTCCTGGAACGGCCAGAGACAGCCGCCAAGTTCATCTGAGCAGAACAACAAGCTGTTCTGCCCTTCTATATGACTAATTTCGATATGTTTCACGATGAGGATATAATGTAATCTCTTATGTACTATGTATACTAGTGAATGTGGTGTGTGGATGGATTTTGTGCAAGGTGGTAAATGGTAGAGTTTATTTATTCTATGGAAATACATGTATGATGAGTTATCAACCTTGTCAATCCTTTGTTTGTATGATTTAGGACGAGTCTAAATGTACTACATTTTATGGGTCATGCATGTACTAGTCAGTCTCTGTTCTGAAATTCTGAGATTTTTCCATGCTTGTGTGAATTAGTGAAAATGTTGTTTGGGAAATAGAAATCATGCGTAGGTCACGATAAATCTTCCGTAAATTGTGTATTGCCCAATAAATTCTGAATAAATCATGTGGCTCTCTGCCTGTTAGGGTTCAGACCGTGAGTGGTTAAAATGGCTTGTTTTAACTCCATGTTAAATCGAATTGTGATAGCATGTGAAATTAATGTTGGATTTTCTGTAATTTCTTTTAGCTTAGAAAAATCTGAAATTTTGCATGTGGGATCCTAAACCCGAAATTAGCCGTGGTTAAAATTTCAGGTCATTTGGACCAGTATATGATGCAATATGAATTTTCCATGTGAAATTGTGAAACTAATGCATGCCGTTGTAAAATTGATTTGATTTGGTATATAGCAACCTGATTAGTGAATATCCTGAGCACTAATTTCTGTAATTGTAGTGACATGTCAGGAAAACAGAGCACCATGTGTGTAAATGAGTGAATGAGTAAATGTGAGTGTCATGTGCTAACTAAGTGCTTAAATCGGAAAACGTGTAATGTGTAAATTGTGCCAAGTGTGACATTGCTTCCACAGAGGGCAGTGGAACCGTATCAGGGAAAGTCCCCCTGAGAAGGTTCAATGTGAAGTGACCCTAAGGGCATTAGGGGGAAATCCTGGAGGTGGACAAGTACCACTGGTTAGGGTGGAGACTTGTTCTCCCGGTCTGCGCAGTCCAAGAGTCGCCATTGAATTGCCTAGATGGCGTCTATGTGATGTGATGTGTTGTGTCCTTCTTTGGTGGTTTGGACTATGTGTCACGGCACTAAATGTGAATGTGTAAATGTGTATGTGTTCATGTGAAAAATGTGAATGTGAACAATGTGTAAAAGTGCATGTGTAAAGTGTGAATATGCGAATTGGGAATTGTGTGAAATTGTGAAACCAAAATGTGAGGATGTAGTTGTAATCCATGTTATGACAATCTGAAATCATGCTTAAACAGTAGCTTTACTATGATATGATCATGTTTATGTATGCAAAATGCCTAGAGTCCATGCTAGGGATAGTTGTTAAGCATATATAAACAATTCTACATACTTGGTTGTTCACATGTTATGATTTAATCGTTGTGGTAGCTCTCATGTGTTAGATTATGGTTGCTAAAGTGTGTAAAACCAGCAAGCTTAAAGCATGTAAAATGGTTACGCATATGCGTAGGAATGTGTAGATTCCATGTCAAGTATGTTTCCTTTCATGCATGCTCGGGAATTCATGTTAATGGCTTCCATGTCTTAGTTGGTTGAAGGTAGATGTTTATGTGAGGAACGAATAGAAAGCATGTGATAGATGATTTTGATTTAGAAAATCTGAAAGCATAGTCCATGTGTTTAAATTGTAGATTCACCATGATAGGTTGTAAGATTTAATGTCAAGCATGCTACATGTTGTGTCTTGTGAATGTGTATGTAAAACCTACTATGATATGTGCATGTATGGTATGTGTAGAAGTACTTGCGGAGTCTTTTAGACTCACTACTTGCTTCGGCGTACAGGTGTAGTTGGTGACGAGACACTTGTGGAGGAGACGTTGGAGACCGACTCCGAGCGTGGAGATTAGAGTGTTGGAGTACTTGTGACATTTTGTGATTTCATAGTATGTAAATTGAACATTGTACTAGCATTATCATGGAAGAATGTATAAGATGGACATCTATGTATTTGATTTTCAGCAATTTAAATTATGTGGACTTTTAGCTCTTTAAATGTTATCGATTTATGTATGTTGAATGTGGATGATGAATGAAATGAAGACAGTGGTTCTTTTTACTTCCGCTACTCTGTTCTATATTCACGTGTATCTCAGCTGAATGTTATTGTTGGGTAAATGTCCCACTGTGGCAACGCTCGCTATACCGACGTGGGTTGGTATAACCGTACCGGTATAATGAGGGTCGTCGCAACTTAAATCTCAGGATCAAGCATGCTTTAAGTGTTTAATGTCTTATAAAGCAGGATAACTAAAGAGAGTAACGAGAAATGTGTAGAAAGTACTGGTAAACGATAACCTGGGACAATAGCACAATGCACGAGAGTATAGCACGACAAGTTTTGATATTGGATTGGCCGTATGACAAGATAACCAGTAAGTTGCACAACATTGCACAAGTCAGATAGCAAGTGTTGGTCGATATTCTTTCAACCACGAGATTCAAGTAAACCAATACTTGACTGTTTGATTAATCGATTGCCATAGATCGAATCTTGCGTGTTCATGCGTTAGGTGTATGCCATCACCCTGATCATTAGACCCTCGCGAGTTATAGCCCTTCAAGTGCTCCTCCCAAGGACCAGACCAGGCCCTTATAATGTTGCCTAGCATAGTCATGTTTTTATCGTAGACAATCAATTTAATGGCCAAATAGAGTACCAAGAGATAGATGAGAGTACTAGATGAATAGACGAGATAGTAGAGTGAACGTGAATAGATGAGCGAGTAGAGTATAGATGAGGCGAAGGGACAATGCATGTAACTCTCCGAGTAAACAGACGATAGTAACAGTTGCACAACACGCGCACATGGTGTTGGCAGTCAGGTGGAACTCACGACCCTACCACGGGCCATGTTAAGCACAGGTCCAGAGGTTCGACGTGATTCAAGATGAGAGCGAACTTCTAATAGCCGTTTGGATCATATTGATCCCCAAAGGGTGTAATAGGTGTTAGGGTACAACCGGCTCGTCGACCATGTGGGAATCCATGATCAGAGGAGACTTACGGAGGCCTTGTGCAAGGGTTCACTAGTCCGACGAAAGGAATTCCGACGGAGAGTTCACCACAAGCCAAGTAAAGTGTGTATATAAAATCATGCTCGACGTTCTAGAAGAATTCTAGAACATGGAGCGTCGATATCGTTATATAAACAACGCAAGAAACGAATACAAGTCCTTTAAAATAGGGCAATTAATATAATTTATTGCAATAATTTACCAGATACAATATGAATATTTATGCCAGGTTTCAGCCATATATGGATGGTTCATGTGTGTGCATGTGTAAGAGAAATCATAGACAGAAAAGAAGTCGTGAATATGTATTTTAAAGCATTCAATATAGCTCATTTAAACCAGGTGTTGTTACTGCGTGTATGACTGTTAAAAAGGTGTGAAAGTGAGAGCAATAAATTTTATGGGTTTTTAGAAAAAATCCTGTGAACGCGACATAGACCAGTAAGGATCGCGACAGAGTCAGGCCAGATCGCAACAGGGTCCTGTACGAGTCGCGACAGGGCTGTCTGTTCAGGCGGCCAGAATGCGACGGGGTCTCCTGTCACATTCAGAACGCGACAAGAAGTGGTGTCGTGACGGGCTTGAGAACGCGACCTGTCGAGCCGTCACTTTCTCAGGTCCGTGGACTGAGTCTGACAGAGTTCTGCTCTGTCTTGGATTGCGGTCCAGATATATCAGATTTTGATATAGGGTCCTTTAGAAAATCATAACTAATTGTATACACGATGAAAAATCATGAAACTAGACATGCGAGAGTACTTCCAGTAAATAGGAATTAGATAGAGAGCATGGTTCATACAGGGTTTGAACATGAGCAAGAACGAGTTATTCAGAACATGACAACACGAGAGAAAGATCGATTAAATTCGATCATCATGCTCAATGAAATTTAGGGCTTTTAGGGTCAAAAGATCCCTAACAACATGAAGTATCCATAGTAAAAATTTCGTAGCATGGGATCAAGTATACATAGAGATTTGATTCAAACATGATGACTCGGGGTTATCATGTTTGCAGAACTTCTAAAATCAAGAACAAAAGATTGGCTCGATGAAAAATTATGAAACAAGAGGGCTTTTGTTCTATGGAACAATCTACAGATGGATTTAATTGAGTTTTGCTCGTGAGAGTGCCTACATTTGACTCGATTTATCTTCTAGGGCTTAGAACTCCAAGAACGAGGAAGAAGCTCCAAGAACTCCTTCTTCCCATGAGATCTCTCCTCCTTGGCCTCTTCTCCACGTCCAACAACCTTTGGCAACGAGCTAGGGTCGGCCAAGAGGGTATCAGATGTATTTATAAATACAAGTTCCTATTCTACTACTACTCAATTCCTCTTAATTACGAGATTTCCTAACTCCACCTTTCCTCTCTTGCTTTCCAATCTCTAATTGGGTTAGGATGGTATCTAAATTCGTGCTAGACTATATGGGGTAGGTTTAGGAATCTAATTCCAACTCTAATTGCCACTTTTATTGCTTTAATAACCCCTTTCCAATTATGAGATAATTAAACTCCGAATTTAGGATATTTTCTTATTATTCTCCCTTTGTAAATTCATATTTTGACCCAATAAATTCTAGAGGGTCCATTAAGCAAAGCCCATTACTCTTTTCCATTTAATGGGTTTTATTTAATGCTCTTTTTATTTAAATATCCATTTAGCTAGGTTTTAATTCTTTATTTAAATTTTTATTTTTCTTAAAAATTCAGGTTGCTACACTGTCAGAGACCTGCATGCATTTAATGCTAAACAATAGACAGCTAGACTGTTTCTTGTTACCAGTCAACGTTAGAATGAATATTCACCAAAAATAGAAATGCCATTTTGCTCTTCTTAAAAGATGCTTACAAGATAAGTATGGAAATAGAAGTTATCGTTTCCATGCACTGCAGTGATATGTTTAGTCATAATAAATGCATGGTTGTCAGAAATATATACGTGAAGACTTTGACTTTTCAACGAACTCAGAATGAGTTCAATATCAAGACGTTATATTCCATGAAATCGTTATATGCATGACTTATTAAATCGTTATGCAAAGGAGACGTTATCCATGTAAATCATTATGCATTCATAAGCAAACTGATGCACATACAAATCGTTATGCATTAATAACCAAATCGTTGTAGAGACAAATCGTTATGATATTATCAGCAAGTCGTTATGAGCAAGTTGTCAGTGACAAAACGATGTGAGCAAATCGTTGTTTGGTATATTGAATCGTTACGGCAACTAAGTCGTTATGTAACTAAACGAATCATTACAATGACAGAGTCATTGTGTAACTTATCGAATTGTTACAAGGATCAAATCGTTATGAGACTTAACGAGTCGTTGTGAAGCCGAAATCGTTGTGAGTGCAAATCGTTGTGAGAGCAAATCATTGTTCTCACTTAAGAAATCAATGTGAGAGCAAATCGTTGTTCTCACTTAAGAAATCGATACGATAACCAAATCGTTGTGAATCAAATCGATGTGATCTTTTAGCGAATCGTTATGAGAGGCAAATCGTTGTGATCTCTTACCGAATTGTTATGAGAGGCAAATCGTTGCGATCTCTTACCGAATCGTTATGAGATAGACTGTAATAGATTAGCAGTGACTTATGAAATCGTTATAGAACCAAAATCGATGTGAATGAGGAATCGTTATGCTTCTAAGGAAATCGTTATGAAGTCATAAACCGATGTGATATGCAATCGTTATGACTTACAGTGAAATCGTCATGGCTTTACTGAAATCGTTATGACACAGAAGAAAGTCGATGTGTACTTAAATTTGATGCTTTAAACTTACATTGCTGCAATGTGAAGGATACTTACCTGTTTAGCTTGTTTTCTCTTGTTTTATTTCCTGTGCTCAATTCTCATAGAAAATATGTTAAATTAACATTTATCAAAGTTTTGTTAATCACCAAAATAGATATGTAATTAATGGAAATTTCATGGGGATAAACTGATCATCAATCTCCCCCTTTTTGGTGATGACAAAACTTAACAATAAGCATAGATATTCTGAAATAAAACTAAGTAAAGAAATTGAGGAATTTGCATAGGCATAGATGTAGTTCAGAATGTTATATTTCTCCCCCTTTTTGTCATTTAAGAAAAACGATAAACTGCTGAGACAAAGAAGAAGAGAAAAGAGGTAAAAGAGAGCACACCATTATATTGGATTAAGCTTGAGGGGGTACAGGGAGATAGAAAGCAGGAGACAAAAGAGAGGCATAATGAAAAATAACTTCCCAAGCCTTATCTTCCTGCTGCTCAAAATACAACCTGAAAACCCCAAGAGCTAGAGAATAGGAGGGGCCCATGGTGGGAGCCATCATTTTGTGATGAAGAACCAACTGCTCATCAAGGAAGTTAGCATAACGATCGCTTGGAAGGGAAGTTTTAAAATGGCTGATCTTCCCAAAACTAGCACATGCAAGAAACTGATCTATAGAGGCAGGGTAGAAAATTTGCTTCTGCTTCAGGTCCAGGCGCATGGCTACATAAACCTTGTACCTTTCAACCCAAGTTTGAATGGGATCATTACAAGGTGAATGGAGTTCATGTCTAGAAATGTAGCAGCTGACACTAGAGGTTTACCTTCCCTGGCTTGATTCATTTAGATCAGATAGCTGCTGAGCAGACAAGGGATAGAATCTGGCCCAATCCGCAGGAGAGAGTCTTTCACATTCTGACAAAAGAGGAGCAAGAATCTCTGCACTGACATAACCCAAGTGATACTCTCTGAACAAAAATCTGTTGAAAGCGACTACAGAACCTCTCTGCACTTAGATTCTTCCCATGACTCTAGCACGACGCTCAAAAATAATTGAGCCTATAGAGGACTCCATGACTAGATAATGAAGAGGGGGAAGAAACACAGAATTAGACACCTGGAGGGAGGCAAAATCAACTTGAATAGCTTCAGTGTGAGCTGTAGTTGATCCAAGTGCTCGAATGGCCTGCTTGAACTGACCCAGCTGGATTTCAGGGACGTGATTGATATATTGATAATTGTTGAACATCTGGTAATGTCTGATCATTTTAATTTCCTTCTAAATAAAAGGGGCCCAGGTATCCTTGTGAAGGATCTGGAACCACTCAGATAAGGTCAAGGAGTGATCCCTGGGAGGAAATCTGGCTGATTTGGAAAGAAGAATTTATTGTAGAGAGCTTTATGACTCTGAGCCCACTGCTCTTCGGTTTTGGCTTCGGCCATAGAAAATATTTGGATTTTTCGGATTTAGAGAGGGAAGTATAAGGCAAAATGACATTGAGATGGTCAGTAAGGTTGAGATGAGGAAGGTTGATGATGGTCGCAAAAACAACTTCTGAAGGAATTCTCTGTAGAGGTGTTATTTTTGTTGTCCACTGTTAGAGAAAACCATAGAGGTGGATAGCAAGGATCAGAGGAAATAGAAGAAGTGGAGGTTATTTTTCTTTTCTTAGGAGCAGGGCTAGAAGAGCTTGTCCTATGGACATGATGCATTCTTTAAGACTGATGTAAGGATAGCTTCCTCAAATTCATCTTTAATTTCCCGGAGAAAGGGGCCATCAACTGAGCACTTTCCGGAATGATAGTAATGAAGGAGGGTGGAGCAGAGGGAAAGAAGGAATGAGAGGTAGAAACGGGTATGTCAGCTAGTCCAGAAGAGGAGGGACCAGAGGATGAGGAGGCTCCAACTGATGATGAAGCTGGAGGGACCTCAACGAAAGGAGGAGGTGGAGGAATAAAAGTGGTAGAGGCAGAGAAGAAGAGGTGTGTGAAGGAAATGGAGTAGGAGAAGAGATGGCTCTAGGTAGTGGTTGTTTGAAGGGTTGAGGGGCTGGTGGTGCTGTGGAGGAGGAAGGTGGAGAAGGAGGGGCTGGTGTCTGAATGGGTGAAGGAGGTGGGGGCTCTGGAGCAACACCTTCTTCTTCTGCCTGATGCAGCTCAGACTCGAACTCCAATAGCCCGAATGGCCTTGACTCTTGTTTTGGTGGCTCTGAAGGCCTAGACTCCACTGCAGGCACTGGATCAACAATAGTTGGCCCTGATGGCCCTGCTGGATCATCAGACAGCTTAGCAACACTTGGATTTCCAATATGCACATCTTTAACAATCAATGTCCCTGATGGCCGCTCAACCTCATTCTGCTGCTTTGAATTTTCAGGCCCAGATGGCCTTACTTCCTCTTGAATTGGTCCTGATGGTTGACTTCAACAACTTCATCAGTTGCTTCCACTGCTACTGATTCATTTTCAATGATCTGTTGCCCGGATGGCCCTGAAGATGCCTCTGGAATCAGCCCTGATGGCTTAGTTACTTCTTCTTGCTGCCTGGCCTCAGAAGGCCCTGAGCTGCTAACAGGCTCAACTAGAGAGTGAGCAAGAGGGGCAGAGGTGGAATGCACCCTTGAAGACATAGGAATTTCTGCAATGAGATTCCTGATACTGCCAACTCACTCCTCATCCATCAACACCTGCTTGACCATGCCAAATTCATACTTCAGGGATTGTACATCAGTGGTCAAAGCTCCAACCTCTTTAGCTGCTGAGACTTGGTTACTGAGGATAGACTGAATATCAGATTGAATAGACGTGAGAGCTGTGCCCTGCTCATTCAGTCTTTTAATAATGGGTTTCAAATTTACCTTCAGCTGCTTCTTCTTTGGCCTCTTATGTGCAATTCTCTTCCTTTTGCTGCTTGCCCTTTCACTGGGCTCCACAGATTCAACATTCTCTTCAATATTCATGGGGACACTTTCAGTGTGCTCCCCCTGAGGAGCTGCTTCCTTCTCAACTCCTTGCTCCCCCTGAATGGGAGCATCATCTACTTGAACATTTTCATGAGCATCCTCTTGCTCCCCCTGACTGGGAGCTTCCTCCATGATGATCTCATCAGTGTGGCCTGATGCCACAACTTATGTTGCTTGATCATCACTAATTACTGGCTCTCCTAGATTGCTTTGGATGGAGTCCAGTACATCCCTGAGTACTGAGGCTACTCGGGAAGAGGGAGGAACAACTTCTGAATATTTCCCAATGGGCTCAATGTCCTCTGGAGGAAAATCATCAATCCTGCTGCTAAAATCTGTTGTTGCTGCTGCTTCCTCTACAGTTTGATCTGTTGCTCTTTCTTCTACTGCTGGTGCTGCTGCTGGTTGTTTCTGGAACCACAGGAACTGCTCCTGCTGCTACTTCTACTTCCTGGACCTCTTGGGCTTCACCAATAATGGCTTCACCCTCAGCAACAGAAGTCTTTGTCCATACACCATTTATAACTGAAAAACCGCTCTTCCTTAAGTTCCTGCTGCGGATTGCCTGCCCCATCTTCTCAGAAACATCTCCTACCACACTGATGCCATAATGCTAAAATAATTTGGTCAGGAGATGGGCATAGGGTAGAGAGACGTTCAGCTTGCTCTTCTTATCCCATACCAGCAAGCTTGAAAACTTCATCCTTTCAATCATAATCTCTGATGTGTTGATTTCCTGATTCTGGATGGCCCAGAACATCAAGTCTGAACTGCTTTAGTGCACGTAGAAATGTAGCGCTTCTGGGAATCAAAATCTGACAGGCTACAAAGTGCAAGAGGCGATTAAATGCATTTAACTGATTTATATCTAGCTTGCCATCCTTCAATTGAAATCGGGACCAATAATCCCTAATCCTTTTATCTGGATGTCCACAGTGTGAACTCCACTACTACCAGAAGTAGTCACACCAAAGAGTGATGCTAATAAATCTCGTGTGACCCTAATCTGGGTACCCTTGACCATGGATGTCAAGGTCCCGTCTTCCTCTGTCTTCAGACATACATAGAATGCCTTCACTAGGTCAGGGTAACTTACTTCTGAGAAGGTGGCCATCTTCGTCCACTTCAATCTGTCCAAAGCTGCAGTCACGCTGCCCATGCCATTTTTCTGCAAATCTGCCACATCTACAGCCTTATGTCTGCACAGCTTGGTCTTTACTGATGTGAACCTTTCCTGCTACTCTGTTGTGCGAAATACAGCTCCATAGCCCCCGACGCTGTCGGAAACACCAGAAGAGGCCATGGAATTGAACGGGAAGGGTTTCTGGAGGACTGAGAAGAGGTTTAGAACAGAAGCCCTCAAGAAATTTCTGGCGGGAAGCAGTTGGAAGCTTGAAATCTCAGGGAGTCGATGTCGGAGTCGATAGGGTATCGCCTCAGGCAGAAGGAAGAAGATGATGAAGGAATGTGAATCGTTGCCACACAGATTTCAGGATATTAAAAAAATGACCTTTAGAATTTGGAGGTGCCATGATGGCAAAAAACGACAAAATGACTAGTTCGATAAGAATAAACTCTTATAAATAACGAACCGTCAAAAAATTTAAAGGATAGGCAATAATTGGAATTTTGCTCAAATTTTGGGAGGAAAAATAATTTAAATTCTGAAAATTAATATTTTGTTTTAAACAGATAATTCTTTCACAATTTACACATGCCTAATTCCCTTCTAAGAGAAGTAAATCTCTCTTCAGGTAAGGCCTTTGTGAAGATATCTGCTAACTGATTGTTTGTATCAATAAATGAAATATCTATGTTGCCATTTGCTACATGATCACGAATGAAATGATATCTAACCTCAATGTGTTTTATCCTTGAGTGCTGTACTGGATTCTTGGTTAGATTTATAGCACTGGTGTTGTCGCATAACAATGAAATTTTCTTGATATGTAGCCCATAATCCTCAAGTTGTTACTTGATCCATAGGAGTTGTGTACAACAACTTCCAGCAACTACGTACTCAGCTTTAGCTGTTGATAGAGCTATTGAATTTTATTTCTTTGAGGACCATGATATCAGACAACCTGCAAAGAATTGACAACAACCACTGGTGTTTTTTCTGTCTATTTTGCATCCAGCGTAGTCAGCATCAGAGTATCCTACTAAATTAGTTTCACATGATTTGGATACCACAGACCTAAGTCATGAGTTCTAGTTAAATATCTAAAATTCTTTTAACGGAAATTAATGAGACTCTCTAGGGTCTGCCTGATACCTAGCACACATGCATACACTAAATAGAATATCCGGTCTACTGGTTGTTAAGTATAGTAATGAGCCTATCATACCTCTGTAGACTTTTTGATGTACTTTCTTACCATCCTTGTCACTGTCCAATCTTGTTGAGGTGCTCATGGTGTTGACAGTGGCTTGGCGCTTTGAAATCCAAACTTTTTTAAGAGTTCCTTGGTGTACTTGGCTTGACAGATATGAGTCCTTCCTTTCCTTGTTTGATTTGCAATCCAAGGAAGTAGTTAAGCTCCCCCATCATGCTCATCTTGAATTCTCCCTGCATTAGCTTTTCAAAATACTTGCAAAGTGATTCATCAGTGGACCCAAATATTATATCATCAACATATATTTTAACAAGCAAGATATGTTTGACTTTAGACTTAACAAATAATGTACTATCTACTTGACCTCTAATAAAACCATGATCTATTAGAAATGCACTTAATCGTTCATACCATGCTCTAGGTGCTTGTTTCAAACCATATAATACTTTGTGTAATCTAAATACATGATTTGGAAAGTCAATGTCATCAAAACCTAGAGATTGTTCTACATATACTTCCTCCTTGATAAAACCATTTAGAAAAGCAAACTTTACATCCATTTGAAATAATTTCAAATCTAATGCTGAAGCATATGCAAGCAAAATCCTAATTGCCTCAAGTCTAGCTACAGGTGCATAGGTTTCATCGAAATCTATGCCTTCCTCTTGGGAATAGCCTTGAGCTACCAATCTAGCCTTGTTTCTTATGATCACACCAGTTTCATCCAATTTATTTCTGAACACCCATTTGGTGCCAATAACTGGATGATCTGATGGTCTGAGAACAAGTGACCATACATGGTTTCTCTTGAACTGATTCAATTCATCTTGCATGGCTAAAATCTAAGATTCATCAGTAAGAGCTTCATTGACTATCCTAGGCTCTATTTGTAAAACAAATGCTAAGTAATCACATGGAATTACATTACCTCTTGTTCTTACCCCTACAGATAGATCACCAATGATATTTTCAGGTGGGTGATCTTTCTTATATCTCCATTCCTTTGGAAGATTTTCATGTGAAATGTCCCTTTGTTGCAGGTCTTCCAGAGGTGGATCTTCGTTGTCCTCAATTGATGTGTTCTTTAGTTTCTTGGACAATTCATTTGTTTCATCAATATCACTATCGACTCCTTTCTCAAGAAAGGGTTAGTTTCATAAAAAATAATATGTATTGATTGTTCTATTAACAAAAAAGTGCTTATTAAATACTCTATATTTTTAGGTTTAGAAGCATACCCCATGAATATACCTTCATCTGATTTTGCATCTAGCTTACCAATGTCCCTTTTCATTATTGTGGATGAAGCATGGACATCCAAACGTCCTGAAGTGACTAATCTTTGGCTTCTTTCCCTTGTACAGTTCATATGGTGTCTTCTCAGAATCGACCTGATCATCACCCGTTGACTATGTAACAAGTTGTGCTAACTGCTTCAGCCCAAAGTACTTGGCAGATCATATTCTGACAACATTTTCAGGTGGGTGATCTTTCTTGTATCTCCAATCCTTTGGAAGATTCTCATAACTATGTCCTTTGTTGCAGGTCTTCTAGAGGTGGATATCCTTGTCCTCATTGATGAGTTCTTTAGTTTTTTGGACAATTCATCTGTATCATCATTATCACTATCTTCTTCCTTTCTCAAGGAAGTGTTAGTTTCATCAAAGATATGTGTATTGATTGTTCAATAATAAAGTACGCTTATTAAGTACTCTATAGCCTTAGGTTTAGATCGTACCCCATGAAAATGTCTGCATCTGATTTGCATCTAACTTACCAATGTCTCTTTTGTCGTTGTTGTGGATGAAATATGGACATCCGAATCTTGAAGTGGCTGATCTTCGGCTTCTTTTCCTTGTACAATTCATATGTTGTTTTCTTAGAATCGGCCTGATCATCACCTGTTGATTATGTAACAAGCTATGTTAACTGCTTCAGCCTAAAAGTACCTTGGCAGATTATATTCTGACAACATCGTTCTTGCCATATCCAGTAGGGTTCTATTCTTTCCCTCAGCAACTCCATTCTGCTGTGGTGTCTTTGGTGCTGAGAAATTGTGCTCTATCCTTTGTCATCACAGAATTTGCCAAAATTTTCATTCTGGAACTCTCCTCCATGATCTGACCGGATTCCAACAATGCAGTACTTCTTATCTTTCTGAACCTTTTTATTGAAACTTACAAAGCTTCAATGTATCATCTTGTGTTCAAAAAGATACCCATGTGAATCTTGAATAGTCCTACTATAATGAATCCAAATTCTTTCCTCCAAGACTTGTGGTCCTCATTGCCCAAATAGATCCATATGAGGAGTTCTAAGGGTTTAGAGGTTGTTACCACAGTCTTTGACTTGAAGGATGACTTGGTGTGCTTTCCTTTTGCACATGGTCCACAGACACCGTCCATTCTTGTGCTGACGTTTGGTAGACTTCCACCAGGCTTCTCTGATCAGCTTTCTCATGCCATCCAAACTGCAGTGGCCCAATCTTCTGTGCCACAGCTCAGTTGACTGCTCCTTACTTGCTGCTAAACAGATATCCTGATCCTTTAATTCTTCTAGGTAAAGCACGTACAGATTCTTTTCTCTGTAGCTTAGAAAATCACTGCTCCGTCCTTTATGATGCTGCACTTAGACTCTTGGAATCTGATTTGATGTCCTCTGTCACATAGCTGGCTTATGCTGATTAGGTTGTGCTTCAGACCTTTACGCGTAGTACATCTTCAATAAACATTTTCTCTTTATTGCCAACAGATCCGCATCCTATCACTATTCCTTTTCCATTGTCTCCATATGTCACTGTGCCTTCTTCAGCTTCGAGGTGAGAGAACAGCTTTCTATTACCTGACATATGCCTTGAGCATCCACTATCCAAATACCGTTTGGATGCTCAAGATTTCCCTGAAATGAAAACATCAAGCTTAGGTACCCAAGTTCTTTTGGTCCTGGTTGGTTAGTGTCATCAATTTTCTTTTAATTATCCATTTTTTGTGTTTGGTTGGACAAGTTATTTTACTGTGACCTAGCCTGTTGCAATGGCTACAACATGTTGTTTAGTTACCTTTTCATACGGACATACTTAAAGTTTGATTTATATGAAGTATCTTGTTCAGCTACAAATTTAGGAGTTGGATACGTTTTAGGGTATGCTGTTGTGTCTTCATTATCTGGGGTGTATAGCCTAATCCTTGTTTTCTTTTCCTGACCGTCTAGCACCTTTTAATATTAAGGAATTTTTCCGTTGGGTGAATTTTTCTAGTGTACTAGATAGTTTTTCATTTTCTTTTGTTAGTGTTTTAATTTCCTTTTCAATTCATCTAAGGTTTCTTGTTTTCTAATTTTATTATTTGTTTATTTTTATCTTTCAGATCTTCGCATAACAGATCATTTCTTCTTTTAAGTTCAGTGATTTGTTTCTCCATTTGCTCATTTCTGATTTTAAATCTGAATTGGTATTTTCTAGGCAAGCAACATTTTTTTTACTAGTTTTTAATAATTTAGATACTTCTCTATATTTACTATAAAGTTCATTAAAAGCTTCTTCCAATCATCTGAATCTGAATCATTACAGGAAGAGAAAGATGAGTCTGATGTTACCTTTTCTTCAGTGTTGGCCATGAGTGCCAAGTTGGCTTCTTCTTCTTCTTCATTGCTTGAGCTTGACTCGCTGTCTGAGTCACTACTGTGTCCAAAGCCACTGCCATAGCTTTCTTCTTGAATCTTCTTGGTTTTCTTGAACTTTCCTTCTTTCTGAATTCACTTTTCTTCAGCTTCGAACATTCTGCTCTCATATGTCCGCGCTTCTTACACTCATAGCATGTAGGCTCAGCTTTCTTTGATCCTTTCCTTCTGTCTTCTTAAAGTCTTTGTTTTTCTTGAAATATCTTCTACTGGACTGATACTTTTTTTCTTTGCTAGTATTCTTTGTAGCCTCCTTGATAACATCGCTTCTTCATCTTCGTCGTCTTCATTGCTTTCATTGTTGTCTGAAAACTCCTCTGACAAGTCTTCTTCAGCTTTGAGAGCATTTGAGTGTTTCTTTCTACTTGAAGACTCTCCCAGTCTCTCCATGTTGATTTCAGGGGCCATAAGGGACCCGACGAGTTTCTCCAATGACATCCTCTTCAGGTCATTGGCTTCTTCTATAGCTGTTACTTTGGGAGTCCAAGAAGATGGTAGAGATCTCAGAATTTTTCTTACCATGTCTCCCATTTCGTAAGTCTTTCCAAGACTGGCTAACCCATTTGTGATGTCTATAAATCTGCTAAACATTTGGGTTATTGACTCTCCTGGCTGCATCTGAAACCTTTCATATTGTGTCACCAGTATGTCTATCCTGGTTTCCTTGACTTTGTCGGTGCCTTCGTATGTGATCCTGAGCTTTTCCCACATTTCCATGGCGGATTTGCAGGCGGAAATTCTGTTGAATTCCTTCTTGCTAAGAGCACAGCATAGAATGCTCTTGGTTTGCAGTTTAGGGAGATCTTTTCTTGTCGTCTTCAGTCCACTTATCTCTTTCATTAGTAACCAAAAGATCACCTTCTTCAACTATTGACCAGATCTGATAGTCGAGACCTTGTAGGAAATACTCCATTCTTGTTTTCCAATAGGTGTAATCTTCTCCATCGAACAGCGGTGGCCTGTTAACTGACTACCTTCGGAGTGACCTTGGGCTGCCATTTGATCTTTCTCTTCAGATCGTTGGATCTTCTTCTTTGTCGAAGAGACTAGCTCTGATACCACTTGTTGCCCAGCTAGCAAGCCCAGGGGGGGGGGGTGAATGGGATTCTTAAAAATATTGAGTACCTTAAACCTGTTCACAAAAGGTTTAACAAAACACACTTCGATGGGTGTTAGTGTTAGTAAAGAAAGATAGTAAACGCAAAGCAAGCACACAGACAACACAAGGAATTATCCTGGTTCGGACCTCCTCTCCACAGGAGTCCTACGTCCAGTCCCTGAGCAACAACTCAGGATTCCACTACCCAAGGGTACTGTCCCCCTTATGGACACTTACACACCCAGCCGCAGCTGGTCTTCTCTTCACAACCCAAAGAGGAAATTACAACACCCTGGAACCCACCAGGTCTTCTTCTCTTTCCTGGGCAAGAAGGTAGCCCACTTTTTTTACAGGCTCAGAAGCAACCTCCTGGTACAAACCCCAGTGCGGTTCTACACTCAGCTTCCCAGCTGATCTTCCTTCTACCCGAAGGGAACAAACACAAGAAAAGTGCTAATGAAAACAAGCCCCTAGATCAAGCTTAAACAATGCTGGATCTGAAGCTAAGACTGAGAGTAGAAAGGTCTACAAGACATGAACTCTCTCAGTACTAAAGGCTCTCTCAAGGATCTACACTGAACTCAGAGAGCAAGAGCTAGGAAAAATGAGAGTGAGAACTATGCTCTTCAGAATGCTCACAGAGGACTTGAAAGATTGTTGTAAGCACTGTAATTGTCAGTGTTGTTCTATTCTTGATCTGGAGCTTCAGTCTTCTATTTATATCTTCAATTTGAAAATTGAACGTTGAAGTGTTCGTTGTCTCTAAGCTCTGGTATACGTTAGACTGCATGGTCCTGTAGAGCTTCTCGTTCAATAGTCTTTAGCCTTCCATGCACGCAAAGAGAGATGATCTTCAGAGATATCCTTTGGCTTTATTGTGTCCAACGTTGTATGAGAACTGCTGTCAGAGACCTGCATGCATTAAATGCTAAACAATAGACAGCTAGACTGTCTCTTGTTACCAGTCAACGTTAGAATGAATATTCACCAAAAATAGAAATGCCATTTTGCTCTTCTAAAAAGATGCTTACAGGATAAGTATGGAAATAGAAGATATCGTTGCATGCACTGCAGTGATACGTTCAGTCATAATAAATGCATGTTGTCAGAAATATATACGTGAAGACTTTGGCTTTTCAACGAACTCAGAAATGAGTTCAAATATCAAGACGTTATATTCCATGAAATCGTTATATGCATGACTTATGAAATCGTTATGCAAAGGAGACGTTATCCATGTAAATCGTTATGCATCATAAGCAAACCGATGCACATACAAATCGTTATGCATTAATAACCAAATCGTTGTAGAGACAAATCATTATGATATTATCAGCAAGTCGTTATGAGCAAGTTGTCAGAGACAAAACGATGTGAGCAAATCGTTGTTTGTTGTATCGAATCGTTACGGCGACTAAGTCGTTATGTAACTAAACGAATCGTTACAATGACAGAGTCGTTGTGTAACTTATCGAATCGTTACAAGGATCAAATCGTTATGAGACTTAACGTGTCGTTGTGAAGCCGAAATCATTGTGAGTGCAAATCGTTGTGAGAGCAATCGTTGTTCTCACTTAAGAAATCGATGTGAGAGCAAATCGTTGTTCTCACTTAGGAAATCGATACGATAACCAAATCGTTGTGAATCAAATCAATGTGATCTCTTAGCGAATCGTTATGAGAGCAAATCATTGTGATCTCTTACCGAATCGTTATGAGAGCCAAATCATTGCGATCTCTTACCGAATCGTTATGAGATATACTGTAATAGATTAGCAATGACTTATGAAATCGTTATAGAGCCAAAATCGATGTGAATGAGGAAATCGTTATGCTTCTAAGGAATCGTTAAAAGTCATAAAACTGATGTGATATGCAATCATTTGACTTACAGTTAAATCGTCATGGCTTTACTAAAATTGTTATGACACAGAAGAAGGTCGATGTGTACTTAAATTTGATGCTTTAAACTTACATTGCTACATGTGAAGATACTTACCTGTTTAGCTTGTTTTCTCTTGTTTATTTCCTGTCCTCAATTCTCATAGAAAATATGTTAAATTACCTTTTATCAAGTTTGTTAATCACCAAAATAGATATGTAATTATGGAAATTTCATGGGGATAAACTGATCCTCACTTCAATGATACTCTCCCTGATTTCCATGGTCTTCGTATCCCTCCACTTTCTCAGCTTCCTGTCTATCGCAATATAGTGGAGCTGGAGACCCTTACTCCATCTGAAGGAGTTCCTCTATGACTTGGCGTCCTACCAACATGATCGTCACTTATTGGCTTACCTTTTTAGGCGGTTGTTGGATGGGCCCACTCTAGAGTGGTTTTATTCCCTACCTCCCAATGAAGTTGAGAATTTTGAAGTCGTCAAGGTCAGATTCCTACAGAAATATCAAGATTGGGTCGGGCCCAAGTATTCAATGACCGATCTGATAGCTGAGCAGATGAAGCCTGATGAAGAATTTACAACTTATGCTGACGGTGGCGTCAAATTCTGCCCATGTTCAAATGCACCTCCCAGAAGAGGAGAAATCAAGCTCATTATTGTCAATGCAACACCCATGTACCGCCACATCCTGGCTATGAACAACATCACGTCCATGCAACAATTATTAGCTGTGCTCACTTTGTCAAGACCAACTCAGTGACTCTCCGTGCCATCCTTTTTGAGGCCTGATAGCCCACGAATGCG